>WAAE01025719.1:143787-432073 GCA_013400495.1 Nicator chloris
CGCCCGCCCGCGCCGCCGCAGCCCCGCGCGACACAGCCCCGCACGCCCCCGCCATGTCCGACGCGGCCGTGGACACCAGCGCTGAGATCTCCGCCAAGGTGAGCGACCCGCCACCTCGCGCCCTGCTGCACGGCTTTTTTTCCCCCGTTCTAATTTTTTTTTTTCCCGAGCGATTTCTGGCTTTTTTTTCCTTTTGTGGTTTTTTTTTTGNCGGCCCCCGCCCGCAGCAGCCCCTCCGCCCGCGGCCCCCAGCCTACCGGCCCCAACTCCGCTCCACAGCTCCGCCTCGGGCGGCCTCCGGGTTTTCAAAACACTTCGCCGTAGACAGACAGACAGCTCAGCCAGTAAGAAGTCGCAAAGCGTCAGCACAGCGTTCGCCTGGCTCTGCCGACCAATCCACATCACTCGATCCCTATATCCCGCCCTCCGAGGACAAGTTCTGCCGCGTTCCGGCGGCCATGTTGAGTGTGGCAGCCGCTCTGCTCCGTCTGGAGGGGTGTTTTTCCCACCCTTTCACCCCTTACTTCGCGCTTTCCGCACCGTGGACCATTCACGCGCGGCGCTGTCTCACCCCCGGAGCCGTTGTGGGCGGTGGAGCGGCTCCCAGGGGATGGTAATACCGTGTGGTTGCCCCACGAAGGGCTCTCGGCGCCATCTTGAGTGCGGCAGCGCCCCCTCACTCGCTGCGTCGGTGCCCCCTTACCCTGCGGTGTGAGGGGGGAGAGATGTGGCCCCGGTGCCCGCGGGCGCGGTGCGAGGGTCACGGCCGTATTTAGCGGGAAGCTGCAGAACAGGGAGCATAGGAAAGCTCCTAGTGCGCCTCAAGCCACGAACTCGCACAAGGTTGGGGAGGGAAGTAGAAGCAGCTTGGGTACGGTTTTTTACTGTAAAATAAGCAAACGGGTGGGAATCCCGCATTTCTGCGCGGCAGGCTGGGCGGGCCGCGCCTCCCCACTCCCCCCAGGGGCGGCCGCGGTTGTTATGGCCAAAGTTTCCGCGGGGCGCCGAAAACACAGTAAATGAGGGGGCTAGCGGGGTACCAAAGGGATGGGGCTACCCCGCGACCACCGGCAGCCCCGTGGGAGCGGGGTGGGGAAGGGCAGCGCTGGTTCTCCCGCATTACTGTTATTATTCTTATTTTTAACTCTTATTATTTTCCCTCCGCCTCTCCGCAGGCGCGGCGGGAGCTCCCCCCCTCACTCCCGCCCGCCGCCTCACACGGCGGGAGGGGCGGGGCGGAGGCGGCGGGGGCGGAGGTAGTCCGGGGGGGGCGTGGCGCTGCTCCCCTCTGCGCCCGCCAGGCTGAGACCGGACCCAACTCATTGCTGCAGTGGCGGCGCTTGCCGGCTCCTTTAAGCGGCCGTGCCCCATTGTTTGCGCCGCGGCCAATGGGCGCCCGGCGGCCGCGGCGCGCGTGGCCAATGGGGCGCGGCGCGGGGCAGCGCGCGCACCGCCCCCCGGCTCTATAAGAGGACCGGCGGCGCCGCGTGAGTTCCCACTGGCTCGCGCAAAGCCATCTTGGCATTGTTNCCGCCCCCTCGTTTCTCCCCTTTCCCCCTCCGTCCTTCGCGTTGAAGTTGGCGGCGCGGAGCGGTGCGGAGCCGGCGCCGCCGCGCTCGGCGTGCGGGGCTGCCAGCGCCGTTCCTTTGTCTACAGTGTGCGGGAAACGTGCTCGCCGCCTTTGCCGGTGCTGCCGAGCCCCGCTGCTCCGCGTCCCGCTCCCTCCCGCCTTTCCTGGGGACAGCAGCTGACCGTCCCGCTGCGGAGGGGCTCGGGGAGCCGGGGGGGGGTACACGCACGGCAGTGTCTCGGCACCCGGCAGCGGTCGCTCATTCAATCCGTGGTGCGGGAGCTTGACAGCCCCGTCAAACTTGTGTCCCGCTCGGCTCCGTTCCTGCGGGGGGGTGTGGGGGAAAGCGCTCCGGAACACGCACCGGAGGGCGGGGGGGGGCTGGGGTGGGCAGTGTCTGTTGTGGAGTTGCTGCCGAAAAGCGGGGTGGGCGGGTGGTTGCTATTTCGGAGTTTCACCCGGTTGATACGGGAGGGGCGTCTGTTATGTCGGTGTTACCCCTGGAGTGTGGCGGGGGCAGTTATTTTTTCGGCGTTGCCCCCCGGAAGGGAGGGGGGGGCATTTGCGGTTTAGATATTGCCCCGAATTTGGGGTTACTATTTTGGAGTCGCTGTCGGAAGTGAGGGGTATTAGGAGGTGTTCTGGAGCTTTCCTGGGGGGAGCTTTTGTTATTTTTGGATTTACCCTGATGGGGGCACCCCTACAATGGGAGATGCCCCGGTGCGCTGGGGCGGTGGGGCTGAGGGTGCCGGCCCTGGCTCGAGCTCCTCGTAGCGGGATAACTTTGCGAGTCGCTGTTGGAGGTGATGGGAAGCGATTGGGGAGCGCCGGTACCAGCGCGGAGAAGCTCTCCTGGGAGTCCCCGCTGCGGCTCCCGGCGCACGCCTTTGTCTGCGAGCCGCGGCGGAGCGTCCCTCGGGGGGACTGCGCTCCCCGAGTGGCCGCGGTGCGCCCCGTTGAGCCCGGGGCCACGACCGGAAAAGTTGCGAGGGGACCCGTCCCGGGCCAGTCCGTGGAAGAGCGGCGGGGGACGTGCCCGGCGGCCTCCTCACCCTCCGCCCCGGCTGGCCCCGGATCGCGCGGCTCCCGGGGGAAGCGCGGCTGGAGGGGGAAAAAAAATCCCACGGGGAGTAGGGTTTATAAAAAAACAACCAAGAAAACGCCGTTTGTGGCAGATTTCGATTTCACTTCTGTTTCCCGCTCCCGTAGCCATGCCCGCCTGCCCTGCCTCCGTTCCGGGGCTGCGGCTCGGTCTCCGCTGCCTCCGACTCTCCCGCTGCCGGGAAGCGGCGAGGCGGGTCGATCCCCATCCTTCCCTGGGGGAACGTGGCCAAGTTTGCCGTTAACCTTCCCCTGCCCTTTACCGCGTGCGGGAAGGGGCCTCGTCTCTGGGTCACCCTCCTGGGTGCGGACAAGGGTCCGCGCTGCAGGGCGGGCGGAGGCGCGCACGGCGGCAAGGTGACCCCCCCCCACACCCCCGAGAAGCGCGGAGGCACCGGGGCTGTTCGCTCTCGTCCCGCCTCGCCGTCCGGAACGCTCTCGGGAGGCGGGGATGGGGGGAGGGGGTTCCCGCCCCGCCCGGGCGCCGCCCCCGGCCGGTGCCGCGGGGCGCCCACCACGTGCGGGCCTGGGAGCCGGAGTCCGCCGCGCCGCCCCCGCCGGGACTACAGCTCCCGGCAGACCGCGGGGCACCGCGCTGGCCGCCGGCCAATCAGCGGGACGCGGAGAGTGGCGCGCGGTTTGAATGGCGGCCGCGCTCGTGGCGGTGCGGGTGAGCCCCCTGCCGGTGGGAGGCGCGGGCTGCGTCGGTGCCTCTGTCGGTCCCGGGTCTTGATTTCCCCCGCTTCCCATCGGGATTCTGCCGAGCGCAGGGCTGGGGAGAAGGTAGAGCTTTCCAGGCTGGTGGTACGTGACACTACACCTCTGCTATTCATTCCATAGACAAACAGCCCTGACACACCTATAATTAGAGGCTGTGTCCCAGTCTTGGTGCCAGAGCAACCCTGCTGCTGCACCGGTCCTTGGTCTGGACGCTCCTGCGCACATCTGTTTGTGTTGGACTGGGAAAGGAAAAGGGAGAATCTGTGATGCTCTCTGCAACCCTGTTGCTACCACAAACTTCATGACCTGGCGTCGAGATGGTGGTTAAACTGAGAGCATTTTCAGTGATGCAGGAAAGGTCAGGGCTGGAGATCTGTCCAGCTAAAATGCCCAAGAATGAGTTGTTCCTTCGCTGGGAGAATTGCTTACAGTTTATGAACAACTTGTTTTAAAAAGAACTGTTCGGCACAGTGAGATGTGGAAATTCTGACTGCTTGACTTGCTCTGTGTTTAACTTGAGAACTCTTCTGTTGCCCTCGTGCCCATGTGCCTGGTGTGATGCAGCAGCTGTAGCCCAGTGATGCACGAGAGGCCAAATGGTCGTGATCAGTCTCCAGGGAACAAGGCAGTGGAAACCACTGACAGTATAAAACTGTGGTGGAACTGAGCAGTGTGGAGGGGGTGGCCTGCAATTTCTGTGTGAGCAGTGAAAGGAGGAGGGAGCTTGTATGTTTTACTCCAGACTCCTGGGCTGGTTTGCTTAGGTGAGGTTTGATTAACATGTGTTGTCCCCTCAAAGTTTTCTTCCAGAGAAAGTCTTTCCTCAGTGCACTGGCAGCCTGTGGGTGCCTCTGGAAACGTCATCTGTCTATTTAGGTAACCTGCTGGTCTAAAATGCCTGTGCTGCCTCCCCTGAGCAGTCTGCAAGGTGGTAGAAACCCTCCCAGAAGGAGCACTGATCATGATAGCAGGGCTAGGGCCATGCTCTTCCTTGCCGTGTTCCCACAAGGCAGTGGCTCCTGGGAGTGAAAGTGCCCACTGTCCGTGGGTGGCATGGCAGCTGCAAAGGGCCAGCAGGAGGGGGAGAAGCCACTGCAGTGGAGCAGGAGCTTCCAGCAACTTTTAAACACCTCATGGTCGCTGCTGAAGCCGGCTATGGCTGTGCTGCTTGCCCTGGGGAAGGGCCTCCCTGCTTTCCTTGGCTGGGGTAGTGCTCACTGTGCTGAGGGATCTCGCTCCAGCTGATGGAGGAACAGAAGGGGAGGAGGATGCAAGCAGAGATGCCAGTGTTAAATCCAAGTGTTCTTAATGCGGGAACATGAAGTTGGATCCTTTCAGCCTGTTTGCTGAGCGACTTGGCATGACATTTTGACAGTGATCAATAGCAAAAACACACAAGCTCCTGCTCTGCTCGCAGTGAAGGCTTGAACCAAACTAGCCAGGCATGGCTCTTGGAGCAGTGTAAAAATAGACTTCTTCCCCCACCCCATCCTGTTACACTTTGAGCTGCAAACTGGATGCTGGAGCCTCCTCTCTGCTGCTGCGAGAAAGACCGGGCATGTAATATTTGCTGTATGATTTTCCCCAGGCAGGGCAGAGACCACAGCCTCTGCTAACGAGTCCCTGGGATTTGTTCCTGCTGTGAAGGTACTGAGCAGCCGTGGATCCCCACAGCCCTGGGGCAGCAGAGCCTGTCCTTTGGACAGGGCTGCCGGCTCTCCATGGCATTGCAGGAGCTTGCCTGGTCTGTGCTAAGATGGGCAATCAGCCAGCTCTGCTGCTGTTGAGCACATATGCAGGCGGCCAGCTCTGTCTGTTCGGGAGCTCAGAGGTGAAACAGAGCAGTCTCTTTTTTAGATGGCTGCTCTGGCAAGGCTGACTTGGATTGAGATTCGCCCCCATGTTTTCCCGTTCCCAAGGAGGAGCCAGAATGTGGCGACCAAATCACAGAACAAATCTGTGTGAAGAGAAACCAGCTCCTGCTCTCGCTGTCAGACTGTTTTTCACACCTGATCTGCAGCTTCTCTGACCCAGACACCTGGAATCGGGGTGACTTCTCTGCTTTTCTGCTCCTTCCAGGATCTAAAAGAGAAGAAGGAAGTTGTTGAAGAAACAGAAAATGGCAGAGATGCACCAGCCAACGGCAATGCTGTGAGTATGGTGGCAATCTACTGGGAGAGGCAGTCTGTATACCAATGCCTTTTTGTTTTTCTCTCTTCTCTCTTCTCGCTTTTGCTGCAACTTTGTCCCTAGCACTGTTGAGAGGGGACCCCTGTAAATGGCAGCCCTAGGCCCTGCAGAGCCTTCCATCCTTTGGTGCTTCACGTTACACAGACACTCCCAGCCTGTGGGCTGTTCATGTGTGTGCACAAGAGAAAGGCTGGGCTTGGATTCCCTCCCTGACAGCCATGTGAGGTTGTCCAGTACCACCTTCCCTAGACAGGGATAAAGAGGAAAAAAATTTTAAAACTCCATAGGTTTTACAATGTTACAACCTGGAAAATACATCATGTACAAGTAAACTGGTTGGTTTCCTCTTTTAATATGTTGGGGGAAAATAACTGTGCCACATTTCAATGTGTCAGGAGAGCCATTGCAAGCTTTGTCTCAGAGCTACAGCCCCAAGTTACTGTAGGCTTGATCCTTTGTGCCTGGGCTGTCTGGGTTGTGTGGAGGCAGGCAGGAAGCGGGATGTGCACCCAGGGCTCCAGTGGGTTGGTGCTTTGCTTTTGGCAGGAAAGGTGGGAACATGCACTTGTGCTGAATGTCTCTTCCACCTTCTCCCTTCCCCAGTGCATTTTTTTAAGTGATGTTTTATCTTGCCAAGGAGAACGAGGAAAACGGAGAGCAGGAGGCTGACAATGAAGTAGACGAAGAGGAGGAGGAAGGTGGTGAAGAAGAGGATGAGGAGGAAGAGGGTGATGGTAACTTTGTTTGTCCAGTCCTGTTCCCCCACCCCCCTATCCCATGGCTGTGTCCTGCTCTGGACAGCAGGCTCCCGGGAACTGGAGGCGAGGAGAGAGCAGCATCTCCCCCTCGTGGCTGCAGACAGAGAGCTCCCGCCAGCCAGGCTCACTCCTTCCTTGCTTGGCCAAGCCACGGCTCCTGGGAGTGAAGTCAGCCTTGAATCCCTTCCAGCAGGTTGAGGGCAGATTCCTTCCTCTCTCCCTCTGGCCAGACGGCACCGTACCGTGGCACTGAATAAGCGCATTAGCCCTTCCGTGCAAGTAGTAAAATCTGCCCTTGACTCCTGTGAGCACAGCTGCTGCTGCAGACACCAATGCTGGCCAGTGGGACAGGAACAGCCCTGGCTGGCTGTGCCTTGGCCCAGGCACAGAGGGCGTGTCACCATCCTTGTTCATGGAGCAGCGTGCTGAGAGTCCCATGCAGCCCTCTCACCCCAGCTGGATGCTGTGTGGAAACGAGCAGCGGAACCTGTGGCTCTTAACTGCTCCTCCAGCTAGAGTAGATAGACTTGCTTTGTGCCTTCTATGGCTGCAGCGTCCTGTGTCTCCCTGCCCTCTGCTGCTTCCTGACCTGACCCAGCCTGGAAGTGGGTTTTGGCAGCAGTGACTTGCCGAATCACTTGTCACCCTCCCTGCTATTATTTTTTTTCCCAAAGATCTGCTTGGATGAATAACATTGTTTATTTTTATCGCTTGTTAAGGCTGGGAGAAAACCTTTCTTGTTATGCTGAGATGAACTTGAGGCCCCTGATTATCTGTTACTAGGTTAATCCCCTGTGAATTTTTGGTTTACGTGCTGACCTACTAACCTGATGGCTAGTTTTGGGAGATGGGGACAGGGCTGAAAATTTAATGACCATTAAGCCAATGCTTATTCAGAGTGTGAGCCAGGAAAGCCACCTCCTTTGGGGTAGTGCACTCAGCAGCCTGCTGTGCCCTTCAGTAGGAGTTGGTTCACTGGGGAAAAACTGGGAATTATGACCCTCTTTAACTTGTGGTTTTAACCCCTGGGACAGATGCAGCACTGCTATGTGCTATTCTGAGCCAATTTGCCCCCAACCCTACTTTAGGGTGGATGAGACGGGAAATATTTGGCACTCCCCACTCCTTTTGGCCAGGAGCAGGGAGGATGCGTGTGCTGCAGGCGCATGTGTGGGGTGGAAGTGTTGCTTGGATACTGCTGTGACAAACCCAGGGAGCTTTGGTCCCGCAGTGCCAGCCCTGCTCTTCCCAGCTCACCAAGCACAGGCACGATTTGGCACGCGGTGCCGGGAGACGCCGATGCCTTGTGGGGATCCGGCACAGGCTCTGACCGCTGGCATGGGCTCTGTCCGTGCTTGCTGCCCTCAGGCAATCCCTGCCTGAGAGCTGCACCTGAGCACTGCAGGAGAGAGTTTTAAAGGCAGCAAGTCCAGCTTGCATCAGCTTTTTTAGCCAAGACTTGCAGCCAAACTCCTGGGGTTTGACAGCAGAGGATAGCTTGAGGGTATATTTTCCTCTCGCATCTCTCCATCCCATCTCATTATTTGCTTTGCTTAAAGCAGCTCAAAGAACTAAAAATGCTCCCAATCAGCTTGGCACTGTCACCTGACCTGCTGGCCAGCCCAGTGCATGTAATGGCTGTCGGGGTGTTGATCCATCGCTGGGAGCTAATCTTGGCCCTTCCCACTGCATGGGCCACACTGCAGCTGGGCACACGTCAGGAGAGGAGAGGGAAGGGAGGATGGGCTGACCTTAATCCCCCCGGCTGTCCGTACGTGTGGCTTGTGGCGGTGGTTTAAAGCCAGCTTACTGGCCTTAACTCTCTAAGTTTTAGTAGGGTCTCCTGTTACACAAGAGACTTGCCTTAACAGCTGAGAAGCTATTCTGCCTCTGGGCTCACCCCTGAGTCCCCAAAACTGGCCGAAGGTGATTGACTCAGTCCTTCTGATCCACTGGCCTATTTGAGCTCAAAGTGGGTCAAAGCCCAGAGCTTGCTGCTCATCCTCCTGGCTGGCTGTAAGATAAGTTGGAAGCATTTGTTTGCTGTTCTGATAATTAGAAAGTGTTGTGACTCAGAACTAATGCGTTCTGGCTCTCTTAACTCATTAAAGATGGACTAATAGCTGCGAAGGGAAGCAGAAGTAATCTGGAGTGGTTAGGCAGAGCAGGCACTAGAGAGTTTTTTCCTCTCTTTTTTTCCCCCATTTTTGCTGTGATTTCGGCACTCGTGGTAGGTGGTGGTTTTGCTATCCCACTGTCGTGTTACAAATGCAGTGTGAACCAGACTCTAGGCTGCCAATCCTTATTTTCCCTTTGGTGGGTCAGGTTAGTTGGGGAATGCCCAGAAAACCACCGTGTCCTCTGTCACCTGTTGTCCTGAGCAGGGTCTGTGCCACCTGGGGAGAGGGGGAGGACATGGCATTGCAATGTGGGGGTGAGCCAGGTTTAAACCCAGAGGGGAGGTGTGCAGTACTGGAACACTCCTAGAAGGTCTCACATTTCCTCCCTTTGTACTCCATGCAGGTGAGGAAGAGGACGGTGATGACGATGACGAAGCTGAGGGAGCCACAGGCAAACGGGCAGCTGAGGATGATGAGGTAGGAAGAGTAGGCAGCCCCTCAGAGGCACACATGTCCCCAGAGGGCTTGGGTGGGGGGAGGGTGTCAGTGGGGCCAGAGGGCCTCGGCTGGGCTTAACTCTGGGCCTGGGATGCTCTGCCTGCGTGCTCCCCATGTCTCTCTAGGGACACAGCCCAGTTCTGTTTATACACTGGCCTGGTTAGGGGGGGGTGTCTGCTCCTGCCCCCTAGCACCCTGGGCTGAGGTGCCCTGGAATGCTCATGGCAGGCCTGGGTGGGGCAGTCAGGGGCTCTCTGAGAAGAGGATTTTGCCTGAGAGGGGGGGAAACACCTGTGGTGCTCAGACCTTGCACCTGAGGCAAGAGAGGGACCTGAAACTCCCCTGCCTCACTCCCTGCTTTGGGATCACTCTTGCCTGCCCCCAGCAGCCCCACTCCCCATCTTCTCTCCTGACTGCTTTGCTTTCCCCCCAGGATGACGATGTCGATCCCAAGAAGCAGAAAACCGATGAAGATGACTAGGCAGCAATTTTTTTTTTTTTTTTTTTAAATAAGGAGGAAAACAAACCAACAAAAAAGGCCAGCGCGTCCTCTTCACCCTTGGGTCCCCCCTTGGGACTCCCGTTGCAGCCCCCTTTCCCACACACACCCCCTTCCTCCCCCCTCCGCCGTGGTCATCCTCACCAAGTAGAGTGAACCCCGTCCCCGCCCCCCGGCGCGGCGCTGCCACTCAACAAACACGGAAATGATTCGCCCGTTAGCGGGGAGAGAAAAACCCCCCTTTCCCCACAAACCCCCTCCCTCCCAAGCACCAAAACTTCAAGGCCCTGCTTTCTTTCTTAAAAGTACTTTAAAGGAGAATTTGTTTGTATTTTTTATTTACATTTTATATTTTTGTACATATTGTTAGGAGGTCCGCCATTTTTAAGTGATCTCGGATTGACCAAAAGGGGGGCTTTGAAGTGTATATCTCTCTTGTTACCTATCTCTGACTTTACTTGTGGTGTGACCAGGCCCAAACCATTATCTCAAAGGAGAATAAAACAAAACCTTGTAAAAAAAAAAATTAAAAAAGACAAAAATGCAAAAAAAAAAAAAAATTACAATCTTATTCTGAGCATTCCAGTAACTTTTTTTGTGTATGTACTTTAGCTGTACCATAGATCGTGGTTTGTATGAGGTGGCAAGGCCAAAGATAAAAAGGTTTTCTTTTTTTTTCTGTCTATGAAGTTGCTGTTTATTTTTATTTTTTTCTTTTTTTTTGGCCTGTTTGATGTATGTGTGAAACAATGTTGTCCAACAATAAACCGGAATTTTATTTTGCTGAGTTGTCCTAACAAGGCTGCCTCCCAACTGCTGCTTTTTGTTTTAGTTTTCGTTTGTTTTAGTTTTTTATTTATTTCTTCCCTTTATCTCTTTTCTTTCTTTGCTTTGGACTTGGGCTGGGAAGAGAGACAGGGGTGCAGGGTAATGATGGGGAGGGTCTGGGGACTCTGCTAGGGGAGGCAGTGTCTTTCCATGACTGTATGCCTGTGGAGAGCTGTACTGGCATCCCCAGCATGGCCTCTGCATGATCCTGCATGCTCTGGCTTCCCTTGGCAAGAGGTGGGGATGGGTTAGGCGGGGAAACATGGACAAGGGAGTATGGGGGGCCTGGGTATGGTTTGCTCAGCAAGTCTCCTGTCTCTGTAGCCATTGGGGATTGTTTGGCTTGTGTAGCGGGGATGAGAAACCCATCCCCAAAATTCTTTCTTGCAGTATCTGCTGCAGGTGACTGACCCCTGGTTGTGGGGTGGAGAGAGCTCAGGCCATGTAAATGCCTTCCCTCCCTTGGGGCTTGTTTGAGCATTGCTGGCAATGGGGCACGAGTCAGTGTCAGCAGGGATTGGATTCAGCCAGAACTGGTCCTGGGGGATGCTCCAGTCTGCACTGGTCACCCAGCAATTTCTGGGATGCCAAGTTTAAGGTTTGGTGATGGGACCCCAGGGAGACAGGCTCAGGTTTGTCTGTGCACTCTAACAAACCAAAAAGGCCGTAACTTAAGACTAAGCCTCTGCTACGTTGCTCCTAACTTTCTTCCAACTCATTTTTCCTCCTTCCTCCAGGGTGTTGGAGCTTGGAAAAGCTCAGCCTGCTCTGCCAGGTGTGTGGAGTTTGTTTGCAAGAACCTGCTTTGTATCTGTGCTCCCAAACCCTCACCCTGGCTCCAAGGAGTCCCCTCTTCCTACTGATCCAGTCTGTGCCAAAGCCTCACCAGATGGTCTCGTTTCCTCCTCTCACACTACAATCCCAGCAGTGTTCAGCTGCTGGGAGATGATTCCTATTTTACTTATTTTTTTAAAAAAGAGGAACCAATGTTCATTTAATGCACTGGCTGCGAGGGTCACAGGCCCTCCTGATCCCCAGGAACAGCCAGGTCACTTACTCTGTACTTACACCTTAATTATCCAATGAATCGTGGGTGCTGGCTGATAGCTTATCAGATTTACTGCCTTGATACACAGGCTCCATCCACCCCTGCCTGGGTGAGGGGAGCTTGTGGCAGGGGTGGAGGCAGCACTAGGTTTGGTTATCCAGACCTCCCGTGGGCTGGGCCATCATGGAAATGGCAAACGGTGCTGCTGAGTGTCACCATGCTGCCGGGTGGGGCTTTGTCACACAGTGCTGGGAGTCACATCCACGCCCTCATGTCCTCACCACGGCTGCCCCATGCATGGCTCCTGCATCATGATGGGACGGGATCTGATGGGATGGGCGTCAACAGTGCCAGACTCAAGCTGGTACTTGTAGATTTGCAAGGCAAATTACTGAAATAAGCTTCTGCAGCTGCATAGACAAGAGCTAGCTCCAAGTGTCCCTGAAATGTGGGGACCCTGCACACACAAAGCTGGTGTGAGGGCCGAGGGGGTGGAGTAATGTGGCCTTACTGTCCCCATTGCACAGAACGACTTGTCTGCCCTGCAGCCCCCCAAAAACCTGGCGGCCTTGGGTCATAGGGTCCATTTTAGTGTGGGGTAAAACTGGAGGCTGCCCACAGCCTCCCAGATGGGCATACTAATGATGGGTAGGGCATGAAGCGGGCAGGTCAGAGTGACCCCCAGCCCTACAGCTCCAGGTCCACAACTGGCTGCCGTGAGCTTCCCACAGCCACTGGTGATGGAGAGGGTAAGCCCCACTCCCTCACCCCCACATGCCCTGCTGTTTCTGCCCCCCATCTCTACCCTCTCGTGGCTCAGTCCCCATGGCTCTGGCTGCCCCTGTCACCCCATGACCCTGGGGGTGCTCTGGTGTCCCCAGTGCCAGGGCTGGAGCTCAGTGCAGGATCGTCACAGTTATCCCAGCCACACCCAATCTCCACCTGGTGGCTCAGCCAATCCCATGCTGCCACCTGGCCCTTCCTGCCTCATGCTGCCTCCACCAATCACAACCAAGCAGCACTCTGGTCTGACCAATCATGTGCCGCCACTTGGAGCTTCTCCATAGCCAACCATGTGCTGCCACTTGTCTCTGCTGCTGCCTCACCCCCTGCAGCAGCAGCCCACCAATCACAGCATGAGGGGGACCGTGTTGAGCCAATCATGAGCTGCTGCCTGCCATCTGTCCCAGCCAATCACGGGCAGCCACACCCTGCCAGGAGCTATAAAGGCCCTTTGCCTCTGGGGCTGTCCCAGCAGCTGGGGTCACCCCGGGATGGAGGAGTTGTCATCCTGTGGAAGGTGGTTCCTTTGGAAAAGGCTCCCACCTGCAGGGTCTCAGAGGGATGTAGGAGGAACGTGGTGGTTTTTTGGTGCCCAATGCCACAGAAGCCAAGTGAATACAAAATGCTCTAGGGACTGCTCACCTGGATAATGTCTTGGGACAGGGACCAGGAACAGCAGGTCCCCCCAGCAGGAGAGGGCTTGCAGGAGTCGTGCCAACTGAAGGTGCCTGTGAAGATCTTGGAGATGGTCTCCCTGAGGAGTCAGCCTTGTGCCAGGAGCTGCCCACTGGGACCTGGAGAGTCCCACATGCCTTGGATGTTCAGGAGATGATCCCAGCCCTGCCTGGAAGCCAGAGCTGGGCTCTGTGGGGGCCCATGCCACAGGACAGAAGGTGAAGAGCATGCAGCCATCTTGTGCCTTCAGGCACGGAGTGACGTTGGGCCCTCACCCAGAGCTGTGTCACAAGCCACACGTTCAGCTGTGACCTGTGGAGCAGAACTGCCAGCGCTGCCCCTCACCTGCAGACACCACATGTCCTGAGGGATCTGAATCCTGCTTGAGCTGCTGATCACACTGGTCCTGGAGTCTGTGGAGGCAAGTGGACGAAGCTGTTCTTAGGTGGGCTGCCTGGCTGTTGACCTCTGAAGATGGGTGAGGTAGCTCCCGCATGAACTATGGGGAGAGCTGCAGGAGGGAGCATCAGGAGAGCCTCTATGTGCCAGGAGGGACTCGGGCTGTGCCAATGTGCTCCAGTGGCCTCTGAAACCGACGGCAGCCCTTCTCAAAGGCTGTGTCTAGACTTCAGCTGAAGCCACCGTTGTGTGGCTCAACAACCAGGTGGACTGAGAGCAACTCCCACGTGGTTGGCCTAAAGTACGTCACTCCAGTGGGGCTGTCCTGCTGGAGGTCACGGACAGTAGAACCTATGGGGCTGAGTCTGTGCCCTGTGGATAACTGGACTGAGCCTTGGCCAGCACAACTGCCTCCAGTCCTGACCTGCCCATAGTGGGTTAGTTATCCTCTACCAGCTGTAGCTTGTGGTTAGCCTCACCCAAAACTTCCTGTTGCATCTTGACAACCTTCATGAAGTTTGGAGCACCTTGGGGGCTTGGTGGAGAACGTGCCTGTGGGGAATGCAGAGCTTGGACTGCAAGCAACACACAGGCTGGGGTTGGTTACTGGTGCAGTTTGTGTCTGGGCAAATAATTGGCATCAGCTTAAGAGATGGCTGAGTGAAACTACCTTCCAGGCATGATTCCTCAAGCTCACAATCACAGAAGCAATTTTGAGTGGTTGCTGTTGAAAACAGACACGAAAAGCTACTCCTGTGGTGGAGCAACTGCCACCTGGCACAGGATGTGATGTATCCCATTGGAATAGACCCCTCAGGAGCGGGCTGTGGAAGCCCACGGTCTTGGCTAGTCATGACTCAACCCAACAAGTATGTGCCTTCTAAATGGCTCAGGAATATTTGTGCATTTGCCTCAAGAGCTGCCTGGTGTGGGCAGGAAGGCCCAGCCCAAGCTGAAGAGCAGATGTGGGACATCTCATTCCTGTCTCATACCTGGGGCTCTGTCCCCGCAGCCTGTCCCCCTCAGTGAGTGGGGACAGTTCTGTCCCTGGGCCCTGACTTGGCAGTTGGACAGACCTGATTGTCCCCAGCCCAGTAGAGGTCCTTGAGCTCTGAAACCAAGCTGGATTGTTTACCCCCACTGCCAAGTCTTCTTGGGGCCACCACCTCAATCCTTTTCCCCCTCTGGGGGAGGGAGCTTTGGAGAGAGAGCAGAGCTGGGGTGCTTGGAGCTCCTCGTGTGCAGACCCTGTGAATTCTCCATCCTCGTGCCCATGGCTGCTCCATCTTGTCTGGCTGAGCTGATCCTCTCTGAAGGGCAGGAGAACAGAAGGAAGGGCTGAGAGAGATCCTCAGCTTTGCAAGCCCTGCTAAGGGCTGTGGCTCCTGTTCATGGCTGGCTGGGGAGCCCCAGAGGGAGGGGTGGTGTGCAAGAAGGGGTTGGTGGGCTCAGAGGCCACTCCGTGGTGCTGTGTGCTATGTGTGGGCCAGGAAGAGATCTGGGAGTAAGCATCCAGTGCTGTCCTTCAGAGCAGATGTGGACCTGGAGAGGATCCTGCATTCCTTTTGTAAGAAAGCACAGTGCAAGGGGGAACAGCTGGGAGTTGAGAAAGCGCAACCTGATTTGCCCTTGGAGAACCCACAGGGATGGGATCTTTACGTGTGTCCTTTCCTACCCAGAGAGAGGCCTGAAGGTGAGGGGCTCTGCCTGGGTATTGGGAGGGGATGTGGGTCCTCCAGCTCGCTCTGTCCTGGGCTCTGCGCGCATCTCCCTGGGTTCCTCTCCTTTGCTGCAGGCAGAGCAGGCTCCTGGCCCTGCTCCCTCAGGGAGCTGGGAAGCAGCACTCCTCTGTCAGGGCTCAGGGCAGGAGGTGTGAGGGGGGCTGCAGCCTGTGCCCAAAGCTGGAGACCCCAGTACTCAGTGGGCACATGACCCACAGGCCACACTGAGGAGGACAATGACCCATAGCAAGTACAAGGCACCTGCTCTCTGTCCAGCAGCAAGGCACTGCCAGACCCTGCATCCACAGGCAGAGAAGGGATGTGGCTCTAAATGCGCTGTCTGGAGTGGCAGGGAGTGTGGTCCTGCATGGGACTGGAGAGCCTGCACTGGGTTGTCTCTGCCACCAAGTGAGGCCCCGAGGGCACAAAAGGGCTCAGAGCAGCTGCCGTGGGGGGCAGCCCCTGCAGGGATGGTGCAGTGCGGGGTGCAGAGCCAATTTTGGTTAAACCAAACCACAACAATTGCAGGGGCTGGCTGGTTTCCCACCTTGGGGCTAATCCCCCTTTATCCCTACTCTCGAGGTGAGGATATGCTGCTTCCCTGGGGATACCCACAACCTAAAGCTCCATCCCTGAGATGGACTGTGGAACAAGGCTGCAGCTCTGGAGCAGCATCTGGAGAAGTGAGCAGCAGGCAGGAGTGGGACTATGGGACTCTGCCACGGGAAGGGATGAGCATGGGACACCTGTCCCCAAGCAGGGACTAGAGCTGGTGCTCCCTGCACTCTGTGCAGCTCCATGGCATGGCCAGGGGCACCCGTCCAGAGCTGACAGGTCCCCCGCAAAGGCTGGGGACTGTGTTTGGCTGTGGGGAGCCTCACTGGCCTGTTTGCTGCAGCCTTGGGCTCCAGGCACTTGTGCATCCCCGGCTTGGCAGGAACATGGTCGAAAGTGGGATGAAGGCAGGCATGAGGCTCAGAGGTGTCAATGTCTGTGGAAATGCCAGGACACCTCAGCTCCGGGCTGGCACAAGGAACAGCATGTCCAGCCCAGAGATAGGGCCGCTCCTCTCCTGGGGCAGAGCTTGGTGGCACGTCCCACGCCGGGTGACCCGCCAGCCTGCCTGGTGTGGGGCCGGCCCGAGCTGGCCCTCGGTGGCTCTCCCGCGGCCCAGGCCGAAGCGGTGACCACAAGCAGCGCCCTCCCCGCCCGGCCACCGGCGCTGTGCAGCCCAGGCAGCAGCGCTGTCTTGCAGCACCATCTAGTGCTGCGGTATGGGGAAGCCCCGCGCTCCTCCCGAGACACGGTAGCGCCGTGGGGACAGGCCGTGGCTGTTCCGCGTCCTGGGTCGTGCTGCCAAGGCCAGCCTGCCAGGAAAGCCAGCCAGGCTGGTGGTGATGGGGATGAACAGGCGGCACAGCGTGGCTGCTGGCCCGGGGCAGCCGGAACTACCTCCCCCATGCTCCTGCTCTGTGCCAGGGAATTTCCTGCAAGGATTCCGGGAAACATCAAGGGGTGCAGACGTTCCCAGTTCCTGAGCCAAATGTATCTGGCCTCAGCTGCTGGTTTTGCCACCTCCTCCCATGGAAATTGGGCCTCTGCCCTCTCCTTGGAACACTTGCTTCTCTATCAGCCAGGTGGCTACAGCTCTGTCAGTCTCTCATCCTCAGGGTCCTCACATCACTCATGTGGTTTCCTCCAGCATCCTCAGCAGTTTCTTGGGGCCCATCTTCCATACCTGGTGAGAGCATGATCCCTTCCCACGACCTGTCACTGTTCCCCTTTTGCACATTCAGGGCAATGTCAGACCTTTCCAGCCTGGCGTCGGGGACACCAGGACCCCAGCACTGTTGCACTGTCCTCTCGTCCCCTTGCTCTGTGTCCCCTGCTTGTCTCAGCCTGTCACCCCTTCTGGGTGTCTGCCACTCTCCCAGAACCCTTCCTGGCTGAGGTGCTCCTGAGCAGGCAGGATTCTGGTGCAGGGGGGTGGTGCAGGGAGGACTTTGGCACAGAGCTGGATGCCCTAAGAACGGAATGGTCTTCCAAAGGGGCCGTGGTGATGGCTGGCCCCTCTCTTGGAGTACTGCTGTGGATGTGGGTGTCAGACCTGCACTTAGGATGAGGCAGCTGCTGAGCCTCAACAGGGATTGCGCTCAGGTGCTGTAGCACTGAGGGGCTAGTGACCAGAGCCTCCCTAGGGCAGGAGCAATTGGACACCTTGGACCAAAAAAAGGGTGCTTTGAATCCTGTATTTGCCCTCCTCTCATCCTTGGGGAGAGATGGAACTGTGCCCAAGTCAACCTGGCAGTGAAATTCCTCTGTCCAAGTGGTTGAGTGCCTGCTTGGGGCTCTGCCTGCTCTGATTTGGCAACCCAGAGGTGGGATCTGTCCCCCTTAAAAAGAGCAGAGGGACTCAAACCTTCCTAGGCCTCCTGTCTCCTCCCAGTCCTGCTGAAGTGGATGGCACTGGGTGAGGTGGGAGGAGATGTTGCTGACCGTGAAGGCTGCCCTCTGTCACCACGCCCTGCCCGCCGCCTGCCCGTGCCACTGGCACCTGCGGGAAGGTGAGAGTAGCAAAGCAGACACCGAACATAACGTGGCCCTGGGCTGTTTGTGCGCCTTTTGTTCGGCAGCAACTGTCATGAATCAGCTCATTAACCACATTAGGATGGCTCTGCCGCCCCGCCTGAGCCTTATCGGGCGGGGCAGATTTGGGGCACGCTCCAGCCTGGCTTTGCCAGGCGGGCGAGCAGCTGAGAGTGTGACAGCCTGGTGCTTGCCGTGGAGAGGAGGACCGGCCCTGTTCCCCTCACCCTCATGGCAGCACACAGGGAAGAGTCTCACACACCCAGTGCAGGGTCCTGCTCTACAGCCAGCCCTGCAGCCCATCGCGGGGTGGTTCCATTGCCATATGCCGTGCTTCAGGGAGCCTTATGGTATGATGGACCCCAAAACTATGCAGAGAGCTCCTCTGAAGCCCAAAAGGGTGTTGTGCATCACCATCCTCCCTCGCTTCCTCGATGCTGTGCAACAGCCCAGTGCCCTCAGGCTAAGACATGGCTGAAGGGTAGTGAGGATGGAGCTTCACTCCAAATCTCTGTGTGCCAGCCCCCCAGGCTGTGCACAGCTCTCTCCACTTTCCGATGTGCCTCTATGGCCCCTGACTGCATGCCAGGCTCTGCTCTCACCACCAGGTTTCCAAGGCTGCCAGGGTGGCTCACAGCCCTCCCGAGGTGGAGGACGAATCCCCTGTAGCGACTTTCCAGCTGGCAGGGAGCAGCTTCCCGAGCACGTTCCTTGCCCCGAGGGTCTCGCAGAAACCAATGCCCCGTGTGTGCCGGCGGCCGGGAGGCACCGGTGCCCGCCGCGGGAGCTATCGAGGCCAGAACACCCTGGCTGCGAACAATGGGCCGGGGAGGTCGCGGCTGCCGACTGGGATTCACCCGCAGCGGCGGCTGATGAACCCGGCCTGCTCCTCTTCCCAGCGCTGCTTGGCCAGCCCCATGCCGAAGGCTCCAGCAGGTGCCTTGGAGGCAGCAGCTCCAAGTGCGCCAGGGGTTTTGTGAGTGGCTGGGCTTTGGGCAAGGTCCTGCGTAGTGAGAGGCTCCTAAGGGGCCTAGCCAGGTCCTACCCTTGCCAAAGTTGCCTCTCTTCCACCATGGAGCTTTTCACTCATGCAGAGCTCTGCATACAGACCTGGCTGGGGGCAGCTTTGTAGCCCAGAGATGCCTGCCAAGCCTGTGAACTTCCAGGTGGGAACTTACTTGGTAAATAAGAGGAGGAATCACTGTGTTGGTCCTTGCATTCACTTCTCACCTCCAAACTTTGAACAGACAGTGGCATGAGGCTGTCCTCAGCCTGCAGCCAGAACCGCCACAGGGACGTGGATGGTTTCTGGCAGTGGTTGGTGGCAGTGGTGCCACCACTCTACCCCTGCCCTCCTGCTCCTCTCTCTCGCTTTCCAGCCCCACTTTTCCCTTCACTGACACCTTTGCTGTCCCATGCAAGGGAGCCAAGATCTGACTGTGCCATGCTTGGGCCCTGGCCATGGGGCATGCCCGTGTCTCCTGCTCCTTCTCCAAGGGCTCCTGAATCCCATCAGCCCCACAGGGAAGGGAACCCACAGTTGCCTGGGCCAAGAATGGGCTCCTGCTCTGAGCACCCCGGGGCGCTTTTCCTGGGCTTTTGGTGGTGACTGCTCAGACCCCAGTGTCACCCCTGCCCTAGCCTCCCATGCCCCGCCGTTTGCTCCTCCGGTTCTTCAGGAAGGCTGATGCCGGCACTGGGGGGTTTTGGGAGAGGCTGCTCAGGACCAGGAGCGGGTGAGCTGCTCCCGGCTATTTCCCATAGAGCCACTGGAGGGCGCCAGTGACTCGCCGTAGCGGGGCCCGCCAGCTCCGACTGGGCGAACTGGGCAAACTGGGCCGGCCCGGGCAGGGCGGGCGAGGGCGGGGAGGGAAGGGGCTCCGGAGGCCCCTCGGGCTGTCTCAAGCCCCGTGTCCCTCCGGGGCCTCTCCCAGAGCTGCTCACCCGGCGGGAGCCTCAGCCACGCGTGTCGGTGACCACTTGAAGCCCCGCGGAGCCTCCAGGGTAAGCGGCCCCGCAGGGAGCGCGTCCCGCAGGTGCCGGGAAGGTTAAGTGAGTGTGGGAATTCACAGCTTGTCTGACAGAATGTGGGTTGGAAAGGACTTTTAAAGGTCCCCTAGTCCAACCCACCTGCCATGAGCAGGGACATCTCCAACCAGGTCAGGTGCTGATCTACTGATTTGACCCGCTCTGGGCAACTTGTTCCAGTGTTTCACCACCCTCACCCTAAAAAATCCCTTCCTTATATCTAATCTAAATTAACCCTCCTTGAGTTTAAAGCTATCACCCCTTGTCCTATAGCTACAGGCCCTACTAAAAAGTCTGTTCCTCTCTCTTATAGGCCCCTTCAAGTACTGCAAGGCTGCAAAAAGGTCTCTCTGGAGCCTTTTCCAGGCTGAACAACCACAGCTGTCTCAGTCTGTCTTCATTGGTGAGCCCACCCTTCCCTCTGATCATTTTTGTGGCCTTCTCTGGACCTCCTCCATCGGGTCTGTGTCTTTCCTGTACTGACACCCCAGGGCTGGATGCAGGACTGCAGATGGGGTCTCACAAGAGTGGGGTAGAGGGAGAGAATCATCTCCCTTGACCTGCTGGCTGTGCTGCTTTGGATGCAGCCCAGGATACGACTGGCCATTAGAAAGAAAGGCACCAGGGTAGACTCAGACCCACTGGGAACATCTGTCCCTCTGCTCTGGGTCAGTCCTTGGTTGTAGCTGAGCTTGGCAGAGGTGGTGCCTGATCCCTGTCTCTGCTGGACACCTCCTGTGTGGGTCTAGTGGAGCATCTGCCCTACAACACAAAGGCACCTGCACTTCAGCCTTTTTTGGTTTTCCTCTTCGGATACGTTTGTGTCTCCTCTTGGAAAGAGGTCCCACCCTCACTGGCTGTCGTTCTTGCTGGCTGCAGTTTTGGTTGACGTCTCTGAAGGCCGGCCTGGGATGGGTCACACTGCTGACAAGACTCTGCCTTGTGGATGCTCCAGCCTGGAATCCATCAGTGAGGTCTGGTGAAAAAGTTGCTGCTGTGGCTAAGGGGGATTAATGGTCCAACTTCAAACCCCCTAAAACAGTATTTACTCTGTACCCCTCTCGCATACACCCAGTGGCTGAATCCAGGATGTGAAATGATGCCTTTCATTTCCCTGTGGCTCTGAGGATCTCAAGCCCAGCAACAGGACAGGCTGGGCAACAGAGAGGCTGGGCACTCAAGGCATTGAGTGATTACACAGCTGCTTGTGATGTTCAGGAGCAGAACCTGGAGATGCCCCTTCCCACAATGTCCATGGGCTAGAGATAATTACAAACGGCAGGGGAAAGTGGCAGCAGGGCTGGAGAACTCTGTCACAGAAAAAATGCAGCCTGTGTCATTGAAGCCTTCACACGTTAGGAGTGTTGGTGTCAGCAACTGCAGCCCCAGCAGAGTTCCAGGGAACCCAGCCCAGAACGGGAGTGAAGCTGGTGGGCTCAGGGGAACATGGGTTTTCCAGAGGGGCTTGAGTGTCCCCAGGCACTTGGAAAAGCAGAATAGTGTGCAGTGCTGCTCAAGAAACCAGTGACAAAGGGAAATTGGCCCCAGGGGATTAACAGACAGGGGAGGCCAAGGAGAAGCCTTGGTCAGAGAAGTCAGGACACCTTTCTGATGTAGCCAGCTGGAAGAAGCGAAGTTTAACGGAGAAGGGGGTTGTGGAAGAGGCAGCGCAGTGGAAAGTCCTGTTCTGCTGCTGGCTTGAGTGATGGGAGTTTGTGCTTGCTGAAGTATTTTTGTAACAGAAAGGAAAACACACCAAACTAACATTTCTTCCCTTCTTTGGACGGTAGGAATGTTTTAATTGAGAAATTTGTTTTAATTACATTAGGTGATATCACAGTCTATTTTACAAGTTTGGGGTAAGAGGATGTGTGGACCAGTTACACAGAAATCCAGCGAAAGGATAAAAATCTACAACATGAGAAAAATGAAAAGGTTAACTTAACCCCAAAAGAAAAGCATTGAGAGTTTGGTGTGAGTGGAAATGGGAGATTATACCAGGGTCCAGAGAAGTAGAAAGGATGAGACTGACATAAATTTACAGTATTGGTTCTGCATGACCATTGTTTGCCTGTGTTCAGAGACAGCCTCTCTTCCTGAGGGCATCGCTGAGCAGATGGCCCCATCTCTGAGGGTTTGGTCTGGTCTTGTCAGAGGAGAAAGCAAAATAACTGATGGGCAAAGGTCACAACCCACGCTGAGCTGGTCCCCAGGGTCACTGCCTACAGGAGTGTCTTCCACTGGATAGTCGGGGGGTTCTGCACCAAGAACTGTATGGAGGAAAACTAAAACAGCTCCAAAAAGCCCCATCTCAAACGTAGAAAAGTCTCACTCTGGAAGTGCTTACGAGAAGATCATCATCATAGAATTTGGTTTCTATAATAACATTACCACTGCAGGAGGAAAGGAGGAGAAAGAAGAGGCATTAGAAGGCTGCACGGACAGTGACTGCTCCTCTCCACGCTCTCACAAGCCTGGGCTCACACCTTGACCACCCCACATGATCTCTTCAGTTTGAAGCTGCACACAGTGAGCACTGTCCTGGTCAGGGTCAGTCAGGACTGAGGGATCTCCCAAACACATTCCTGTGTGGAATGTTTCCCCCATCCCTCCCCTGTCTGAGCACGGTACTGCTCAGGCTGCAGAGTGCTCAGACAGCAAACTCCTGCTCACTCCTATTGCTAAAAATAAACTAGCAGTCCTAGCACCTGCAGGCCCCTGTCTCCTGCAGGAATTGTGAAAACCAATGGGGATTCTTTTTTTATTCTCCTTCTCTGTCCTCTAGTGCTGAGCAAGCTACATCAACCAACTTAACATGTCATTTCTCTCAAGAAGTGCTTAAATGCAAAGACATAAGCATATTTTATACAAACTGCAATGGAAATGTTGATTTGGATGTGACAGAAGCTCTGGGGATTTAACTTGCTTGCAAAATCTTTTGAGATTTTGGTACATAAAATAAGATCTCTGGGACCATTACAACACCTGGACACCTGAGCAGTGTGATCCGACCATGTCTAAACAACCTGTCTCTTGAAAACCAAAGCAGCAGTTCTACCTCCACTCTGGCTCTTGGTGTCTGTAACACTGGACCTGCTAAGAGTGTAAGGTTTTGCTGTGGTATGGACAACGCTTGAACTTAAATGTTACGGAATGTTCTCAATCTGATACTCAGTCATCTTGGGAATTCTTCATGCAGAGTGCCTTGGTTAGCACCATGTATCACATCTCCATTCTCTCCTGGTTTGGAAACACCAAGACAAACATGAGGTCTTTGGGAATATCAGAAAATGAGGGGCTCTCCAAATCTTGGCAGCTGTAAAACGATGACTTCTTTGGGCCACACATTCCTCTTTGGATTTCTTTGGGCTGGGGGTTCTACTGAAAAGCCTCAAGAATAACTTTCGGATACCTCTATGAATAGGTGAGAGATCTGGGCTCCCCACTACAAGTGGACATACTTCAGGGAACAAATGGGACATTGAAAAATCCTCAAGGTCATTTGAAAACTAGCTTCTCTTGACTCCCAGTCCTGAAAACATCTTGAATTCCTGAGATGATCAAAACCAACTTGTCAGATGTCTCTGTTTCTTTACTCTGGTTTCCAACTCTGGCTCCTCCTGTACTGACTGACAGTGCCCAGCTCTGGGAGCCGAGGGTGTGTGCAGCACCTCCAAGGTTCTGAGCAGGCTGTGCCAGGAGCACTTTTGAACACTGGTGCTCTCCTTGGAGCACTCTCTCTCTTTGAAACGTGCTGTGAATGGGAATCAGTGACGGTAGCTCCCATCCCGGTGCCTTCTCTATGCGACTGGCTTTGCTCCAGACAGGGAATGAGGGAAAGTGCTGCAGAGGGAGGTCTTCCAGAGGACACAGTGACCTTGCGGTGAGACTGGCTGCTCTCTGTCTGCCTCTTGCTGGCAGCAGGGTTGCCAAACCCTTCTGTTTCTGGCAGTGCACTCCTTGTGTGCTTGCCAGCACCCATCCAGCACTGCAGGGAGGATGGTCACCCTTCCCAAGAGCCTCCCTCCAGGAGCCTTTTCCATCATCCCCCCAAAGCTGGAGCCCAGCTGCCCACACTGAGCAACGCCCAGCACATGTTACTGTGACATATCCGAGGCATCACTGCCCCGCTCAGGAGCCCATGTGTGCACAGAGCCAGGAGTAGACTTTGTGAGCAGGGTGTGTGAGTCTTCCTTCAGGTGACTGTAAAATGACGGATTCCTACCTGTTAGGGTATTTTAGCCCCAGATACAACTCTGTGCATGATATATATAAATACATATATATGCATATACACTAGATGTGTATAAGCCAATGTTAAAGACACAAAGCTCAGCAAAATGTTACCGTGATGAAACAAACACTAGAGCAGCTACTACAGGTGATATATTGCATGAACTAAACTACTTTGGACAAGAGTCAGTGATCAATAGCTGATTTAAAAATGGCCCAAAAATCTGTTAGGTTTTTTTTCCTCTGGATGTAACAGGTATTAAGTTGTAACACATTTTAAAGTCCTTTCACGATTCACCTTCCAAAAAAATTAAGCAACTTTATTAAAGAATCAGTTTCACTTTCTCCAAACCTTTATTGCTATATTAATGCAAATTGGACCTATGGGAAGGAAGGTAATGAGGTTGGCTTAACCCCTTTTATCTCTCAACAACTAACAGTAATGAGGTGATTCAGAGTTGGTAGCAGTTCCCTCTCCTCCTTCCCACTGTTGCCCCCAAGGAAATGCCACACACTGCTTTTGCTTTGCCCGCTCTCAGATTTTGCAAGCCCAAGGCACTCACGTTAAAACATTAGCTGGCATCATCTGTGATTCAGGTGCTGCCTCTATCAACGACTGCCAAGTGTTTGTGGAGTTAGGAATCACAAAACCAAATTCAAAGAACCATTCTGCAAAGTAAAAAAAAGAAAAAATCCAGAGGCATTTGAAAGAAGAAAATTCACAAATGGTCCTTTGGCTTTTCACTTGGAACAGGCTGGGGAACTCCCTAAACTGTCCAGCTGGGCTGCCAACATTTTACATTTACATTTACATTTACTTTGTACAGCTTAAACTGCACTGAACCCTGCACTCCTCTTAGAGCAGATACTCCCTTTCTAAAATAGCTGATGGTACTGATAAGGTCACACCACTCCCTTGGCATTCAGTGAAAATTTAAACACGCCTAAATGGGAACAGGGAAACCACATTCCGCCTCTTGCAGACATCCCTGGGATCCAGTTGAGATTAAGTGTGCAACTGGTTGCCCAAAAGACATGGAGCTCAATGTTTTATCTGCCCCTCCTCCAGCCCAGAAGAGCAGCACTGCAGTGAGGAGGGTCAGATGTGCAGTTGTGGGGTCACTGGCACTGCTGTAACCCAGGTAACCCAGGTCTCCAACCTGGCACTCTGAGGAAAAACCAGGAATTCAGTAATAGCTGACTCTGAAATAACCTGTTTCCTTGCCTCAGGCAGCCTGTGGTGGATTTATGCCCTCAGGCATGATTACCCAGCTTTTTTGCTTACATAACAAAGTGTTAATACACTTATGAAATGCTATCCTTAATACTGTGGCCCATTAGTCCTGACAAGATGAGTGCTTCAGTGCTACTCTGAAAAATTAAAATCACCACATTCAACCCATTTTAGTCACTCTAATCCCTGCCCTGCTGGGGGTCAGTTCCTGTGCTGCAGCACACAGAGCACATCCATACCTTCTAGACACTGCCCTTTGAAATAAACTTTCTGTTCCAGACGGAATTTTTCCATTTGTTCTGCTGAGGAAAAGTTTAACTCCCGAGATACTGCTTTGCATTTCAGGATTTTTTTAGGAACTCGAGCTGTGAAACAGATAAAGAAGCATTATTTGGACACAATAAAATCCTGCTTCTGCAGGTACTATTATTCTATACCTGGAAATAATTATTAGGACTAACACCAGATCATAGCAGCAGGAAAAATGCAAACACAAAAGACTTTGTTTTTACATTTGTTTTTACATTTGTTTTTACATTTGCAAGGGTGAAATCCAAGATGCAAATACCTTAAGTACCTTGCCCACAGCCAAGACTGAAACTTATGACAGAACCAGGGATACAACACTGATCTCTCAGAACCAGACTCTTGGTTTTTAGTTGTTACTAAATCCTGTAATTTTTCAAGTTGAAACATAAGATGCAACTTAAATTTTTACTTTAAGGATTGTGTCAAGACCACCAGCAGCCAAAGAGCTGCTTAGCACACCAAGCCTCTTAGCCCTTCTCACTTTTCCTTCCCTTTCAGGCTGTGCATCCCCAGAGCAAACCACAAATGTGTTTTTCTCACCCAGCAGCACTTCCTCAGCCATCTCAGAGCTCTGGGAAGTGTCCTGTAGAAGTAAATGCCTGTTCCCTTAACACTGAGACCTACCCAGGCTGTAAAGCCAGAACCACACTGGAAGGTTTAAGAGAGCAATTTGACCATCCAGGTTTCTGGGCTCTTCCAATGGGTGAGACACCAACAGCAAATGGCAAACTGTACCTGGCAGATATTTCACAAGGTGATTATTTTTTTTAGAGGTGGAGGAGTAAGAGAAGGGACAGTTTGAGAGCACTGATTAAGAGTCCTAATCAGGAGAATATGAGAGGGGAGTCAAACAAGTAAAAATCTCCCAAACCCGTCATACTTCAGTGGTGTGATTGTGCATAATCCTTCCTGCATATTAGAGAATGTTTCATGTGAATTTTTTAGAAATAAAGAGGGTAGGGAAGACAGTTGGCATGTGCTTTATGAGCCAAATTGTTCCAAAATGGAAGGCATATCAAAACATTCATGAGCAGGGAGCAGGCTAGTGTTTAATAACAGGAAGAGTCTCCCAAACCCCAGGCAAATCTATCTAACGTAGAACACTTTAATGGAGTAGGACCTTGGTATGAGACCAATCTCAGGAGCTGGAGGCTTAGGGAATGTAAGCCAGCATCCTACCCCAAGGAGAAGTACACAGCCCACAATTTGGTTTAAAAAAAAAAAAAAAGATTAAAAAGATTAGAAGAAAATTTGAAGTGTAAGGCAAGAGTTTTAAATGTAAAAGATCTCTAATTATTTTTATGGGATTTTTTGCACCATGGAAACCTGCATGGCACCATCCTTTCCTGCCCTCACTGGTACAGACTACACCATTGTGGATAAACATCTCTTTCCAGTTAAGTCTAAAATGACTCGTTAAAACTATTCTGCAATTTAGTAATTTCATTTCTTTCATCCCCAAGACAGAGTCCTGAGAATGTTTGCTTTAACATTGTAAAACTTCTGAACAAATAGTTACTTTTAATAAAAGTAAGACTGTGTTGTCTTTAAACATCTCATTTAAGATATTTTAATTTACATTTATACCATTAAGCAAAAATTTTACTTGAAATTGCTTGTTTTAAACTCATCTTACTTTTATTTCTCTTTTTTTCTGTTAAAAATAGAAAAGAAGGACGTTTGACTCTCATCAGTTAAGTCCATTTTAAAACATGCTGAGATGCAGATAAACATAGACTGAATCCTAAATTTACTAGTGCTTTTTGTTAACTTGAGGATGTACTATGCCTGCACATTTATTTAAGCACTTACACGGTTAACATACATTTAGTCAGATGCTTAATGTTGATTTGATTAGGAAGTGTTGAATGACACATTTCTTATTTACTTGCAAGTAATTTTGGGTCCAATCATTTACTTAGAAACTGAAATTCAATTAAAATATCCATGTAATTATGTTTTCATTTAGTTTAAATAAAGCTACCTTAAATATTTGGGACACTGAAGAAAGCAAGTTATCTTAGCCAAACTGATTTTATGTTTTAAACTACACCTTTTCTCAGACAATGAGAGGATTATTTGTATGTCATGAATGAAGGCTGTGGGGATTCTGTAAGAGCTACACCTCAGCAACTTACTCCAAGATTTGCTTGTGTATTGGAAGAAACCAAACTTTACAGATTTGTATCTTCCAAATTGCCTCCCAGTTTCAAAAGCCCTGTCATTGAACAGAGCTGACTGGAAAAGCTCCTGCTGTCAAAAGCTGGTTTAGATGATTAATTCCAGTTTCAGGTGTTCAGGCTGTGATTTTTACTACTTAAGGCAGTTTAATATTAAGACTTTGGCAGCAATCCAATATCACATTAATACTGTTTTTATTTCATCTAAGGGGTAATAATAAATTAAGGTAGTAATACAGTATCATGATTTGAAATGTAAGAGTTCATTTTATAAAGAAACTTGTACTTAAATCAAATACGAGCCATGTTTAAAAAGCAAATAGAAGTCCCGTTTAAAGAATATGTATTTTATTCACTCTCGTATATATTTGGTTCCTCATTTGCTATGTCTAGACTGTGATTTGCCCTGAATGACCACAGAACATACAGACACACACACACACACACACAAGTACTGTATAATGTCCTATATACTTTAAGACATATATGTGTTTAATTTTAGAACAATTATTCTGTTTGCCCTCACTGCTTCTGCTGCAGGACTGTATTAGACCTGCATTTTCCCACATCTTTTAATTCACCATCAGATTACCCTGCTTTGTTGGATGTCTCCCCCGTTCTCAGCCTATTTATTGAGCATAACCCATCTACCTCAGATTTCTTTTCAAGCTAAGACATACAAGAACTGCTTTTTTTGTCTCTTCTCCCAAGGAAGACCATCCTCTCATCTGTAATCTTTTCAGTGGCTTCTCCTAATAGCTCTCCTCTGCATCTGCGACAGTTTGCAGTCATCCATCTTCTAGATGGATGAGTGAACTGTGCACCAGATAAGGTCTTAACTATTCCTTGTACAATGGGCATTAATCTCAGGCCAGAGTATGTTTTAATTAATTCTCCAAGTTTCTCTGATGGAGATGACAGTTCCTGTTTTATTTGCAACAAAATCTGAGGCACAGTGAAGTGATATGATTTGCCCAAGTGACAAAGATGACATCTGTCCTTCAAAGCAGGGGTATGTTTGCAACTCAGTTGACCCAGACATGCAGCACCACCCAGCCTCAAATGCACAATAAAGTGACACAGTACCTTCATGCTCCACTCCAGGTACAGACAGATCTTCTGTTCCTTGCCAGAGGATTTTCCCTGTTTCTGCATCCCGAAGGTTCATCCAATTTCTGATTGGGAGGCAAATAAGGAAAACAAGCTATCTATATCCCTAAATGGTGTGTGTAGTATTCTTTGCTGAGCTCTGAACTAGGCTACTCCAGCTGAGTTTCAGTCATGGTTTCTGGTTCTCAGGAGGCCAAGGAAAAGAGATGCTTTTTCCCTGAGAACAAATGAACAAACCAACCCCTGACCAGAATGAATGCAACAAGAGTTGTATAGCCACAGATTTCGTTTTCATTTTAGACTGAAGCTTGTTAACCTCATTTACCATTTTCCATTGCTTCTAAGGGATACAGGCAGTGTCACTGTGTGGCAGAGAAGCAAGAACATTGCTAACAATAACAGATAGTTCTACACAAATAATTGCTGTTCTCCAGCATTTGAAAAACACTAGGGAAAGGAGTCCTTTCTACATAACATGAGAAAAAGAGTAACATTCAATCGAGCTTTTTTTCTTAGCTTACAAAATATTAATATCAAAGGTTGTTCTATTGCTGTTGACCTCGTAACTGCCACTCATGGGAATTCTTCAGCTGCTGAGTGCTAAGCAAAGAGAGATCTTCTCTTTTCACTCTCAGCAAGTGAGGCTGTGCCAGCTTCCAAAATGCCTTGATCAGTGAATTAGTCAATAAATCTATGGGCAAGTAGAAGATATTCATATTTCCAAAGGGACAGTTAATAATGATCTTAAGTACACCTTTGAAAAATCTCTCTCACAGGATAACACAGACACTGACAGCTCAAAACAAGGAGCCTGCACACCTGCACAATGCCATCCTGAGCAGGGACAGAGCCATCCATAAGGCTCAGGCCCTCCTGCTCTGCAGCTCCTCAGGGTAGCTCTGAGGATTCTCCAGTGTCAACACCAGAGACTGAACAGAGCAGGATCTGTGGGATGAGCCCACACAAAGCAGAGCCTTTCCAGGAGGTCCCTTTGGCTGCTTTACGGCAGCGCACCCTTCATACTCAGTACTGCCTACAACAACTGCTCAAGGAACTGGCTGGGGAGGTGGAGAACAGAAGAGGGACAATATGGACCTTGACATGGGTATAAATAGGAGCTGTTGGAGATTTGCATATTGAACTCATCCTCTAACACACACAGTTTCCAGGCAGACTCACACAAACTCATCACACTGATCACATTTTTCCAGAGCTCCCAGGAAGAAACAGATGCTTTAGCAAATTTTGCATCACAGGCGAACATTTGTTTTAAAATTATGTGTGTGGAGGAGGGGACGGGAAGATGGCTGCTTCAGCAGAGATGTGAGGAGCCTTTCCCTTGCTGAAGGCTGGTCAGAGTTTCCAGGCCCCACTGAAAACTCAAAGGGAATGTGTGCACAGGGTCTGTCCACACAAAACTTAGCAACAACTTGGAGCATCGGAAGACGGAGATAGAGCAGCCTGCTCATGTCCTTCTAGGCCTGTTCCAAACACATTGTATCCACCACTACTTCTGCAATTAAGGCAAAAGAGGAAGGGGCAGAAGATGAAAACCATACTCTGAGGGCCCCATTTCGCACCTCCATATCCTAGCAGGAAGCTGCAAAGTGAAGCTCTCTCCCCAGCCAGCAACCCAAGGGAGACAGGGGCTGGCAGGGAAGTCAGAGAGAGAAATGAACAGCAGAATGGCAAGAAGAACCCACAGCAGGGCTGGGCATTTCATGTGGTGCTGGCTGAAAAACTCGAAGTCCTCAGCCAACACAACCTGCAGGATGGAACTGCCCTAACCGTAATTTAAAATGCCAAAAAAATCCACCATTTTTCCATACATCTTCCCACACAGAAACATAAAAATTAGCCATGGTGAAGCTATTTGAATAGAAAGCAGTGTGCCATCTATCAAATACCATGTACAAGGGGAAAATAACAAATGAGACAATCTGAGCATCTCACTGACAAACTCATTTATCTTCCCAACACTGCCATACACACACTCAACTATTAGCTAAACAGTAATTTAGTAAATTGGGCACTTGATTATCAAAAATCTGTACTACCTTTAAAAAATGGTCCTCTCCCAAGTATTTATTTGTTGTTTGTTCACTACCAGTATCAGTCAGTCATGAGCTCCCAGGTTTGGCTACAGGCTGTATAGTGCCAAACTGGGCACTAGCCAAGTTCCTCTGAACTGGAAATGAAACACTGACCAGGACAGCAAAGTCAGCACTGTAAAGGAATTGATCCAACCTCTCAATTGCAGTATCAGTACTCTAATGGACCATTCCTTTTCCTTGCCATGACTTGCCTTGCCTTCCCATCCCTCTTCCCTTATCAATTTTTGAAGTACCCTAAAATCACATTTACCATTTTCAAATATTAGAAGTGCCCTTCAGTGAGAAGTTGCCTGACAGCTTAATTATTATCCTTACTTGAAATACACAGTTATAGTGTCAGTGACCTACTATTTCCGGTGAGAGAAAACAGTACTGTACATTACTGACCTCTGTAACTTCTCCCTGTCAGGATTTCTCTCCAAGTCCAGTCCAAGAAAGATGATAAAAGTTATGTTGCTGTGCTGAACAATGTTAACATTTAAAATGTATGTTAACATTTGCGGTGTTAGACATCTATAAAGTGCTATCTGGCTTTATTTTGTTTATTGATGTTCCACTGTAAAAGTAAATCCATGCAGGACAGCCTGGTCCATGCTTTGTATTATAACTGTCAAATTCAAGATGAAGAATAAATAAAAAGCTCAAGGCACTGATGAGACCATGCTTCATGCATGCAGGAATGCATGCCATAGTTCCTAGAAAATATCTTGTATTTAAACAATCTGAACATTGCTAGCCTGTGTAAATTCCTTATCAAACAAATAAAGGTTTAATGTCAGTGTAGTTAAAGGCTTTTTGACCTTGACAACTCCATGTGCTGGTTCAGGGCATGCTTTTCCAACTTCTGCAAATGAAGAAACAAAATCAACCTGCTAACCAGAGTGTATACAAAGAGTAAAAACATGGACCCAGACATATTTGAAGGGATCAGAAGACACTAGCCAGTTCAGTTTTTTCCCCAGTAACTAAACATTATTAAAAGGGAAGAACAAATCATCAGATCTTAAAAGCACAGACACACACACAATCTCTTTCTATTGGAAAAAACACTTCATGTACACGACGTTAATTATTAAAACAAAATAAATGTTTAAAAAGAAACACACATCTGAAAAAATTCAAAACTGAGATAATGTATAAAACTTTAATGGAATTAAAAAAAAAAAAAGAGGTAAACCCCATTGTAAGTGATTTCTTGCCACGGGAAAACCTGACAAAGCAGCAGTTGTACTGCTTACCTAGTTAGCAGCTTATCAACACTATTTCTGTCATCTTGGATAGGAAGGCTGGTAATAGGACATATCCTAGAGTGAAGAAAATAGAGATCTTGAACCAAACCCACACACACTATTATCTTCTAATGTGTTTAATTGGTTTAAGATTCTTCCACCCCAGCATGAGAGATATTGTTACTAAAAATAAAGAGTGCTCCACCTCCTGAGCAGCAGTGGAGACCTGCAGGCAGAATGACAAGGCCTTTTAAGCATTACTGAAAACGAGAAAGTAAATTAATATTGGTCTTATACAATTACTCTTTTTGAAGAGGTTCATGTTAAGCCATTTGACAGGGGTAGCTAAGAGCAAGTAGGAAGCCAGGCAGTTCCAGCTTTGTGAAGTTTGTATATGTCAGGGGGAAAAAGGAAGAACAGTAGTGTATTCCTAATTCAGTTTCTCACACTTACACCATTGAATTTTCATTCATTTCTATTTTGGGGGCTTGGGGATTTTTTTTTGGAAATGATGTCTGATTTAAGACTCAATAGATCAAATACTCTTCAATCCTGAAGGCAAGAAAGGATTAGGTAGAACAGCAGAAGGAAGGGTGTACTGTTGATCTATTTATATACCACCACCTATTGGGTCAGCAAAGTCTTACATAAAAGCTTTGTAGTAGCTGCAACTTGACTTGCTTTATATACATGACATGAATTAGCTCCCTCACAGACCTACTATGCTTAGCCCGATAAAGGGAAATGGTTTGTGCATTTCTAAATCCAAATTTTGCTTTCTTGAATACCTCTGATGTCAGAAGGTCTTTCTTTTTTGTATCTGTCATAGAGATAACTTGGTTCAAACAAATCAGAACATACATCCTTATCTTTCAGTGTATTAGCATTGCAAAAGATTGCCTTGTATTCCCATGCTTCTAATTAAGAGTAGCCTTGAGAAAGAGTACAAACGAAATTTATCATTAAAGTAGTATGGAGTTAAAAGAAGTTCTGCCTCAATCTCCCTATTATTTGTATGTTGTAATGTTTAGCACTTCTTGAGTATCTCAAAGGCTGTGGCTAACAGTAGGTATCATTTCTTTTTTTAAAATGATCCATTTTTCATTTTATTCCTTGCTATGTCTACGCCATTCTAAAACCTCCGGAACTGCTGTACTCTTATATTTCATAATAAAAACAAGGATAATGTTCATAACCACTCCTAGAAGGAAGGTCTTTCATCATCCCTGCTAGCTTTTTTTTTTCCACATGGAATGCAACATTAAAAACAGCTCACTACCTGCCAGGTGTAAACAACATCACAACAATTACATGTTAATGAGACCTGTCCTCTGAGAGAAGGTAGAACTGAAAGCCCTGAGCATTTCAGGCAACAATCTCTGCTGTAGACCCAAAAAGGCTTCTGATCAGGACTCACCAACCTTCACTCCTGATTTTACATGGTCTGTTGTGAAAAGCAGACACAACCAGGCAGTCGTGGCATAGGCAAGCATGTTACATTACAGGGAAGTAAAGATCAAACTTTAGGGATTATATTTATATCAGACACATTTTCCCAGAAGAATATTTACATCTCAGTTGTTTCAATCCAGCCTGAGGAATAAGGACCAATATAAATTATGCAAAGTAACTACCAAACTACAGGACTACAAAGTAGACCACCTAAATGGCCTTACACTTCTCCTCTACTCATGCCATTCATCCTGTAATCTTTGCCATCTCTACTCTCACTTCTTATTACAATTCTCAAATCTCTCTTCCACAGAACTCCTAACTGTGTGCTTAAATTTAAGCATATGCACAGACATTCTGCTGATTCAGGTCCTTGAATTCACTCTGTTCACACTCAAGAGAAATTCTGCTGTCTGCTGCTTAATAAAGTACAAGTACACATGCTGGCAGTGTTCCTCCTAGCCTAAGGATGAAATTCAGTGCAAAATCCTATCTACTGAAGGAGCATCCATCCATTCTGTGTATAGGAATACAAACACGCAAAACCTGGAAGTTATTCCTGAAACATTACTGGAGCCTTGGGGTAATGTCAACGTCTGCTCTCAGAAAGCAGCACACTTTATTGAGTTCCTGATTAGACAGAAAACATGCTGTGACAGTTCTTACAGGGGCAGAACTTTTTAAAAACTCATCTATTATAAACCAACTTTCCTGGAGTGATGCACGAGATATGGGTTACTGTGCTCCCAAATGACGGGAGGTGCTGGGGACTGGAAAGGTGCTATTAAATCCTCAAATGGAAGGAAGCCAATTATCCCTTCAAAGCACTCCTGGCACTCCTTCACTTGCTGTAAAAGAGCCTGCTTTAAAAGTCTCCTGTACAGAACAAATTGCTGTGCAACAGAAGCCAGGGAGATCCACAGATTAATGTGAACCACATGACAAAATGCAGCAAAAATCCTCAGCAACCAACAAAGTCATTTCACAGCAAATTATGTAATCAGAGGGATATATTTAACAGCTACAGCATCACAGCAAAAAGATCAACATAATGTCATATACCTGTATACTCTGTACTTCCCTTTATACTTTCTGCCTTATATCTTTGTGTGTGCCTGCACAGATCTGGTATCACCATAACGAATTTCCATCTAACATCCATCAGACAGTTCTGGATAAGCTGCTCTTGGCCCATATTTGGAAAGACAGTTACACAAGTTACTGCACACCATGCCAACCTTACCTCAGCTGTAATAGATTATGCTAAAATGGTAGAAGTTAATATTGCTCCCTTCTATTGTGTTAACTAGCCAGAACCCTGACCATTCCCACTGGGCAGTAGGGTGGTCCTGGAGTGAAGCTCCAGTACTCCCTGCTGTGTGTCACATCCTCCCTGCACCTTGGGTGACCATTTTGAAACTGAGCTATGTTCACACCAAGAGTTTCATGCTTGAACCTCTGAATACATTTCAACTTAGCAGGGCTCATGTTTGAGGCACACTACAAAAGTCTGCAACAAAAATGCAGCCTAGGTCTGTTCACAGTCAGATCAGCTGCAATGGGATGCCAATAAACTAGAGAAGTACAGAACCTGTTTATCCCTACAAATACTGGAAATGAAGTAAACCTACATCCAGTATTTGCTAATGAAAATTTTATCCAGTTAAACATGTGTCTTCAAACAGTTTAGGTTGAAAGATACAAATTCAGTGTTTTCATCAAAATGAACAACTAACATCCATCTTGACTCCACAGCATCCTAGTGATACCGGGTAGCAATGTAAGGCAGAGTTTAAATTAATGCTTAATTTTCACTGTTGACAACTGTCTGAAAATTATTCAGTGAAATCTCTCCAAATCTTAAACATTTAAATCAGAATTCGTGACACCTATACTAGTCTTAAGAAAAGCAGGTACTTGTAAAAAAACAATGAAGATGAAGAGCTCCTAGACTCTGGAAGGAGAAGTGTCCAACACGGGCAGGCAGGGTGAGAGAATGTGTTTTGTTTCTTTGGTAATACCCATAAGTATTGACAACTAAGCCAGGCTTCCCTTCCACGGACTATTCCTCTCTCCCTTAAACCAAAGGAGCAAGAAACAAATGGATGTACATTTTAAAAGTAAGAGTGACAGACCTACTGAAGATGAAGCTAAGGGTCATCAGGTGGCAAAAAGGAAAAAAATAATAAATTATAGTGGTTTGCAAACAGCCGAACAAGGATGTAGACACTATTGCATAAGGTTTACATCTCTGTCCAGATGAGTCTGGTCTGAAGAAGGTTAACTCTTAAAAGTCCAGCAATTTTTGTCACTGCTGAGCAATAGGAACCAATTTAGGCATTTGCAAGTAACCTTTGATTTCTTCAGACAAAAGCAACGTGTGACACTCCCAAGCAGCTCCTGCCTGCAGCAGATGAAGAGACTGCCCTGTTACCCTGGCACACCAGCAAAGCCTACAAGACGAGGCTCCAGGAGCGCATGCCAGGCACTTCTCTGGGAACTAAGCTCAACCTAGGGAGACTAAACCACTTCTAATATCAAACCAAACCACATACCCTAAAATTTGAGATCCCTAACAAAAAAAATGTAAAGTAAAACCCCAAATGTACTTGTGGTACAATGAATACAATGTTGTTCAAAGTGGGAATAAGCTCCAAATAAAATCTACACACATCTATCACTGGCTTAGGGGGCAGATTCCCCTGTCAGAGGGAGCAAGCTGCCTTCTGTGCCAGATCTGTTTGCTACTGTTAAAAATGTGCTTTGTTTCCTCTAGAGACAGATGTTAAAATGGTTCCTAGAACCAGACAACAGTGCCAAAATAAAAGCAAGCTGAAGCAATGTAGTGGTTTTCTGCTGTTTTCTGCTGCCTATGTTTTTTAGGCTTTTCTTTGGCTTACCTCAGTAGCCTTGACAGCATTCCTTTATATCAAGGGCTCTGCAGGAAAAACAACATGTGATCACATCTGGAGACCGCTTTACAATCTAGGTAGCAAAACAATCAATAACATGGAAAAACACATCACTCCTTGTAGTACCAGGAATTGCACAAAGAAAATTATTTTCTCTTTTCCAGTGCAGTAACACCCAACTCCTCCCATCTTCCCTGCATTTTAAATGCATCTCAAAAACTAGCATGTTAGAAAAGCCTGAGCTTGTGCTAAGAACCCTTTGAATATTAACATAATTAATGTCATCAGTAATACTCTGAGTTTGTAGAAACAGCAGGTGAATCAATGGGAATGATGTATTCATCTGAGAAAAGATAGTGACCTTTAAAATCCATAGGGTTTTATCAGAACATAATTTTAAAGTGGGTTGCTTGTTGCTCAGAATGTAACTGAGCTGAAATGTAACTGTAAAACTGAATGTAACTATGGAGAAAGCTAACAGAGACACCATGTATACAAGAGAAACTAAAAATACAATTGAAACACTGGAACTTCCTTAAAGAAGATGCCTGGCCTATATCAAAAGGCAAGACAGATTGCAGCTTGAGGAGCCACATCCAGAATGCTTAAAATTAAGTTAAATTCTTTAAACCCCCCAAAATATGAATCAGTTTGTCCACTTTTTAATTTTAGCACATCAAACAATTTTCCTCTCTGCAAGTGAACACTGAAAGTGATACAGCAATTGAAATAACTTTATTTTGTCTTAACTACATCAAAACAGCCATTTCTTCACAGCTGAACTATTATGGTAACATTTCCAGGTTCTCAGCAATAAGTGAACTAGAGGGAGTTTCATGGAAACAATCTATCAAAGGTTTCTGGTGCATAACTTCATTTTCATAGATAAGGTTGCAGCTAGAAGCCCTCACAGGAATTTATCTCCCTGTAAATTGTTACGGACTACTGTTCTTTACAGAGCTGATGTCACAACGGTCATGCAATAAAATAAGCTTTAATGGAATGAGGCATTTTAAATCTCAATATGGCTCTTTATTTTATACAATTATTCAACTGTTTTAAAATATGCATTATACTGGCTTGCTTATAAAAGAAAGCTTGGATTGATTTCATGTAATTTTTGCAACACTGAAGGATTGGATTTTTATGTCTAAAAGGATCTTCACACTTCTCTATACTGAAAGGGCACAGACCTGAGCAGAGGAACAATGACTTCTTTGACCAAATTTTTAAAAGAGATAAACATGGCTGCTTAGCTGGCATTTTCATACAGTTTCACTTGAATGACCTGTAGCCTTGTGTGAAAAGTGGAGAAAAAGCAAACCTAAAAGGCTCTAAAGAGGCAGTTTTATCAGCACTGCTTGTGGCCAGTCGATGCCTTTGTTCCTTGAAGGCCTCTGCAATAATTTCTCTATTGAGCAACGTGATGTTTATTGAGAGTGGCAAAGCTGAGCATCAGCACGTCCCCCCGCTGTTCCGTTTATCCATCCAACTCCAAGCAATATCTTGGGCTGAAAGTGTCCCCCTAGTAAAATAAGCAACTGACAACACAGAAAGCCCCCATGACTTCTAACTGCTTATATAGTGACTATGTGGGGTTTTTTCCCCATTAGTGTTTCTTTTTTCTCTCCTTCATTTCATGTCTATTTGTACAGAGCTCTCTAGCACACCACCTACTGAGCTCCAAAGACTACTTCTGATAGTACACAGATTTATCAGTTTCATGTATTTTAGAAGAATATGTAATTTACGGAGACATTAATATATCACATACTTCTAAGAACAGATACACAGATTGGAAATTGGTGAGAGATTTGGCTTTGGTGTGAACTGCACTACCAGTTTGCCCAGCTTCACATTGTCATTGTCATCTACCAAGGGCCACCTCAGACAAGAGGCAAACCTCATCAATTAACGGGAGAGACAGGATGCCCCCCAGAACAGGCAATACAGTGATCAGTAACTTAAGCCATACGTAGTACTACACTGTACTTCAAAAACTTCAACTCATTTTCTCAATGTAGGTTTTTAATAACTGCCTGCTGTAGAGACTGGGAAATAAGCATGAAGACTTGCCCACAGCCACACAATGAATCAGTAAGAGAAGAGGAAAGACATCTCAGGAGGTGTTTGGCTTCAAGACTTGTGTTTCAACAGACAATACTGCCTCTCTCTTTAGGCAGCCAGGAACTGTGCTCCATGGCTGATGGAAACTTATTGTAACTTGGAGTGACTGCAGGAGCACAGATTGCTGGAATCATGCTGTGGGGTGGGTGTCAGTGGTTTCCTTCACTCAGTTTCTCTAGCTTTTGTTGGTTTCTTAGTCATCCTATCTCAAATGCAGGATGGTTCTGAATCACTGCCAAGCATTACTAATGGAAGTGCAGAGCAGGAAGGACATAAAGAGGACTGCTGGCAGAATTAGAAGGACTTTTTAGTCTCTAAAATGCCATATTAGAGCAGGACAGCAAAATGTCAGTATTGCCTCTGACAATAGAAGCAAAATGGTTCTAAACTAGAAAAATGTGTAAGCCTCTGAAACTTACCAATAATATTCTTGTTCTTTAAGGCAACTTAAAAAAACCACCAGAAATGCAAAATAGGAAAGTCATGGGGGAAAATATAGCATTTGTTCCTGCCTTAGGTCATCTAGAGCTCCTGTGAAAATTTTCTTGTCTTTTTCTGTTCTAAGTCTGGACACTCAAATACATTTTGAGTTCAAAGTTCTTCACTGAATTTAGTGTATAGGTCACACTCAACATCATAAGGTTGTTTTTTGCTGATTTAAGGCAAGTAGCCACCTACGCTAAGAAATCTCCACTACTCTAAAAACTAGTGGTGCCCTGATACAAAGTTTCTAACACGCTTTAAAAGACAAGGTTTCCTTCCGCAGTTTATTAGCTGTAAAAGAGAGCCTAGTGAAAGAGTGGAAACACAGCACTTTTCCATGTATTCAAATTGTCCTCAGAACTGCCAGCTCCAGGAACTGCAGCAATAATTTTGCAAAAGGCAGTCAGCAGTAAATCTGAAAGGACAAAGTCTTGGGACAACTGCTATGGCTGTTCACTGGCAGGGACAGGCAGGCTCCATTTTGTACAAAGAGACCATCAATTTTGCACAGAATGACATTCAGAGAGGACTAAAAGTCTAAAGGACTCTTAGAGATGAATCAATATAAACACATTTTGCTTAAGTCCAAACAGCCTGGTACCACCTTCAGTCCATCATCAGCCTCAAGTCAAACTCCTTGAACACAGGATGACAGTGGTTGAGTAAATTTCAGAGAAATTTCCAACTCTTGAAGCTGTTTGGTTAAAATACTAAAAATAAACTCCATGCTAGGCAGAGTTGTGCTTTCAGAACAAATGTCACCCAACCAGCTCTACAAGGATCCACAAATGGCCCTGTGACACTTGCTCTGCACTGTAAGGGAACTATACTTTGGGGTTAGTTGTTTCCATACCCACTAAAGCTTCCCAGAGTTGGATTGCAAGCAGTCACTGTGGGGAAATGTCCATCCTGTTGCATCCTGCTTTGTTTCCTTTTTTCATTACATTCTTTCAGAATCTACCTGGATCAGAGGAGGACAAAGACTAAGCACAGTGCTGGAATAAAAAAAAAAACTTCTGGAAAAAAGCAGTAAGTTCCAGCAGCAAGCTTTTCCTAACTTAACTTGGCTTGAAAAACTTTCCAGTAGTTCCAGCCTCACCAAATCTTGCTGAGTATGGGCAAGGACTCATTTTTCACTCATGCTTGTGCAATGCACAATTCTTTTTATGCAATTTATTATCACTAACAATTAAACATTTTAGTGGGCAATTTTTCAAATCTTAGCTATCTATCTGTCACTGAACTCCTAAACACTGGGCTCCATTCCTCCTTTCACAAAATGCCATGAGGAAACATGTATTTGTGTTTTTGGATCTGCTCCATTTTCGAAGGGTGTCTGAACATCTGACAGCCCTATTGCTCCACACAGGCCAGTTCCAAGGAAAAGCGGCAGACCTGTCTCACAGACACTGTGACTGTACCCCTGGCACTTGGAGACACAGAATCAGCCTGGAGAGATCTGGCAGCCCCTGCCCAGATTAACTCTGGTGCACAGGTCAGGAATACAGACTAATGATAATGAGATGGGGCTGCACACAGCCAGTTCAGATACAGCAGAACTTTCAGTGCTCAAGCTCCTTAACGAACCTCACCGCCAAATGTTGAGCCTCTTTGCCCTCTGGGAGCCATTGCCCTTGTCTGCTTTCTCCACCAGAGGAGTAACATGTTAAAATTACTGGCTACTGAGTTGCACAATGAGGTAAAACAATATTTCAGCAACCATTGCAAACATATTTAGCAGAGCCTTCAGCTGGTTAGATACTCTGGGATAAAATGGGAACTGAGTTTTACTGAGGAGAAACAAATCTGTGGGGAAGGCAGTTTGTGTGGAGTGCATTTTAGTTCAACCAAGATGAGCTGCTTGGCTTTCTAGCACTTGTTCTATTTATTCCTCTACTCCAATCTTCTCAGTGTGACGTCTTTTAACGAGGAGATCACAACATCCCCTGTACTGGCCAGGGAGATTAAGCAACACACAGACACACACACACACAACTAGAAAGCAAGAGTCTTTGAGATTTAACTCAAAATCTATGCTGGTTTGCCATAAAGATTTGACATTTGAATGACTGAATGATGTTAATCTTCTACTAATATTAGACTGCTCTTATGAGATATTACAGGATAAATCCAAGCAATTTTCTTTAGAAAATATATTTCGTTATCACTATATAAAAGATGCCTGCTGATTTTCCCCTGGCAATCTTCTGTTCCTGGGAGATACAAATTTAATATTGGACTTGCCCATGCCTAGGTGGCACTAGACCACAAAATAAGGAGCAAGGGGTTTGTTTTTCATTTTCATAAAGCTCAATAAATACACTATTCACTACTAAAATATCAGCTGATACACAATCAGAGCAAAGTCCATCTATTTTTGAAATTACCAGTGTCAGATTCTGTAGAATTTCTTTACAAGGTTCATTGGAATAACAAGGATCCCAAATATACTACAGAGGTAATTAACCTCTAATTTCTATGAGCACATTCATAAAAGACTTTTTTAGGGTGAGAAGCAGGAAGAGAAAAAAGAAGATCATAGTTGAAACAAAAAGAGAAAATTTTTCTTTTGTCAGTAGTCTGGCCATACTACAAAGCAAGTACAGACCGCAGCAATATTTTTTTTTAATAGAAAACCCAACATTCTTAGCTAGAAGTGCATAGCTGAATGCTCAGATTTGTGGCATTTCAATAAGTCTGCTTTAATTGCTTATTTTCTATCTCTTTCCATTGTAAGACAAACAAAGATGCCATTGAGGATCCATCTCCCCTGATAAGGCAATCAGAACATGAGCCTGCAATTACAGTAATACTTTGCATAAAGGCTTCTCTTATTAATCCGAAAGAGCTCTATTTCAAAACCCACTATTTTACCAGGCTGCCATTCTCAATAGTGCAAAAATTCTTCTGGATTCTTTGTGCCTGAATTCCAAGCAACTCAACCAGGCTTCCTCTCTGTAGAGAGCCTTTTTTTGTTCCATTTCCAAGGATAAGAAAGGCACGGTACAGTGGCACCACTGCATATGCAGCAGTTCAACAACATCAGGTTTTTCCTGCTGTTCCTTTGGACTGCTGCCCACGTCAGAGATCAGCACCACGTCGTTCAGACACACAGGATGCATGTACTACGCAGACACCTATGTTTGTAAAGCCTCCTATTAATCACTCCTGTACTGCCATATATTAACATTAAGTAGGTGATTAGTGTGTTAGCAGCCAACAGCCCTGCTAGCTTGGTTAGCTCTCAGGTGGATACTGTTTACTCAAGAATTTTATTGCAATTTCTGTTGGCAAAAAATATTCCACGAAGAACAAATACATATTCCATCTTTTAATGGAATTCTTTTTCTCAGTCTTCATGAAACAAAACCCAAACAATCCATCCCCCAAATTTAGTGTGTAAGACATGACAATTCAACAGATAGAGCTATATTAGCAAGGACTCTGACACAGGTCCTTGAACATCAAATTTAGCAACCAGGAAGAACTGTGATTCTTAAAAATCTTCTTCAGCAGAAGACTGGCCAGGGCAGAATCAAGGAGTACAGATTTTGTACATTTGAAAGACTTCTTACTTCTGGTTAACTGCTCAAAGACTGGAAGAGGCTACAAGCACATTGCACTATTACTGGGGAGAGATCCTGTTCTGAGCTGCCCTTAAAACACTCCTCTGTGCACAGGGAGGGCAGATAACTCTGGATATACAAGCAGCTGCAGCTCCTACAAAAGTCTTCAAGAGCCATCATTTTAAGGGGTTCAAATGACACTGTGTTGTCCTCCAGCAATCCTATATAACTGGTGAATGTTTGGTACATGAAAGGAGGCATCTTTCATATCAAGGGCTGTTCACTGGTGTCTTTCACATGAAGGACAGATGGTTGTCCCTACAGAGAAAGTTCTGCCCTTGACTGTTTACATTTCTGATATAAAGTTGCTTTTGTTTGGTCTCTTGCTCTTGCAGGGAATAAGGAAAGAGCAGAAATAAAACTGTGTTGGAGAGGATACTTTAACTTGTGCTGCTGAGAACAGAAACTAGGCCAGGGGAGACTTCAATGTTGCTGTCAAGTGAGGTTTCCACCTATACAGAACAAAGCAAAAAAAAATCACTATTGAAAAAGACTTTGTAAAAACATTTAGGGAAAATCTGTAGCTCAGTCTTCAGATAGACACGTCTCAATTTCAGAGAGGTCTGTAAAAGAGGAAGAATTCATTTGTGCAAAGGACTTCAGAGACTCAGGGATTTTTATTCGGCCATGGAAACTTCAGGCTGTGTGTTAGCACTCCAAATCCTCCCCATCAGATCAATAAAGCCTGCAGTCATTATGTCTGATAGCTCCCGCCTTCTAGGAAATGAGCTTCTGAGTTTTATTCTAATTGTTAAAAGGCAGGTGCTCACAGCACCAAAATCAACAGTAAAGGGAGCACTTACAAGATTCTTGTTGGCAGTCTCAAGAGAAAGCAGGAATAAAAGGTCAAGCACAGGATTTCTCTTGCATTCACACATGGATTCTGTCTGAACTCCCCTTACTGAACACCTTTTCAACACAATGTTAATTTTTAAACAATACCTTTCTCTGGCAATTGAATTAACTGGGAGTTTGGCACTACACTCAAGTCAATCCAGATTAATGCACAAAGTGAATTTAGAGTTGAGCTGACTATCCCTTATTTAACCTTTGCCTGAATGTTTTTTTCTCCACCCAAAGCTTTGAAGTGACTTGGAACTGGACACATTCATCCAGGAATAAAGGTATGCACAGTGGGGAAATCAAGCAGAAATGGTTAAATGGGGTAAATGTTAAGCATAGGAACAATGTGGTTTTACCTAGACTACAGATTTTTCTAACAACACAGCCATCTCTTCTTTGACACTGGGAAGAAAAGTACAGACAGCGCTTTATCCAGTGCAGTACATTTACACGGTAGAGCTACATCCTTTCAAGAACTCCTGGCACCAACAAATTCCATATTGCCCAAGCCAGGCAGCATAAAGATAGCGTGAATTTCCTCCAGGTGCGATTACAGCTCTGTGTGTTTCTGTGCTATTCAGAAAAATAGGCCAGAAAACTTGGTTTTCCAGGTGGGCTGATTTGCCCTTTCTCACAAGTAATGCTGGAAAAAGACAAAAATGAATGATATCCTGAAGAGATCCTCTTTACACAGCTTTGAAAGCAAATGCCTTCAGCCTTCAGGGGACAAGTGCTACCGCTGCAGTACATCTGGTAATTAGTCTATAAGGGTTTCTGTTTATGACAAGAATGAAAACTAACTATTGCAGCAGAAGTAATAATGCCTGAACACAGATCTGCTGTTTTGTTCAGTCTCCCAACTGTGCCCACTGGATCTGTGCTGGCAGGAATGTGACGCTGCAGTTGGTAGAACAGAAGTCAGTTCTCCTAAAGGTGAGTATTCAAAGCACTTGATGCTTTTTTTGAACCTCTGCAACCTTTAACTGCTCCACAGTATCTCACACATAGCATATGCCTCACTGTTTCAATCCAGAGTTGTTTTGTAACCAGGAATGCATCTAGAGATCACCACAAGTTCTCTGGGAAAACAACACAACATCCTTGAAATTAATTACAGAATGGCAAGGGGATTTAATCTTATTGAGATTTTATATAAAACAACATTTAGCCCTGGCACTCACACCCTACATCTAATAAAAAAAATAAAAATTCAAATCAGCCAGAGAAACAGCTACAACAAGCACTTTCATAAAGTCCACAATGACAAATGCCAATCTCCTATTTGCTGACACAGCACAGCAGAGGAACAAGCCACAATTTTCCTGGCATTAGCTTAAATGGTTCCTTGGATATACAGTCCCTGTGGATACTATTGGCCTGAATGACACTGGAGCTACAAATACTTCAGTTTTGCTTGTTGTTTTTTTTTAACTTGGACTATATCTGTATGAGAAGTGGGCATGCTTTAGCCTTGCAAACTGTACAACCCTCAGAGCCAGAAGCGTTGACTAAACACAAAGAGCATCCTCACTGCAAGTCATCCTGTTTCTCCAGGCATAAAACGGCAGAAGATGATTATGACCACCCTCAATGCCAAGCTCAGGGAGTCAGTAAGGATGTGAATACTTAGGTGGATGTCAGTGGCCCTCTATACTCAGAGGACAAGGCCAAAGTGAGAATCAGATATAATTATTTAATGGGTAAGAGAAGTCATGGATCTGAGACACTAGTGGTTTTATCTCTGGAGTATTATGCAGGTAGGATCACATGGTGCAATACATATCAAACAGTTTTTGGTTTTCCACTTAAAACTGACAGGACTATGATTATTTAAGGAAAACAAGTTCATTATCTTGTCTCTTCTGAGGAAGGAAGGAAAACTTAGAGTGTACGGACCAAGTGGAGAACGAAAGCAAAATGAAAATTTTGATCGGCAGGAGAAAATGGTCGGCAGTTGCAGGAGGAAACTAATCTTGTAAATGGACCAGAGGCTGCTCAAAGTGGATGCAGAGAGGAGGAAAAAAGGAGGATTCATGTAAATTGAAGAACTGTCAAAAAAACAAGGACTCCGTATCAGAAATACTGGGCTTTTTTTGCAATCTCCAGAATATGAGAAGTGCTTCAATTGGCAGTGTGGACCAGTGATTTGACAATTTAGCCATCCCAACATTTTACACAGTGTTCAACAGTATGGCAGTCTGAAAAGCGAAAGACTTGTTTGGAAAAGCACTACAGCAAAACACGGAAGGTACAAGGAAACAATTCAGTTCCAAACCAGTTGAGAGGAGGTGAAATACCTCCTCTCCAAAATTATTTTGTTCTGAATGCTGTACTTTGATCTCCAGTAACATGACCTACACTAATGTGAACCTCTAAGCATGTCACTAGGATCACCATGATCTGGAAGACAGAGGGTCTATGCCCAAACCAGCATCTCTCTGCTTCAGCATGCATTGGAATTCAGGAAAAAAAACCAAAAAACATTAATTATTGTGGGGACAGACTAATGAAACCTCCACTTAAATGACAAAAAAGCAATGACCTCTATATACCCTACCCTGCTTCCAGGCAGCTCTTATGGCTTTCACTGTCAATAAAATCTAGTTATGTTTATAATAAGGTTTAAATTTTATTATTCTAACATGCTTGTAGCTGTATGTTAAATTTTCAGAACATATTAAATCAGATTTTTGCAATTTCAATAAAAATCTATTAACATATTTTTCAGCTTGAGCAATGGAATATCTTATTTCTGCTGTGAAAGAGGATAGAATGTATAAATACAATTAGCTGTAATTCACAAGCTGATTCTCTCAATATAGGTATTAATAATAAGGAAATAAAAAATTACTTATTGGAAAGCTAGACTTACTGAGGATACAAATATTATGTTTATAAAATATTGTTTTGGTGTTTCAAAGTGTGGACTTCATAAACATTCATGTTAAGGTGAATGCTAATAGGGAGAAGTTAGACACAAAAAGCTGAAAAGCTGCCATTATCTGCACCCTTTACAGGTGTGCATAAATTAAAATATAGTCCTTTTTTATTTGAATATGCACCTTTCCAGACATTCTACTGCCTCATTCACAAATGCAAAAGTGCATTTACTTTTTCAGAATTGGCAACACTAGAAATGATGTAGACAATGTTACTAAGCAGGAAAACGAAGTACTGTTTTATCAGTGCAAACAAATGCAAGAGACCATCATGAACTGTAAAACATTTTCAGCTGGCCACTGGCAGGGCTGTAGTTATATGAGAAAGAGAACCTGCAAGAGGGCAGTATGGCTGGGGGATCAGCAGTAGAGGTTTGTGCTACAGCTGCCTGGTTAATGCCTTCCCTCTACTTTCTGTAGATGGGGAGGTGGTCATGGAGGGATAGCCAGTGGTGAGAGGAACTTATTCTAATGGTAGAATGGAAGATGCTTGGAAAACCAGGGAACCAGCCTTTCTTCCTTCCTATGAAACTAACCCTTAAGGTCAGTGTGGTAGTAGTATAATGCAGTTCTCTTTGAAGGAATTACAGGGGGAAGCACATAAAAGAATTCCTTTCTGGAGCTGTTTAAATAATTGTGTTTTCATGGCAACAATACAACTATAATGATGCCTTGTGGATTAATGAGGGTTCCATAAATGAACAGCCCAAACTGGATTGAGAAATTTGCTGGCTTCTCTGTCTCTTTTTGGAAAGAGCATTTAAAAACATGCATTTGCTCTCCAAGGCTGCATGGCGTTTTTAGCCAACAATTTCCTCTGTCTGGTTCACTGAGAGCTGCAGAGAATAGAGCCTCTAATGGCACTTGCTGCATGGTTCCAAACCCTGTTTGTGACTTTGCCTGGTGACCAGGCAGTAACTCTTCACGCAGCACAGTAATGCTAAAGATTTCGGGCACAGGTCAAGGGCAAGAGAAAATTACTACCTTACTGAGGTCATCTCAAATGCATTTCTCTTAAAAGAAATTATATGACCACAGATGTACTAACTTGAAGCTAAAATGCTCAACTAATAATAGTAAACTAGGTTTTTAGAATTGCTGCTGGATAACTAAACATGGTATTTGAGAAGCCTTCTCAGGTAAGCTGGTGCTGAGTGTTGGAGAACACAACACGAGGCTGCACTGAGCTCATCTAATCTGAGGCTGTGGGCACAACATCCAGTGGCAGCAGTGGCTGGAGAGGGCTCTGCCTATAGCCGTCCCCAGCTGCTTCTCACTTTCTCCCTCAAATTCAACAGCTGAGCTGTTGGTAAAACTGCCAACCAGCACAAGTCCTGCTCCTCAGCCTGTTGCTGAAGTTGCTTAAGGCAGCATGCAGGAGGCTGCAGTGCTCATCTGAGCAGCTTGGCTAGCAACTCTGCAAATGAGGCAACAAGCAGCTGGGGACCGTAACCCATGCTCTGTACAGCTGTTGTGACAGAAGCATGGAGCAGGAAGAATGCAAGAGCAGGTATTTTTAGATGTCCTCTTTGCTCAGAAGCAGGATGCCACTTCCTGGACTGAGCTGTTTTTAAATTTAAGGATACTAAGGTTCAAGCAAAATAACAAACAGAAGGACTTTTCCCCTCTTTATTTCAGCTTCTGAGAAAAGAAGTAACTTTACGGCAGAAACAGTGAAATCTTAAGTTGGACTGTAACTGATGGGGCAGTATTCTAATGCACTAAAATCTACTCTAAAGAGTTAAACTGGAAGTGAAATGTCTAAAGTACCTTCAGAAGATCCGCCTGTGTTAAAGGCTGGCAGGTATTTCTTGGTGTCCAATTTCCAGATGGGTTGGTCTATTTTACCACATGGCAGTACCTTAATGGGCACAATGATTGTTCCTCTGCCTTCTCTCTCAGCAAACTCTTCCTTCAGAGCAGTTGAGGGTGTTGCAGAACTCCCTTAAGCAGAGTTAGCAACACTTCATGCCAACATTTGAATCAAAACTGGGTCCCCCTTAGTGAGGGTTTCTGTAAGAATTTTTGTATATGCAAAATTTTTATTTAAAGCCATGCAAATAGCCAGCTGTTCCGCTGCCTCCTAAAATACAATTTCCTTTGACCTTCCAAACCAAAGTGACTTGACATTAACTGTCTGCTTCCTCAGCAGGTTGCCCCTGATGAGAAGTTTCTGACACTTAAAACATCAGATGAAGTCTTGATTCCAAGCATGTGTAGCCTTCCTTTTCAGAAAGCTTAAATTAGGTCATGTGAAGAGGAGGAAAGAGGCATGCAGGCAATCTGCTTTCATTGGTGAGTAAAGTATATGATCTTCCCTGTTTTCTTGATAAATAAGAAAAGATGGATATAATTAGCTGTCCCAAGGACCAAATAAGCGTCTGACTTGCTACAGAGTAGATGAAGGTTATGTACAGTGTAGCACACAGACCAACCCATATAAATAGTCCTCTGTAAAATTAGGAAGTATAATGCCCCCTGCACTCTCAATCTCTAATGGAAGACTATTGCTCCTAGTTAGTTACAATCCTTTCAGTACAGGATAAATTTAATAACACTGTTCTTTTGTGCATTGCTATCTGAAATGCTGACTGAAAATAAAAAAAAAATTATTTTCCTTCCTCCTTTTACTTAAGCCTGCCATTATTCCAGAAGAACGTTTTCTGAAATTCTAGTCATGAACATAATCAACTCAAAGGCTCACTCATGACTGAACTAATCTGATACTGTTTCCCTTAAGTCTATTCTATACATAACATTCCTGTCACAGTGAGAACTCTGTGAAATATGACAATGGAGAAATATGACAATGGAAGCTTGAGTTCATAATCACAACCGAAAATCCTGGCTGTCAACTAGAATTTAGCAATGTGCAGTTGAGATCTGGTTCCTAAGAGAACATTGGTTGCTGTCAGGTGTCTTCTGGATGGAGCCTCCCGATAGTCCTCCTGTGTCTGCTTGGGCATGAGGCCAAATGGCTTTGGAAACCTCAGAGTAATGCCCAACGAGTGTATGGGGATACTCCCTCAAACTGCTCGGGGAGTGATGCTACACAAATGACAAAACTGCTTCTGTGAGTGCTCCTTATGTAGTCTCAGGACAAAAAAGCAGCACTTGAGAAAAGCTTTTAATATTCTGTGCTTGCTACTGCAGTTTATTGCACATCTAGAATAAACATATGATGTGCTCCTTAAGATGTGAGAGCAACAGACGTGAAAAATGACCTATCATGTGCTTAAATAACTAAATTTTATAAACTCTGCGATTAAGTTTTATGCGTATTTTACTAATATGCAGAAAAAAAGGACAAAATTCAATGTTGCCATGTAGACATTAATAGAGCATAATGTTTTCTGCTTGTTCCCTGTACCTGGGAATGTAGCATACCTCCTATATAAACATCGCTAGATGTAAGTGAAGCAGTTGTTTATCTTTAATGGAGACTCAGCTCAAATTTGAAGTTGCCGTAATTTCCAAACCTAGAGAAATAGAGAGGCTTTATCTTACATAAATGTAAGATATATAGTAGCCTGCTATCTTACAAATTTCAAGTAAAATGTTCACTCAACGTTCTTTCTGGGAACAGCATAAATTCAGAGATAAACGTGCAAGTAAAGTCAAATTAGCTTCCATACCAAGGCTGCTTTAGCTAACAGAAAACGTTTTTTGCCAGAGACACGAGAGCCCCATTAGATATCTATATTTAAAAAACCCTCCTCTGAACAGTATCTGTTTGAGGATTTTTGGATACCTCCCATGCTTCTCTCTATCTGTGTAAGCTTGGCTTTTATCGTATATGTTGGCTATGAAGATGCAGGGGGTGGCGGGGGGAAGAAGCTCTACCAGTTCTCACTTGATGGATTAAATTACTATCTTCTGCTCTGTGGAAATTCAAATGCTGTAACAACAGCTGAAGCATATGGCACCAATGACTTCCAAGGATGAAAAGAGTAACTGATATCTTAATATGATACAAAGGAAACAAGGGGAAATAATTTTGCTAATGACAACTGCATTATTTTAAGTACTTCATTATGTTGGCGCTAAGCAAGCAATTAAAAATACTGAAACCGTAATTCCAGTAAAATGCTGGATGAGCAGGCTTTGGAGAGATCAAAGGATAAATCTTAGATATAAATTTGCAACTACAAAGTGCTAATGCAATATTGCAGATTAAAAAGAAAAACCCAAACTCCAATGTCAATTTCCACTTTTAAGTTGATGTCAGATGTCTTCCCTGTGGCACCTGGCAACGCATTTGTATCCTGTGATGCCCCTTCCACTGTCATGGGCACAAACCCACACTTCCAACACTACACAGGGATTGCATTAAATCTGACAACTAGACTGTAGCTCAGATATCAAGTTAATGCAAATCACAGGTTAAGCATAGTTAAATATTTACACTTTTTTCAATGAAAATTAACAAGGGGAGGACACTAAGTTTTTGGTGTCCACTCAGGAATCAGGCAGGTAAAACCAAACCTGGTAAAATTGCTCTTGCTTTATTTGCAGGTGTGCCTCACGGCTCAGTCATAAGAAACATGATAAAACTGTGTTTAGCATTCCAGAACTAGAGATCATTGCATAGTGCAGAACTTTTGCAAATGCTGGAAATAATTCTGATATGGTAAAGGTACCTTGACTGCCATGACATTCAACTACCAACTACAACCTGCCTAAAGCTTCTGTGTGAAACTCTGGTCTCTGAAACAAAGATCTCTCTATGCTGCCAGGGTGGGAACTTGTTCCAGTCAGACTAACTGGGAATGTGGACAACTCTTGCTTGTAAAGTATTTTAAGTTTTGTAGAAAGTTGGAAGAGGGTTCAAAAAACCAGAAATATGGATGAGGGAGAACAAACTTATGTTTTCTAGGGTGTTTTAAAATTGCATTAGAGCAAGCTACATGTAAGTTCTGCTTTGGGTCTCTACAGAGTCCATGTCCCACCTTCTGGAAAGTCCTGTTCCTTCTTTTGGCTGGCCAGTGTCTCCTTTCAAGCCACGAATTTGATGATTCGTCTTTCTATTCCATTGCAAGGAGCCTAACAGAGTAAGATCTGAGGAAGTATACAGAGGAAACCTCAAAACAAAGGGGAATCTTTAAGCCAATTAAAGCTGCTACCTTGTTAGTTTTGTAAACACTGCAGCAGGTAGCATTTCAAATGAATAAGCTGCCAAATACCTACCAACCTAACAATGGAATTGGAAACTTATTTCAATGTTGCTTCCAATTAGATTTCTCAACTTTGGAATGCTGCATCAAACTAGTTCAAAACTTCAGTGACTGTTCTAGGAATTGATGGACAAGACTGTCATTGACTTCAGTTCCTGTGTGTACACAGACTAGGCTGAAGCTGGAAGGTTCCCTGTCTGCAGAGCAATATAAAATTCATAGATACTCCTAGTGATTCTGATATAACTATGTTTTCACTTCAGCTCTACCCATCTTTCAAAGAGGATAATGCTCTGCTAGAAAGACTTCCTAGGCAGAAAAACAATGGTGAGAATAAAGCTGGAAAAAGCTCTGGGAGCTAGAAAGATGTTGCATAGGGAACTTTGACAACTGTAGAAAAAGTAGGCCAGCTTTTAACATGAGAAGTTTTGCCTGCAAGTGTTGGAGTGCTTGAGCTACAGGTGTATGTTTACACTGACCACAAACACGAGTTTCATAGCTCTGTAAGTGTTCTGGAGTCAATACTGCCAGTAAATATTGTCTCTTCCTGCTTATGTTCATTGTATTACCTTGTTTTAGGAGACTTCTAAAGAATAGGCTACTGTGCAGCCTTAAAATGAAGTTCATGGAAAAACTTATCCTAAACTGATAAACAGCTACAGGATGACTAATACTACAGATAAGACTCCTTTGTACAGAAGCAAATGAATAGGTGATATCTTGTTTGACCTGTAATATTTAAAATAGAAAGCAAATGTCCTTACTCCCGTGTTGACAGGCGAGACACGGCACTTTAACCATCCTATGAGAATCAACCAATTCCTTTGGGTTTTCTCCTCCTTGCTGTTCTGACTGAAACCTCACAGAAAGAACTGCTTAAAGAAGCTGGACTGTGGTCCCTCAAGAGTTGGATGTGAATCTGCTGTTACAATTAATCTGCTGTTAGATTTCTAATCTACAGCACGGATGCTTTCCAAATGCTTGCACACCAAACTAAACAGGGTAACTATGTACAGGGTCCTTATTTTAGCACATTTTGAAAAAATAATTCTGTGCTAGTTGATCTCAGAATAAAGGTAAAGAGGCAACCCGCAAATTGTTAAGGGAGTTGTTGAGGGGGAGCCATCAAAATAAAACAACCCTGAACTTTGACTGTTGGGGAAGTACATCACTGGTGTTACTTTCTTTTGATAAAGGATGCTAAATACATACATTTAATAGTACATACTAAAGATAAAATGACAGAACAAGACCTGAAGAATGTGTTGAAAAGGTGAGGGTCAAGTAAAATGCCCTTCTGTAGCTTGATAGAGTAACTGTCCCATCTTCCAGAGGAAAAAAAAACCAAAGGCATAATCTAATTTCATGCATTTGAGATCACAGGACCAGATGTGCATAAATACTTGCAGAAATAAGACTTGACTAATACTTCACATGACTGGATCTTCAGTTAGCCACTGGACTGATGTTGCTTATTTATAGCCAAACAAGTGTGTTTTCATAGCACTAAACTACCTGTAGATATTATGTTGGGTGTAACAATTGCTGTTCAGGCAAGTGCCTTCAGAACAGTTTATTGATAAACACACCTACCAGCTCTGTTAACAAATATTGTCCCTGAACAAGTGACAAGGTCCAAGTGTTTGTTGTCTCCTTTCAAAATTTTTCTGCACTATATTTACTGGACAGTTAGTGTTCAATTTTAGCTGGTGCCATAAAAATTCTTAGGACAAGTGTAATGAAGTATAATATTCTCATTTTCCTGCAAGCATCAAATATATTTCCCTTGGTTTTAATATTTTTGAAATAGCAAAATCCATGAGAAGAGGGAATAAATATTCCTGGCTTGAACTTTGGGACATTAGTCACAACATGTTTCTGCACTAGTGTCATAGAGGAAGGAAAACCTATCTTTCCACTGAAATTAGAGGGTGGATTTAGGCTATAATTTAATTTCCACATGCCCCAATCATCCAGCATACCCCAATGAGTAGGAAAGCTTTTAATTAACCCCTTCTCAGGAACCACAAGTAAACAGAATTGTTTGAGGAAACTCTGATTACTCAATGTGAACTGGACTTCCAGCTAGAGTGTCTGCTGTTGTGTTAAAATTAGGGATTATTTTGGAAGCCTGCTTCCTCAGTTATGCTTCTGGCCCTAGCAGACACTGTTCTTGCCTCCCAAGGAATCCCTTGCATACAGCCCCTGGGTGCAATGCCATGCTCCTCTCTTGTGCTAAGAGCAAGTTCCATTTGAAGTGCCAAGGTTGCATGATGTGCTTAAGTTGGTGGAGTTGAACTCCCTCCCTTGTGGGAGCAGAGGAGAAAGTTTTTAGGTACTCGAAGTATAAACGGAACAGTTTTTCAGAACACATTTCTCTCTTTCTATTAATTAAATGAGTACATGCAGCAATAGAGTGGGTGGAAGATAAAGCATCTCTAAACTGCAATTGTCTCTGGAACAGACGCTTGCCCTAGGACAAGGGATGGGAAGTCTGAGCTGATGCCTCCCTTGCAGGGAGCGTCGTCACAGCTGGGCATGAGCTGTTTCCTGTGTGGTGTGGTGTCTTAAGGCTTCCTCACAAATGAAGAATGTCTGCTCAGCCTCTCCTCTGATTTCCTAAAGGCAACATAGATGTTTTCCAACTATTTCAACTTGCTAAAAGTTTCAGTTATGAAATGCTTCTCCAGACTTTCCTGTTTGTCAGACTTTGTACTACATGGCCCCTTATGGCAATTATCAAGGTACTTTACCATGTTTCTGGAGAAGTGTGGTCCAGATTTTGACTTGAACTGTCTTGTCAGAAGAATTTTTTCTTTTTTTTGCAAGGACAAACAAAGGAAGACTAGACTTGAGACACGTCAACACAGACTGCACAGTGCTTCTAATAAAGCTTCTTGTCCATGCTATGGCTGCTTGAGATTCTAGTTTGTTGTCTGACACCCTTCCTCTCAAAGAGCAAAAAGCATTTTCTCTTTAAGACAGCAAACAACAAAAAGTATTACTTCATTCAGAGTTGGACAAAGCCCTTTATGTAAATTCTGCTATCCAATAAAGACTATGTACAAACACATGCAAAAAGCTCTTAAAAGTTTGCTCCCTAGGCTTAACTTTCAAGGTACTCCTCAGTTCTACCAACAGCTTAGTCTGGTCTTGTCAGAAGTTTATTCTTCTTCTAATTGCCAGCACAAAAGGTTTTTAATTTAGGTTTTGACAGCTAAAATGCTACATCTTCATAAATACAAAGAACTGTCAATAGTGCCAGCATAGAAGCAGAGGAACCAGATGTAGTACTAACAGCTGGGGGAGACTGCAATGATTTTGTAGAAAGTTAAGAAAAGCATCTGCTTATAGTTTGATAAAAGCTATCTGTCTAAATCCAACCTAGAAAATCAGATCCTGCTACAGATGGCATAGAGATTATGAACATCTCACAGAACAAAAAAACCCTACCACCCTGTTTAGAAATAATAGGTTTTGAACAAGAGGATATTTCCTTCATTTCTGTCCTTTTTATTCTAAAAAAACCACCGCACAACAATATTCCAATGTCTAAAGGTCAAGACAGCAAGCTTGCATTTGCCTTCTAAACTTAGAAGAATTTACTTCAGTAAAATATACCACATGTAAAATAAAGTTACTCTATTTCTCACACCCTTAGTTTGAACATGGGCCTTTTGGTTGAATCTTTCTCTACTTTGCTGAAATCTTAGGTTAGAAGCTGCACAAAGGCTCTCGCCTCTCTTTTGAGCTCAGATCTCTCTCATTTCATCAGCTTTAAATTCACATCCAGGTACCACAGGCATAAAATCAGAATGCTTTTTGAAAGCCACAACATAAAAAGTTTTTAAACGAGCTGCACAGAAAGGCATTCACAGGCAGAATACGTCAGCAATAAAAGACACTGCACGACCAACACATGTGCCAGTACCTCACGGTATGACAAGGAACAAGCCGTTTAGTTGCTCCTGGACCTGACGACCAGGTATTTCTTTTCCAAGCAGAGGTGCTTAAGCGCAGGCCGGAGGGAAAGGGATCAGATCCTCCTGGCGCAGAGCTACTTCACCTGCCCTCTGTAAGCTGTGCTCGCTGTGCCTGGGGGGCTCCTGCTGCCCGGGGCCGCCGCCCCCGGCCCAGCCCCTCTCAGCGCCGGGTAGGGGCCGGAGGGGCGGTGGCCGCCGCCACCCTGCCGGGGACTTTGGCAGCGGGGACCCCCCCACCCACGGCACCCCGCAGGGCAGGGACGGGACCCCGGCCTCGGCGTCACGGGGCCTCCTTCCCCGTCCCCACATCCCAGCCGGCTCAGGGCCGGTCCCAGCCCTGAGGGACCCTCCCGCCACGCCGGAGTGCGGACGCCATTGAGAACCGCGTTGCCATAGCAACTCCCCTCCCGCCCCAGGGGCCTCGCCACAGCGGGGCGACGATCCCCGCGCCCCCCGCGCCGCCTCACGGCCCCCGCACGGAGGATACAGCTTGAAGCCGCGAAGGATCTCCTTAGCCCGCTCGTCCGTGGCCGACATGGTCCTGCCGCGCCGCGGGCGGGCGGACGGGGCTGGGCCGGGCCTGGCGGGAGCGCGGCGGTGACAGCGGAGCCTCAGGACCCCCCGCCCCTCCCTCCCGCGCACCCGCCACTGCCCGGCGCAACCAACCCCAGCGGCCGCCCGCCGCAGCGGCCACCAATCAGCCGCTGCTGTCTCCTCCTCGCCTCGCCTTCTTGCGCAGGAATGACAGCGCCAGTGACCAATCAGACAGCGCTCTCCCTCATTCAAGGGTGGGTGCGCAGCGGTTGCTGACACTCTTCGTTTGGGCCTGACGTGGCCGCGATGGAGGCGCCGCAGGGTGACCGGGCAGGGGCAGCGGGCGGTGCGCGGAGGCCTCAGCGGTGATCACTTCAGGGGGCGAGAAGCCGCCCCGGCCCTGGTGAGCGCCCGTCGGGCGGCGGCCGAACCGCTGGAGCTCGGCTGGCGCTTCTCTCCTCAGGCAGTGGGAGTCCCAAGATTTCGTTTTTGGGGCTGCTCTGCGGAGTTCCAGCCTTGGACTCGGGTGGTGCTGGGCACCCGGCTGCTCACACCCAAAGCAGCTTCTGCTGGAGACCTTCAAAACCCACCTTGACGAGTTCTGTGTCATCCGCTCCAGATGACTCTGTCTTGGCAGGGGGTTGGACTGGATGATCGCCAGAGGTCCCTCCACCTAATAGTTCTATGATTCTGCGTGTACCGAGGCCGGAGCCAACAGGACCAGCATTGTGGAGAAGGTTTCAGATAAATAGCGTGCTACACCCTGGAACAAAGGCAGCCTTTTTTGTGCTGCAGAAATTTGAATCACAGAGCAGTTTGAGTTGAAAGGGACTGAGAGACCATCCACACTGGCCTTGAATACATCCAGGGATGGGGCATCCACAGCTTTGCTGGGCAAACTGTGTCAGTGCCTCAGCACCCTCACAGTAAATAATTTCATCCTTATATCTAATCTAAAGCTGCCTTCTGTCATTTTGAAGCCATTCCCCTTTTTCTATCACTAGAACTCTATCTCCTTATAAAAAGTCCCTCTCCAGCTTTCTTGGAGGACCCCTTCAGGTACAGAAAGGCCTGAATAAGGTCACCCTGGAACCTTCTTTTCTTCAGGCTGGACAATGCAAATTCTTTCAGCCTTTCCTCATAGGAAAGGTGCTCTAGCCCTCTAATCATCTTAATGGCCTTTATGTTTGTGTAGCATAGTCAGTTGTGGGGGGAAAGTCTCTGGTTTGTTAGGGCATCCCTGGAGCCAGGCTGCTGTTTCACATGAGCAAATTAACCCATCTGTTACCAATCTGAGTGCAACTGACAAAAGCATTAAGTCATGGTAAAAATAAAGGCAGCAGTTGTAACCAAGTCTCAAAAGAGGGCCAGTGAACAGGGTGCTATCAATACACTCACTCGTGGCTCCACTTGCCTCCAAATCAGCCACTGTACAAATCTGGAGAACGTGAACATTAATAAGGGCTGCATTTAATGCATAAGGACAAGGCTACTGCCCGTATCACCAATAAGAGATCTTAGTAATAAAAATAGGCAGCATTTATTTCCTTGATGTATGTGATCCATGCTGAATTTCCCACCATCAATTTAAGTGTATGAAGGGGTCATTTTGAGTCTGAGCAGAGTGCCAGAGGTGAGCTGTGCAAATATATATCTGTGTTTTATTAAGAGTTCATCCTGGATTTTAGCTAGGCTGTGGAATTTCATGCTGTCTAAGAAGGAGGGACTAAAGATCACCAAGGAGAAAAGACTGATGAGGAGAGAAGGTGAGCAAGACAAAAGCGGACCTGAAAAAGGCAGAAACAAATGGTTGTATGTAGGGATGAGCCTGCCAGGTGGAAGTAGGACATGCTGCTTTACAGAAGTCATGAGAAACTCAATCCTGTCTCCATGCCAGAGACCAAATGGATCTCATGGAAAGGAGCTCTTGCAGCTTTGAAGGGGTTCTCTAGCACAGGGGTAGGGATGTTTGTGGAGTTGCAAGTTGGAGCCTTTGTATTTCCTGGCCAAGTCTCAGAATTCCCAAGTTCACCTTGCTGTGCAGGGAGGCAAAGGCCTTTCATTCATGAACTTCTGAAAATCACAGAAGAACTCCTAGCTGAAGTGTGAAGCTCGTGTGACTAGTGCAGGGCCGAGCAGCAGTGGAACACGTGACAACACAACTCAGTGACAAAACCCCTGAGATCTCTCAAAGTCCTTGGCCTGCATTAACACAAACAGTACTCTTGAGCACATCATCTTAAAAATCTGCTTGCAAGAGTGTTGCTGCAAATCCTTCTATCCCTTGGTGCCACTTGGAACTGAGAACTTTTCCTTCACATCTCTGGCAGGTGTAGCGCCTTCTGAGCTACCACTGCAAGTGAGAAGATGCCTCCAGCCTGCTTTCTGCTTCTCCAGCAGCTGTTCTCTCAAGGTGCAGGTAAAGGAGGTGGTGTTTCTGCAGAGCAGCATAACTGGGAGATAGTTTAGTAAACTGAGGCTTCATCCCACCCCACACTTGATGGAAGAGGTTGTACCACTTCACATCTATAACCACCCAGACATCACTCCTTGCCAGGCTGACATGAGAGTCCAGCAAGCAGCTTAGTCCCTGGATCCTGGAAAATACGGAGAATTTGGAAACTTTTCAGTAGGGCCTGGTAGCTCCCCTCCACCATGCTCTGGAGGTGTGTGCTGGCAGCTGCATGGAATGAGTGAATGGATCAAGGGTCATGGAAGCATGCACAGGTGAGTAATGAAAGATAAGGAAAAATGTAAGAAACATAAAAGTATTTTCACTGTTGGCCCTCTCCTTACTGAGGCCAGGTGTCCTCAAAGTCTGGGGGTCCAGGACCCCACTACTTGGGGACATTACTGTGGCAGTGCAGGGAAATAAGGTGAATTATGTGCTGCCTAAAAGAGACCTGGACTGCAGAATCACAAGGGGAAGAGGTGGGGTGAGTCAAGAGATAATGCCAACATTAAAAGATAAAATGGATTAACATCTCCTGGCACACAGAGAGCTGCGTGGGTGGAACAAGAGGTTGCAATAGCTGTTTAAAAGGGAACGAGACAGCTGGACATCCACATATTTTTCCTCTTAAAAAGAAATCCATCCCAAAAGCTGAGCTTAGCTTTCACTGTCCTCTAAAGTCCAGGTCAGCCAGCCAGGCTGGCTATCAACAGCTGGGAGGTATCGGGACAGGGACTTACGTAGGGCTGACAGATGATTTTTACCCACAGGCTCTAGCAAAAGTTGCAAAACCAATCCATGGAAAATAGCTCACAATCATATATTTCTGTTTCTACCTCAGCCTGGAATTTGAGCTTTAGTGAGTGTTGGGAAAAAGGAGGCCATGCATTGCTTGTCCAAGGCAAATGTTCCAGCGTGTCTGCAGGAAAACAGGAACCGTGGGCAAGGGCCTGGTTAGGATGTGATTAAAGAGGTAATTCTCCCTCCCTGTGCAGATGAAAGCTAAGTGTGGCTTAAGTAAATTACTGACTGGCTTGTTATAGCCCTGGCTGAGTTCCCTTGTTGCACAGGGCCTGGTTTTTTACATCCAATTTGCTTTGAAGCCAAGAGTGTCACAACAGCATTCCAACACCTGCATCTCTGCACTTGTCTGACACCCCTTCTCTGATGGATGATGGAACCCTGGGGACCTGCTGTAGATGGCTCTGAGACACAGGCTAAGCCCCATCAGTTTCCCTAATAGTTTCTGATGTTCATTCCTTGAAAGCTTCCCCCTCCTGACCATGCTGCTCCATGATTTGATCTTCAGGGACTTGCTAACTGAAAGTCAGTAGCACTTTGCTCTCAGCTGAAGGATTTTTAGCAGAGGCATATTTTATTCACAACATGGCATGGATGAGCCTACAAACATTGGGGAGGTTAACAACCCCCAATTCCCTCTTGTTTCTGATACCCCCTCAAGCATCTTTTGGCTCCTCATATATGCCCTGGGGAGGATCTTAAGCCTTCCAGTTCCCTCCCTGCTCCCCCATGTCACGGCCAGAGCTCTGCCCCTTGGTTTATCATTTGTATGGACCATTTTCTGTGGAGTTTAAAATCAGTTCTATCTTCATTGCATCTCTTGGTATTTCCCAGGAGGATTGGCCCGAGAGGCTCAGCTGGTAGAATCATAGAATATCCTGAGTGGGAAGGGACTCACAAGGATCATCGAGCCTAAGTCCTGTCCTTGCACAGGACAGCCCCAAGAATCCCACTGTGTGCCTGTGCCAGTGCTGTCCAAATACCTTGAGCTCTGCCAGGCTTGGGGCTGTGATCAGTTCCCTGAGGAGTCTGTTCCAGTATGCCGTGCAACCATTCAATCTAATAAGGGCCCCGCTTCTAATAAGAAAGTGGCCTTATAACAGCAGCCCTTTGCACGGGTTATTTTGGGGTGCAAACCCCTGTGATGCTGCCACAGGACCTTGTATCTCCAAAAAGAGAGGCAGGAATTTTTCTTGCTTATGCTGGAACAGCTGCTCGGGACCCAGCAGAGCAGCTGTTCCAGCATAAGTAAGTGAAGTTTGCTCCATGGGCTGCTGGACCATGGCTCTGTGGTTGCCGGCACACTCATCACTGTCCCGGTATCCCAGGGATGCCGGGTCGCGGATCCTGGTCCTTGCGGCCCCCCGGCATCGGGCGGAACGTTCGGCGCGGCCTGCGCGTTCCGGGGGGGAAAGAGCCGCGCGCGGACACCGGCGCCGCCATCATGGCGGCCTGAGGCGCGGCGGGTTCGGCGCCGGGAGCGGCGGGACGGGAGGCCGGGAGCGGAGAGGTAATGCCGGGGCAGGGAGATGCCTCCGGGGAACAGGAGCGGCGGTGAGGGACCCCCAGTAAATTACCCCCTGCAGCAAGCCTCGGTGGGGCCCGAGGGCTCTGCCAGGGGTCTGGGGGGAACGACAGGGCCGGGAAACCCGCCCCCCTTCCTGCTGCAGGGTCTGCGGGCCGCTTCCCGCCCTGAAACTCCCTGAGCTACCTTAGAAGGTCCTGACCGCGAGAGAAGCTTGGCTCGTCCCCCTGCTTGGGTTGTTGTAACCTTTGGACAAGCTACATTGTAGTGTCTGCTGTATTTCAGTCACTTTCAGCGGGGTAAGTTCGTTGTGTAGGCAGCGAGGTATTCTCGGTGACACGGGTGTGCATACAGATTGCAATAGCATCGCAGTTGTCCGAACTTTTACTTGGAAAGGGGCAGAGAATTGGCATCCCTTTCCCACCAGGGCATGGATACAGCCAGCCAGTCTTTTGTAACCTTATACACCAGCGTGTAGTTTGATTACCTGTGAGGGAGGACAATAGAACTGTGAAATCTGAATCTCATTACTAGCACAGTCATCCATATTCTCTCCTGAGGAAATTGTCCTCTCTGTGTGTTCCTTCTCTGTGAGCAGGGAGAGCAGCACTGATGTGTTAGGCAGCCACGCTGAGTGTTCTGTAGTGCAGGGATTTCTCAGTCGGAACTGAGGTGCTGTTCAGCCAGGCTGCACATGTGCCTCTGATGGAAAGAACCTCAAAAAGACTTCGAGGGCTGAGATATCACTGTGTGGAGAGTATTAAAGGTTGCCCACTCCAGTTGAGACCATTTGTACCTGCAGGTGTAATAGAACAGAATAAAGTGTATTTTTAGAAGTTGACTAATACAGGAAGCTGTCTGTGATGCCTTCACAAGCCTTAATTTGGTTAGGCCTGGTGAAACAGTGAAGCCCCTGTATGACTGTGCTCCCCCCCACAAGGGTGGATGTGGGCCCAGCCCATGTGGGTCACACAGAACCAGACAGGTTGCTCTTGGGTTCTCTGGTGTTTGGTTTTCATCAAGGTTATACCCTCTGCTTGATAATTATCCCATACAAACATAACACAAAACCTCCCTTATCTGCTGAGTTCTTTGTTTGGTTTCTGAATAACATGCTTGGGAAGTTTTCTCTTAGTTGTTTGTAAACAAACAGCTCATTTTGTGGAACTTGTTAATAAACAGTGGTTTACATTTCAAAAGGAACATGTTGGTGCTGGGAGACAACATGCACACCAGAAATGGCAGGCAGCAGCTGAAGACAAAGACCTCTCTTTACAGGCACTTAAATAGAGCCTTTGTAGAAAGGATATTTTTATCACTTAAGCTTTCCAGTTAACCCAAAACACTTGAACTGTACAGTGCAAACAGGGGAGCTGCTTAGAAGCCACAGTTCCTTTTGCCTTTTGGGCTCAGAAAGCAATGGGAATTACAGATACACACTGTATCAATAGTCAGAGGAAAAGGTGAGATGTCTGTGCATACAGTGTGCATCAGTCCTTCGTAAGGAGTTATGTTAGTTGCTGGTTTGGAGCTGTGTAAGGAGGAAGGAGGAAGTCAATCAAGTGTATCAATAAGCATCTTTACAGTTGGCATTATTTGGCAGCATCACTAGAAGGAAAAGTCTGAAAACAGCATGAAATCTAAACTCCTGTCCTATAAGAAAGGATATGCAATTTCATTACCTTTTAGGGAACTGATCAGACAGAAATTTTGCTTAGAAATTGTGGGAGTCATTCTTGCTCCCCAGCTAAATCAGCAGTTGAAGCTGCTGGGTTTCTGGCCTGCCCCCTGAATGCTGAAGAAAAACCTGGCTCTGCTGACACTGAAATATTGCTATGCTGAGCACCTCCTGGTCCCCTGCCAGGCAGAACTCAGCAGAGGAGAAAGGATGTGTTAATATTATGTTCTTTTACTGACAGATTGAAAACCTAGAATGGCAGGAGAACAGAAGCCGTCCTGCAATCTTCTAGAGCAGTTCATTTTACTAGCCAAAGGAACAAGTGGCTCAGCTCTGACTGCTCTTATAAATCAAGTGCTGGAAGCTCCTGGGGTTTATGTCTTCGGAGAGCTGTTGGAGTTAACAAATGTGAAAGAGGTAAGAGTTGAGTATTTGTTCTAATGCTTCTTCAGCATTACCAGTATAAGGGATCCCCAGAAGTTTCCACAGGCAGTCTGTGGGTGAAATTTTTGTGCCAGGATGGCCTGGTGCAACTTACCTGTGTTGAGAGATGTTTTTGAATAAGAGACTGACCTTGCTTTCGCCTGTATATGTTAGGTTTAAAGAATACCTATATAAAGCTTTGCTACCTTAAGGCAATTGGTAACACAGCAAAAACCTGGCAGCACCACAGTAGCAGTTTTAAGAAGGCACTTTGCCAGCCAACAAGGAAATAATCCCTTTCTACTTCTTTACTGTTCTGGAAAGCAGAACTTCAGTGCTCTCCAACAGTCTTTGTGAACAGATGTCTAGTGTATCAGGCCTGGGTGGTAACCAAATCCAAACCATTTTAAACCAAGGTGGAAAGTAAGTTCCAGAGCTTTTGCTGAGAAAGCTTTGCCAGCCCCTGCCTCTACTACAATGAAGGAATCTAAGCTGAGTATCTCTGCAGCTGGAGTTAGACAGTGTACAGCAAGTTTGGCTCTCCAAACAGGCTCTAAAATATGCATAAAAGCACCTCAATGTTTATTGTGCATCAAATCACAAGTACTGTTTTTCCTGGATTTGTGTGCAAGTAATGGTATTAAAAACCCAATCAATAAAAATCACTGCTTGGTGCTAGTGTTACTCCAGTGAAGTGTTTGCAGGCAAGAGAAGAGCTGTTACTTTCAAATGCACTCCAGTTACAGTGTCGCAGCTTGCTTTGCTTTGAAGCTGTGGTGGCTCTGCAGGTAAGCTGTGCTATCTTTCACAGGATCCTCAGCAGCTATCACCATTACCTGCTTGCTTATCACCTGAAGAGAGGAGCTGGCCCTGTAGGTTGTCAGCTGAAGTTAAGATTTGCTTTTCTCTTCTACTTCCCAAGATGCCACACAAGGCAGTTGACAGTCCAAACTGGAGTTAGGTGCCAGTACATAAAAATGCCTGTATCATTTTGATTCTAAAAGTGCTGAAATTTCCTGCTCCTGAGGCCTTAGAAAGGGTCCATCTTGGGATATAATTGTGTTTCTGGGTACTGCTTGTCCTGTGCTGACTTTAACCATTCTGTGGAGAAGGTGCTTATCAGGCTTGTGTTGCCCATGTTATGTGACATATCTTTTCTCCCCATCCAGCTTGCTGAGGGGTCTAATGCTGCTTATTTCCAGCTGCTGAACCTGTTTGCATACGGAACATACCAGGACTATGTAGGTAAGAGACAGCTGCCCGTTTGCAGAGTGTGGGACTGGGATGACTTTAGGATTGTCAGAGGCAATTCTTTGCTTTTGTAGATGCCTGGTGTAGTGTGGCTGGGTGAAAGCATCCAGGAACAGAACTTACGTAGGAGAAGAATTGTCTGTAAGGAGTTTGTGTGCTTTTTGCTTGCTGAAAGTGAAAGGAAGGGTTAGAGACTGTGGTGGGCTACTGGTTTGGATGGAACTGCAGCAGAATTCATTGACGTTCACAGGCCATTTACCTCTGTAGTGGGAAATTTCAGACATCTCTATGGAAATTTAGATGACACCACTTAGGGAAACTGCAGAAAACTTAGACAAAATTGTTCTGCATTATTTATAAAAACCTGTATGTATGGTTTGTGAGATAACTTTTTATTCCATGATGGCATTGCTGAAACAAAATGAGTAATTTCTTAGCTAGAATACCAGTCAAAATAATGACTTTTATACAGCTTTGGAAAGACTATGTGTGAATCATCTTTGTATCTGTTGAAATATGCTTTTATCTCTGGTGCTTATGCTTCCATTCTGGTACAATTTAATGCTTCGTTTGTGGGTAGAAGCCTCATCCAGACCCTTACAGAGTGTGACAAATAATTCTGTCATAGTGCTGGTTCTCAGGGTGGTGGATGAGCTATCTGGTTCCTGTAAGGAGAAGTGACATCTGTAAGTGCAAGGACTGGAAATTCCAGTGTCCGTGGAGCAACATGAGCCTCATGGATTCTGTGACTGATTAGAGGATGTGTTTGCTATCCATGGCTCTTGTGTCACAGTGTGTGATGCTACATTTCATTCTTCCTTTTCTAGTGAAGAAAGAGAGGGGAAGAAAAGTCAAAATGTAGAGCATTGGATGAGGTGGGATGGATGGGAGAACTTGAGTAGCCGTGAAACACTAATTTCCATTAAAGTAGGTATTTTAGAGAGTTTCTTAGCTTTGGAGAGCTGCCAGTTTTCTTTCTCTTTTTAAATATTCATGAGACACATGGATATAATACAGTGACAGTGTGGCCATATAGATTAATAATTTCTCCTCTCTTCCTCAGCCTGGTACTTTACACTTTATATTCTGCAACTCTTCAGAGAAATAAAACCAGCTGTATTTGCAACCAGATCGGCAAAGGGAGAAGATTTTTTTTTCTATCAGCTTGTTAATGAAATAAAAATTACTTGGTAGAGACAAAACCATTGACCAACTGTTTTGTCAGTGCACCAGTTGTGAATTACCTTCTAATTCCAGAACCAGAATTACTAAAGAAACAGAAGAATGGAATTGCCAAGTTCTTTTTAACTTTTCCCCTTCTCTCCCTGGGTGTGCCAATTTGTCTGCAGCAGCAGCAGCGCACTCTGTTCACCAGCCAGCACCCACATCAGCTGAAGGTGCTCAGTCTTTCAGGGTGTAGTGTAACATAATTAGCCTGAAGTTCTGCAGCCTGGATTATGTAATTTTCAAAGTAAAGTCCTGAATCCTGTCTTTTTGACATTAACAGCAAACAAAGATAACCTGCCTGAATTAACAGTGACTCAGAAAAACAAGCTGAAACACTTGACGATCGTAAGCCTGGCTTCCCGAATGAAGGTAAAGTGCATGGGGTGTGATAGCTGTTGTCTCTCGGTTTTGTTTTAGAAAATGGCATCCATTCCAGAGCAATGAAGTTGTGTCAGACTGCATGTGTACTCACAAAAAAATCCTGTACTGGGAAAGTACCTGTAGGGTACAGTGTTGTCTCCTGGTACGTTTGGGATATTATCTTAGTGGACTTCCATGGGTGAAGTATGGAGCTGTTTGAACTGATGTGCAGATTAATCAGGAAGGTCTGGGAAACTGTGTGGCTTTTTTTCACTGGTTGAGATGGAGAATCATTCTTAAAAACACTGATTTTTTGTTCTAGAGAAAATCAAGCAACACTCTTAATTTCTTCTACAATCCTATTTACCTTTTTTCTTCTAGAATGTGCTATAGCAAAGCTTCAGGAATTACCAAAGTTGTATCAGAATATTTCATAGCATGGCAAGCATTTGTTCTGCCATGATCAGTCACTGCTGCACCTTCAGGTCAAAGTGTAGGGTACAATAAACATTTGAGTCTCGACCTTCTGAGACTTGGCCATTCATTTTGGTTCTAGGACTGTTAACTTACTCTTGGTCTTGCTGTTTTTAGTGCATTCCCTATTCTGTGTTGCTGAAGGACCTGGATATGAGGAATCTGAGGGAGCTGGAAGATCTGATTATTGAAGCAGTTTACACAGACATTATCCAAGGGAAGCTGGATCAACGAAACCAGGTGTTAGAGGTGGATTTTTGTATCGGCAGAGACATTCAGAAGAAGGACATCAGTAACATTGTCAAAACACTCCAGGAATGGTGAGGCAATCTCTCCACCCTCCTTTTTCCCTGTACATAGCTTGTCCTGTTTTTCCCCTTTTCCCTTTCAAGTGCTGGCTCAATTTCACCATGTTCCATTAATCAGGAGTCTTATGCTATAAGTAGGCACTTGGAGGAGGAGTCTGTTGGGCAAGTTTTCCAAGATCCCATCTGGGATTCAATCTGTATTATGTATCAAGCCAAACTGTACCACATTGTGAGCTTCTGCTCTCACTGTAGCTTTTACATGGCAGAACCCCAGTGAGGAGTCGAGGACTTTGCAGAAAGAGGTGCCAAACTGGACTCATGGTTCTGTGGTGGGAGCTGCTTCCCTTCGTGCTGCAACACTTGATAATGAAGACAGAACGGTTACTTTTCAGCCTTTTTCACTGTGTTGAGAATTTTGTGGGCAAATTCTATAGAATGACAGCTCTTTGGATGGGATGTCTCCTGAAGTTTGAAGTTTCAGGGAGCTTTGTCTTCTCTTTGTTCCTTCAAATGTAGCCTGTCTGCAACTATAGTGGTACTGTAGTATTATTTCTTTGTACTTTTGCCAGGAAGCGGTTTCTCATCTTTTTGTAGGATTCCCTTCCCACCTAAAGAAATTCCCTGATAGACTGTGGAGCCCATGGCAGGTCCTGAGCTGACTGGGAATTTCTTCCTAGTTGCTATGGTACTGAGTGCATGAAAGCTAATTAAACTGCCGGGCAAATATGCTGTCCTGTGGTGGGGGCAGGTTTTTTGCTTCTCTGCTCCAACTCCCTCAGTCCCATCACGGTGGGAGGGCTCTGGCAGCTTCCAGGACCTTGCAGCATTGTTTGGAAGGTAACTGTGAACCCACTGCCAGTTCCCTTTTTGTCTGCTCCAGTTCTGAGTTCCATGCTGAGTGCTCGTGTCATTTGAACACTTAACAGGCAGGAGGATTATCTCAATATTACTTTTTTCTTTAATTTTAAATTTTACATTTGAATACTGTGTTGCATCCTGTTTAAGCTGTAATTCTGACTGAAAAGGAAGATGAAAGTACATTGAACCTGCACTTACTCTCTGATGGTGAGAGTAACACAGACTCTCTAGAGAATGCTGAGAAATGCATCAAGTACACAGCAAAGCTTTTTCTTGCCAGCTTTTTGCAACTCTAAGCAGGAAGTATAAATTTAATAATCTCTTAAACTTTTAGATGAGTGTGATCTTTCAAATTGCCTGATTGAGCTGCTCCAGAGAGAACTTGTAAACACTGTTTGACATCGTTTGTGTCTTGCAGGTGCGATGGCTGTGAAGCAGTTCTTTTAGGAATTGAGCAGCAAGTACTTAGAGCCAACCAGTACAAAGAGAACCACCACCGAACTCAGCAGCAGGTAGAGATGGAGGTGGGTACAGAGTCATCTCAGGCCTCTATGCTGTTGGATAAATATTTGCTGAAGGAAATAATCTGGTAATGCCTGGTTGATGGTCACAGCTCTCAGAAGAAGGCTAGCAATCATGCAAATCAGGCGTGGGGTAGAAGGAAAACATATCTGCTTCTGATTGCTAGTAAGACCACAAATATCAAACATCCAGCAGAATGGAACTTTTCTTTATAAATTTTTATAAACTTAGGCTAGGTGACAGCACTAATTGTGGTTTCCTGTATTGATTCGTTAGGAAAACTGTGCTTTTACCACAGATCTTCATTGCAACTGTGTTCCCTTCATACAAGGCAGGCAGGAAGTCAAAACCACTTTTTTTCAAACCTAGAAGTGTAGTTAAAAATCTCTGAAGTCTCAATTGCTTTTGCAAAAAGTGCCTGCGGCAGCTCCCCCGAGCCGGGTCGGGTTCTGGCTCGCTCCCGCCGTTAGGTGGCAGCACAAGCCCACGGTGCAGCCCGGCCCTGGTCCCGAACCTCGGCTGCGGCCGCTGGGAAGGTGGGGATGAGCCTCCCGAGACACTTCATCAGGGGTTGTCATCCCTGCAGGTTTATGTTTGCGTCTGCTTGGCGGCTTGATCAGCATCCGTAGCACATTTGGATTGCCAGATGCCTTTGGCTTGGAGTTGGTACACCTGATTCCCAAATCTTTGGGGTTTTTTGGATGTTTGCTCATTCAAAAATGAGCAGAGTTCCTGGGGACAGAAGATGGTGCTTAGTGCTGTATCTCTCTTTTTCAGCCAGAGTAGCAGAAACATTACTGCTGTTTCCCACAAAACCAATTTCAGTTCCTGCTTCTTAGTAAATACCTGTGTCTCAGGTAGTCAGCTAGGCCAAATGGCATTTTTCTTTTTTGAGTTCTGTCCTGAGAGTAAATTTTTCTTTCACTGTCTCCATTCCCCTTCGTGCTTCTGGCCAACAGAATGGTAGGGTGGCCCTTCTGCACCAAGGCGGTAGTAGGTCCCTCCAGCCAGACAGAAGCGTGGTACAGTATTGTACCATTGTCTCTTAGGAAAAAAAAAGTAATCCCTAGTTGTTCCAGACTGGAAATACTATCAGCTCTGTCTGTAAATGAGGATGAAACATTACCTTTATTTAACTCAAATGCTCAGCGTGTTACTGCTGGGAGAGTCTCTTTTATAATCTCCACTCTTATACTCCAGGGGTTTTTCAGTATGTTTATGAACAGAGTGTCTGTGGTGAGGGGAGGAAGAAGCAGGTGCTGATTCACTGTCTCTTCTTGGCCAGGTCACAAACATAAAGAAAACATTAAAAGCTACAGCCTCGTCGTCGGCACAGGAGATGGAACAGCAGCTGGTAGAGCGAGAGTGCCCTCCACACACAGAACAAAGGCAGCCCACAAAGAAGATGTCCAAAGTCAAAGGGCTGGTCTCCAGCCGTCACTAGAACATACCATCTAAATGTCAGTCGGTTAGGAATGACAACAGGAGGAGCAAAGAGGGCCTGTGTCTCCTTTTTCAGTGGGTTCTGGGCCAGTCCCTTCCCAGCTGGCAAGTAAAAGCCCTGTTTGAACAGCTCCCAGTTAGCAGCACCTGGCTAAGTTACACTGTGCAGCTCCTATGAGTTTTCAGGGTGTCCCTGTTCTGGTCCTGTCAAGAGGGACTTTTAAAGAAAGGGACTAACTGAAAGGGGCAGGCAAAAACCAAAATATCTGTGGAACGTTTTGCTCCCTCCCAGCTAGTTCATTGCTGCTTGACCTTGAGGAAGCTGCTGTACTAAATCAGATCATGGGAGAACTTCTATAGCAAACATCTGAATCCCAGGGTTGAAGTGTGGCTACCAAAGCCAGGCTGGGAGCGAGGAAGCCATCAACACAGATCTTTTCATTCCCAAAGGGAGCGCAGGAAGGTTTCTAGGTCAGGAACTGCTTTACATGGAAGTCTTCAGCCTTTCCGCTACCCCTGTCTATTTTAAACTGGGGTGAAATTCACACTACCTCGCTCTGTGAAGATGAGTTCCAGTGCTGGGCTGTTTACTTAACTGTCTGTTTACTGTCCTTAATAAGCCCTTTAATCTCTCACAGATTTAAAGCACTGTTCTGCATCTCTGAGGCATCAGTACAATAAGGAGGAAGCAGGCTGCTCTTTCACACAGACCTTGCAGGTGGTTAGGGGTATGCTAGAGACTATTCTTCCTGAATGTGATATGACCTCCCAGAGCTGCTTGTGAGTTGTTTCCCCCATTGATACGTTCAAAGGGTAATGCATTCACTCTTCCTTGGATGCTGGCGACAGTGGGAGAGGAGCCTGTTTGGCATCGAGGCAGGCTGGTGGCCCAGGACCCACTGGCAGGGGTCGCAGCAGCATCCCCTTGCTGAAGCAATGGACTTGACTAGTCTTTCTGAATTTTGAACACTTTCAGGTTGTCTTTTCCTCCCTTTTTTTTTTTTTTTTTTTTGTACATTGTTGTGATTCTAAAGCATTTCAGCCTTTGTTTTGTGGATTTTTTTTTATTTGTTACAAACTAACTTCAGGTGATTTGCACCTAGTTTGGCAAGGTGTGGGGTTTTTTTTAAGGGGGAAGCATTGGAACAGCAATTCATAAAAAAGCACATTTAAAAAAAAATTAAAAATGCTGATTTAATGTCAGAGTCTGGAGTCTTGACTTTAAAGCTGTTTTAGGCTTGTTGTCCAATGGAAGTTGTTCACTTGAGCATTTATTTGATTCTTGGTGTATGTTGACCGAAGGTGTAACTGATCTCTCTGATGCATCTGGGAGACAGGGAAGCTTCTTCGTGTTTTGTCAGTAATTCATCTTTGCCCGGATTTGTACAGAAGAATCCATGGCAAAGCTGGTAGCTGAGCCCTATGTCCTGAGCCCAAACAGCTTTGATGCCTGGTTGTGGAAGGTTCGTAGTTGTGCTCTTAGGCCAGTCAGTTCCTTCCTTGGCGTCTAGCAGAGTGTTGCTTTGTAGTTTGGCCCCTGCATTTCACTTCTGTAAAGAGAAGCTCTTTCCCTGAGCAGGCAGGGGAGCTGTTTAAGCAGAGGACTGTGACAATGCTCCAGTCCTGCAGCCAGCTGTCACCTGCACGTGCTCATGCAATGCATGTGTCTTCCTCTTATTGCTACCAGGACTCTTTGCCATCTGCATGTTTACAATCCTCAGTCACAGGACTTGCTCACTTGTGAAAGTAAACCCCTCTCCTTTTCTTCTCCTGCAGTGCAGGCACACCAGCTTTTAATCTGGAGAGGAAGATCTAAATACCCTCCCTCCATCTTCCTATGGGCTGAGTCCCAGAAACTTCTGATTCTGGTCAGGCTTCTGATTCTTTACCAGCTCTCTCTCCCCCTAGAAATGGAACAAGGATGTTAAGTGGATAAGCCCAGAGCATAAAGCCTTCACCAGTAACTCAAGGGAACTGTTTCCCAAGCAGTGGCAGTATTAGCTGCTATTTCATCTTCTCCCAGTGTTCAGCTGACAGCTTCTCAGGAGGTGCAGGTGGACCTTGTGTCACCAAGTCTGTGATGGAGATGGACTGGGTCTATTTCTGGCTTGCTGCATAGACAGCTGCAATGTGCTGGTCATCCATTTCCTCATTGGATTTGACTAGTGAGGAGAGGCTCCATGGTCCTCTTTCCTTTCCATTTTTAATATCAGTGCTGCAAAGTGGCAGGAGGAATACAAATGCCTTTGGGAATCATTTTAGCTCCTCATCAAGCTGCAGTCTTCTGGGGAAGTAGATGTAAGTTTGACACCCTTGGTGTTTATTCCCTGCCAGTTATAGGAGTCACATTAGTTTGCTGAAGCTTCTTTAGTGGTTGGAAGTTTCTGAGTTTGTTCTCATGTTTTTGCTGTTCTCAAAGCCTGGCTGGGGGTGAGGATCTTATTTATGCTTTGGTTCACATTGCCTTTGATCAGCAAAGCAGCAAGGGAGGAAATAGCACTTTGAATAAAAAGCTGTCCCATGTCTGATGGTGACAGAGAACAGAGAAGGGACTGGGGTATTGGAGGGGATGGAGCTGTTTGCGTATTTGGCTTTTCTGATGTGCCAGCAAAGGGCTTGGTGCTGCAAAAGGAGGGGGACATCTGCAATGAGCCCAGGCTGAGATGAGTCATTAACAAATGACATGCACAGAGTACCTGGGGGAGGCAAACAGCTCTGCAGCAGCTGGTTAATGAATCTGGCTTGAAGGAAAGAGAAGCTATTCCAGGAATGAAGCAGAAGACAGAGTTGTTAACAGGCAAGGATGCAGGAGGTGCTGTGCTGTTTGAGAAGGACAACAGATAAAGACGGCGTTGACGCCCTGTGACTACAGGAAGGGCAGCAACTTGGAGCAGAGTTGTGTGAATTAGGAGCTGAATTGTGGGCAGTTTTGAGTGAGGAGTGCCCAGGGAGCTGAACTGCTATGGCGATGAGAGGGAGGTGGGAGCAGAGGCAGATTTGATGCAAACTCCCATGGATTGCCTGTGCCTCCTGGAGGCAGCTAACACAGCTTGTTTGAGCACTGCTGGATGCTGCTCCCTGGTGCAGGGCGAGCATCCTGCCCTGCTTTGGTTTATGGCAGCAATGGGATGCTCCAGCTGCAGCTCGCTCCAAGATTGCAGCAGGACAGACTTTGAGCTATTGAACTTCTGTTTGCCTTTTCCACCCAGAGGGAGAGAAAGTGGGTGGAAACTGCCTTCCCTCTGCTCTTCGGGGTTTTATTGTCTAGCTTTGTGTTCTGCAGCTCCACTGGTACTAGTGGTTGTTTAATATGGAATTGAGCACTGAGCTGGAAAATGGAAGAGAGGATCTCAGCTGATTGCAGTGCTGGTAGGCTGCCCTAGCCCTAAAGCTGTGCCTCATGCTAACAAATGTCCCTGGCATTCCTGCCGAGACTCAGTTGATATCAGCTAACATGAGGCAATTCTGAAACACAATAAAGCAGTGCTGATGTCAGTCTTTAACAGAAAAAAAAAAAAAAAGGTTTGGATTGAAATCTCTTCTTTTACTTCTCGCCTTCTTAGCTAAGTTGAATGCTATCTTACTCTTGTGCTAAGAGCAGGAGGGAAAATCAGTGATGCTGACAGATGCTTCTGGCTTCAGATTTGAGACCTGTCATACAATCAATCTTGTGCAGACCTAGGAAATCTCATGGATGTTTGTGGAGCTGCTCTCAGGCTTGCAGCAGGTCTCTCTCTGTGGATTGTGTACAGGAGTAAGACCTACACAGCTGCTCTCCAGAGTGAAGCTGGGGAAAGTGAAGCTTTTGTTCCTTACAGAAGACAGTGGTGGAAAGAACTGGCCATTTTCCCATCAGCCCTGCAAAGTGAATTTTGCTGAATATCTTTCAGTTCCTGAAAGAATGTAAAAGGATGCAGACCCCAGAGGGTGTTTTTGGTTTTAGTGTTCTTACCCTATGAGGGCAAAATGCCTTGGTCCACACGTGTAAAGCAGACTTGTGCTTACTCATTGCAGGGAAGACAGAAAAAACAGTGCCCTTATCTTTGATAGCTGTATTGGAACATAAATCACGTGGGTAAACCAGACTTGCCCTAAACTTTCAGTTCTGTACAGGTTTATATGAGTTCAGCTAAGCTAGAAACCACACAATTTTGGATTTGTGGGGCTGTTGGTGCTGGGAGTTGTTATATTTGGTCTAAGCCTGTTACAAACTGCAATGCAGAAAAACAACCTAGCTCTTTATTATTCTAAATAATGGGGAAATGGAGAAATCTAGGAGCCTGCCCCACAAATACAACAGACCCAGATAGCCCCGTCTAGGACAGCTGGTCACAAAGTTTCCTGTTGTTTTTTTTCCACCCCACTAAGTCCTCCATAACACCTGATCTGATGCAAGGGAACCAAAACCTGAGTCTGCATAGCATATTTTTGTGTAATCTGAAAGAGAGTAACCCAGGGGCATCCAGAAAGGTAAATTAAAGTTTAGAGAGATCTCAGTTCCTACTTGTAACCTCAACCTTGTATTCTTAATCTGGAATTTTAGCCTGACCGTCTGACTGAATTTCTCGGCAGAGTTTTTAGGCATATGTCATTGTTTCATTCTGCTCCATGACGAAGGTCCGTGTCTCTCAGGGACTGTTGACATTTTGCTGATAGTTCCTCAAGTTTGGCCCTCCCACAGAGCTCCCAGAGGTAAGTGATTGTAATCTGTAAAGAGTGTGTGTTTACCCCCTAACCTGGGCTGACCCTGGCTCTCAGCGTCCCCGTGGTGCTACTCCCCTCTCCGATTGGTCAGCCAGGCAAAGGAGTGGGCAGAGCAGCACTTTGCTCCCTGTCTGTGAATCCACAGGCACGGATGGTTCTTTGTGCAGTGTGTACATCTCAAGACATGCCCCTCTGCAAATTGTCTGACTGTGGTAGCTGTGACCACGGTTTTTTCTTGTTGATAAGAAAACATGTCCCTGCTCTAGTGAATGTGCATGCATACACACTGGAAATTGCAGGCAGTAAATGACCTTGGGATCATGGGATGCCATAAGGTCATTTAACAGTCCTGAAATACAAAGAGCACAAAAGAATTTGTGCCAGTAGTCCTTGCTTGCTTTAATTCTAGTAGAAGATGGGACACACTTCCACATCTCCAGATCTCCAAAGAGCCTTTGGAATACCTGTATCATAAGGGTGTTTTTGAAGTGCCCTAATCACACATGATACCTCTGTGTTTTCAGAGGAGCTGAATTGTGGTGGGTAAGCAAAGCCTCGCTCCATCAGGGATCAGCCTCTTTGTGAATATTTGGAACTTGTCTGACCGTAGGCTGTGTTTTCATGGGTATGAGGTTTGGAAGTAGTGCTCTCTTGCCCTCCAGACTCTTCCCAAAGAGGCTGTTTATCTCACCAGCCCTCATGTTTCACTCACTGTCTCATGATTAGCACAGTCCTAAGTCTGCTCTGTGCTGATGCAGTAAGTAACGTCTTGGTGTTTCATTGTCACCTTCGCAGCTGTTAGAGAGCACCAGTTCCTTCAGGATCACCTGCCAGCTGTGATGCTGTACCTTTTACATCACAACTCTGAGATGACACCTCTCCTTGCTGGCAGACAAGCCAGGTGGGTAGGCATTGCTCCTCAGAGCTGTTCTGCATCTCAGGAGGCACAGGCTGTAGCCTGGTTTAGCATAAAGGAAATCAAGGACAAGGACGGTGTTGTAAAGAAGGGGCAAAGCACAGAGCTGTGTCCTCTTCTAGCTCTGCTGCAGCTGCAGAGAGCAGCCTTGGACAGATCAGCTCCTCTGCAACTGCATTTCCCAGGACAGCCTTGCTCCTGCCTGCTGACTGTGACAGGGTTTTGGTCTCCTGGCTGGTGAGAGGTTGGTTGCTGATGGAGTTGAAGAAGATGCACGTGTGTGGTAGGGGGGAAGTCTTACACCTTTTAAGCTTTTCCAGAAGTCGTCTTCCTTTTGAAGTAGCATACCCTTCTTTTCTCCTGATGCAGATAAGGTGGTCCATTGTGGGAGTATCAGCCTGGAGTATTATGGGTAATACACCAGGTTAATTATGGAGGGGGCAGGAAAAATTGCCTGTGCAGTTTTCAACAATATCAAAGGGATGCTACCTAATGATTTTCCTATTAGCTCTTTTCCCATCCTGCTGGAGTTGCTGCAGAAGTGTAATTTACAAAGGCAGTTTGCAACTCATTACCCTGGATTTTCACTGTAGTTCTGCTCCAGAGAACGTGGGCTTTTACTGCGTGCCCCAACCTAATGAATTGCCTGATTCGGTTAGTGCTGCCATCCCTCCTGACAAGGTTAGTTGCTGACTGACAGGAAGGGGCCTGAATTCAATTCCCTTTTTGTTTTTAACTCATGCTTCTGTCAGGTACAGGCTCCCTCTGGAAGTTGCCCTGTGATCCCTTCCCTTTGTTTTTCTGCATTCTGAGGGAAGCAGCCCATGCTTGGATATGTCCTGGGGCAAGTGGAAGTGGCATGTGTGTTGCTGCCCCTGGCAGTCCCTGTTCCATGCCTCAAGTCCCTTTCCAGATGGAAAATTCCTTTGCTTTCCTACTCTGGGACTCTGGGCTTCTCTTTTTCTTCATTGCTTTGGGATTTGCTATCACCTGAGCTGAGCTTTGTAACCCTTCAGCAGTAAGTACCTGGGAAAAGTTGCATGAATGGTACCAGGGAAAAAGATACAATATGGGCTGGAGGAACAGAACTGGTTTCCCACACATTAGAAGGCAACAGTGTCCCTGTTGTGAATGTTCCAAGGTCTGCTCCAGCCTGTTTGGGCTTTGCCAGGCACTTGTACTACGGCACTGGAGGAAGCTCTTTGTCCTTTTTCACTAGAGAGCTGTGTGCTTTTCCAGGCTGGGAGCCTATGGCTCAACTCCTGCTAGGAATTGCTCCTGGAGAGGAGAAATCAAGGCTGTTCCTACCTCACGTCACAAGTGTTCCCATTTGGAAGCTGAATTGGCTACTGCTCATTCAGCTGTTGGTGCAGGAAATGTGCAGGTCCCATGAGTGCTAATTTGACCTGAGTACAGACAGGGGACCCCGGGATTCCTGCTCCCCTCACTTCCAGGTGTCTGTACACACCTCTGCTAAAGGCCATTGTCCGAGACTGTGGTTGAGATATCAGATGCCACTCCTGAGGCTGCACCTTGCATCCAGAACAACTGTTGTTCACTTATGCTGTCTGGGCTGGGATGTAGCAGGGGAGTTTTCCAGTGCTGGCCATGGATCCTTTCATGGGATGTTGTGAGGATCTGACCTAGCTGGCCCACAGGGGAGGAATTGATGTGAGATGAATTTGTTTTTGCTGCACAAGGTGCCTCCTTGCCTCTTAATTAGATTCCTGTGGCCCTTCTTTCTTCTGCCCTTGTTTTCTCCCGAGCCCCTGTCAGGGAGACTCAGTTGTGGCCATCTTGGGTGATTGCTGTGTTCTAATGAGCCACTTCTGATTGCCATTCCTGCTTGTCCAGTGAAGCAGGAAAGTGCTCATCAGTGCTCTGAGAACTGACCTCTGCTGGCAGTGCCACTCTCTGCCTGCCAGACCCACTGGTCTGGCTGTGCCACAGAGGGACTGAGGTTGAGTGGATCTGAGCTTTCCCAAGTATTCTTTCACCCCTGGATGCTGCCTTCTCTCTTGCACATCAGCTCCACCACACATGGGCACAATATTCCATCCTGATGGTGGGAATCCAGTTCCTGAGGGACAGGGTGGCTTATCCCTGGTCAGACCAGAAGCAGCAAAGCGAGGAACCAAGCTGTTATCCTCTCCCTCTGCACCAGGAGTTCTAGCTCTGACTGCTCTTCTCTGCTCACACAAGCCAATGGCCTTTTGCCATACAGCTTTGCCCTTTTCCTTGGGCTTGCTCTTTCCCAGGAAGCCCAGTGGATGGAAGGGACCCATGCTGTGGACTGTGCTTTTTCTCTTGGACAATGCTGCCGAGGAGAAACAGGAATCCAGACTGTACATGACCCCAGGCTGTGATCTTCAATCTCCCAACCTTATCTCAGGTTCTGCCTCAGGTGGTCAAATTGTGTGGTAAGGATTGAATTCCTGAGACTGAGTCACTGCTACTTTGTTGAGTGCAACCCCTCTGTCACCAGGCAGGTGGTTTTATTTCAGCTCTGGCTTGCAGCAAAAAGCCAAAACTGGTAGGGGAATTGTCCCCACCTTGGTCCCAGCCTGTCACTCTGTCATGGTCACTACTCTTGGCTTCATGCTCAAGGACCAGGACCCTGAACAGGACCTGCAGCACCTTCTTAACACCTCTGTTCAGACCTGGCTGTGCAAGGTCTGCACAGTAAACAATTCCTTATTGTCCTTTAGGTTTCCTGGGTGACAGCGGACAATCCCCTCTAATGGGCATCTCTTTAGGAGCTCCTGATACAGCCCCTCCTTCCCTCTAAAGATGTGTGGAGCTGGAAGGGAGACCTTCACAGGTGTATTTGCCTTACAGAGCCCTGACAGTGGGATGTCATTCCCTATGGGGGCTGCCACTTGCCCATCCTGCCTCCCTCCCTGCCAAGGTCTTGATTTTGTTCCCCATAGGCAACATCTTACGTGGTTCATCAGCTGCTGCTCCGTGTCCAGCTGGACCCTGTGGGCACTGCGAGGTGGGTACCTGTCTCTGATGGAGGCCATGCTCATGCGAGGTCAGAAACGTTGCCTGCGCGTTCCTGACCTGATGATTGAGCTGTTGGGTGTCTGGATGAATCCTCTTGTTCTGTGCACCCAGCGTTCTGTCAGAGCTGGGGTGAGTCTGGCTGGAGGTTCCTATGGTTTCCTGGTGGTTGCTAAGGAAAAGGTTCTCTTTGCCTCTGGGTCTTGGTGACTTTCTTTTTGCCCTGTCCTAGGGACCAGAGCCCAGCAGAACATAATGCTTATTGTTTCCCAGCCCACTACAATGGCTAGGGCATAATTTGTGACTCCTGTCACGGCTGGGCTGGGCGCCTGCCACTCTCCTTTTTTCTAAGGCCTCTTTGAAGAATGAAACCAAAGAGCCTTCAAGCAGGAGTTTGCGTGTTTACTGCATTCCCCCCCCTCGCTTACTGTTTCCTTTAGAGCTCCGAGTCATTTTAACAATTTATTTCATGCACTTTACATAGCAAGAAGCTGTAGCAACAGCTTTGTCCATGAATCCTTACCAGGCAGCTCTCGGTATATTTTGGTCTGTCTATGTATTGTCCCTGGCTCAGTTAAATAAATCTCTGCTGGAGGAAGGGGCTTTACAGCTTAGTGGCAAAGAGCTGGCAAATGGGAATACCAACAAGACACTTAGTGAGCCTCTGGATCCTGGAATAGCAGTGCCTCCAGCACAAAGCTCTGCTCTCACCAATGCAGCCGGGGGCCAGATCCAGCGCGGGCTCTTTGTTGCTGTCAGCAGGGACGGCGTCTCCATCCGGCACCAGTGATAGAGCTGTACTTATGGGCTGAAGCTTGGACTAGAAGCAGTTAAAGCACGTATAGGACAGATGCTGCCCTTGTCACACTGCTGTCGATCCAGGGCCCGGCTGTTAACCATGGTGGGCTCATTTCCACGGGTGCCATTTGGAATCTGGGCATGGATGTGCTGCCTGAGGCCATGTGCTCTCGCAGGGAGCTCAGCTGGGGTCTGCAGAGTCTTGCAGCGCTGGGCAGGATTCAGTCCATCAGAGCATCACCGGATTGGGCACAAGTTTACTTTTGCATATGGGATCAAAGCTTAAAATACCAGCTGGCCTTCCTCTCACTCCTGACTTTTCTAAAACATCTGAACAATTTCTTCTTTAGCTCTGTTAAAATCAATCAATCCAACATTTAAATTGTATGTGAATTTGATAAATAAAGACAGGTTACAAAATGCCACATGGAATGATTTTTTTTTTTTAAGTTTTTCAGCTACGTAGGACAAAAAATGTTACAATGCTTGACTTTTCATTTAGTTACATAAATAATTTTTTTATAAATATCTCTTTATAAACAATATATAAATAGCTTTACAACATAAATACATTTATGCATGACATGAATTTACAAACAGCAATGTTATACAGCTGGCTTCATCAGTCTCTTGGAAAAGCACTGTCCCTTGTCTCGGTGAGTGTTTGTATATATAATATATATGATAGAGAGTGCTTGTTAAAAAAATAACAAAACCAAAACAGTTGGTGCCATGACGCCTCGTACCAAAAAGAAAAACACAGCCACATCTTTTGTCCATTCCAAGGGGGTCTATGCTTCTCTAGGTGTTGCCTGGGGGATGGCCGTGCCTGGCCGCGCGTGGTAGGCAAAAGTGGACTACAGATTCAAAGCCCTGCGAGGAACAAGAACGAAGTGCCCATTAGTACTTGCCATGCAGCACCCCTTACCCATCCCCAGCCAAAAGCCCTGCCAAAGTACCTGTGGCCTGGGGCTGGGGGATGCTGGACTCAGCAGAAGCCGCCCCTGAGCTTTTTGCTTGTGCTAAAGCAAGGAAGAAGTGCACCCTTTGCTTTCTGGCTGGTGTTCAGGGAAGAAGCTGAGGGAAGCTGCTGCTCCTCCTGCCCTTGTGTCTATTGGAATTTTTTTGTTGTTGTTCTGATGGGTTTAGTGAGAGACAATGGGTGTGACCTGCCTACATGGGGTATGTATGTTCCTCTTGGAGCCCTGAGCTGGCAATACTTGGCAATATTGAGGAGTCTCTAAATGAGGGAGGAGAAAAACAGCACCCATCCCTCCAGGACAGGCCATAGACCAGCACTGGTGTCCTGTAGGCACCTTTGGGTTGTGCTATTCCCATCACTCTGCAGAGCAGCAGGATGCTGGATCCAGTTCCCTCTGTGCCCAGTTATGTTACTGCAGGGCCAGGCATGTGTCTGTCAGTGGGGCAGTGCTGTGCTGTGGGAATAAGAACAAGTGGCCTGAGCTGCAGTGCTAAGTTCTTCCCAAAGTGTGAGTTCATCTGTGTGTGTCCTGCTGGCAGGGCCAGGCCAGAACGGTGCCTCACTGTCCCCAGCCCCCACAGGGAGACCTGGTAGGGGAGGCACTGCCATATTTTTCCCAAACCCATCACTTTGGGAAAGAGACACTTCTTCGCCCATTGGTTGCTAATGGATTGGCTGTGAGGCACCGTGGGAAGAACAACTCCTAGCTTCCCATAACTTGCTTGGATACAAAGCTGCAGTTAGGAAAGTGCTACTCATGGCTGTCACCACACCTAGAAGACACCTGGGGAATTTATGTATTGTTTTTCCTTAAATTAAAAATACTAGTGCAGGTATGAGATGGAGCCTCACTAACTCTCCAACTGCAGGTACACAGGGAGTACCCTGCCATCCTAACACCTATCCATAGGTCACCTAAGTGTGTCAAGCACAGGGGGGAAACCGGGAACATGTGACTGCACCGGAGCTCCTCCTGCATCCTCCCCGGAGCCTACGGGTCTAGCTCAACTTAGGGGGAATCCAGTTTGAGCTGCTGCGGGAGCAGCTGGGGTCTTTGACCCTTCTGCAGGGCAAAGCAGCAGGAAGGCCAGTGGATTCCAGACGAGAACGTAATAAGGCCCATTTTGGGGTCCTCCTCTTTGTCTGCCAGCAAAGCTGGGGGTTGCGAGGCTCAGCGGGGTGAACACCTGCAGTCCCGTCTGCTGGCATCTCGCGTTCGCAGGGCAGCGCATCTTCCCCATACCCCGCTGTACGGGAGCGCGGCCCCCCGGCCCCATCCCGGCCCGGCCGCGCACTCACCGCCAGGGGTCCCTCAGCATCCGAGGCCGCTCATGGCGCCGATGCGATCCAGCTTGAGCCCGAAGCAGCCCTTGCCCAGGCCCTTCTTGTGGAGGCCCTTGTGGCGGCGGCCCGGCGGGTCCTGCAGCAGCCGCGCCCAGCCCGCCCGCGGCCGCGCCTCGCCCCGCGCCTCCCGCGCCTCTCGCGGGCCGGAGCCGCCGCCGCCGCCGCTCCGCTCCTTCTCCCGCTCTTTCTCCCGCTCCGCCGCCTCGGGCGGCCCCGCTGCCACTGCCGCCGCCGCCGCTGCCGACCCGCGGGAGGCCTGTGGGGAGGAGAGGGTCAGAGCGCCGCCGTCCCCAGCGTTCCCCATCTGTGTTGGGGACCTCCCGTAAGGGACGCGCAGAGGGGTCGGTGTATCCCCTGTGCGATGCAAACTCGCGATTTGGTCTCTGCCCGGCAGTGCAGTCCGTCACCCCGCGGTTGTGCCCAGGGCATCTTCTCCCCTCCCTAAATCAGTGCTCCTTCCCCGGGGTCAGAGCATCCCCCTGACCCACACCATAGCGATGTCTTCCTGCCCCGGTCACTGCATATCTACACCGCCCCTCCAAAGGGCTGGTGGTGCTCCGTCCCTCAGCTGTGCTGCTGTCACTATCCTGTCGTCCCGTCCCGTCCCGTCGTCCCCCCAGCCCATAATCTGAAGGGCCCTGAAAGCTGGTAGGTCCTTTCCTTTCAGACCCCTTCGGTCACTGCGTCCCTCACCAGTTTACAGACCTCTTCAGATAATGGGGAGGGGTCCTGCCCCACAACTCCCTCTGCACCCCTCCCTTGCAGAGTGTCCCCAGCAGTGGTGGGGAGATCAGGATTCCTCCTCTCTGCTGCTCCCTCCCGTAGTTAATGCTCTCTGTGTCCTCCCAATCCTCCAATTCTGACCCACAATTAGAGGGACACACCTTCTTCCTTACTGTCCCCCCATCTCCCAGGCCTTCCATCTCTCTCCCTGCTCAGAGCTGCTGCCCAGCAAGCCCTGGAAATGTTCATCCTCATTCATTTTCCCAACATGTCCCTGTATCAATACTTTCTCTTCAGCCTGCACCCCAGTGCCTTACAGGGACACCACCACTCCTATCCCACTGCTGTCCTGGGGCACTCCTCAGACCGTGTTCCCATCTCTGTGCCCCACTTGGGGCAGTGCCACCCAGTGTCGGTGGCCTCGGGTGCATTCCTCCTCCTCAGCATCTCGGCACAACCAGGTCCCTGGGACATTCTCATTTGGGGCGCCCCTTCCCCATGGGACACGCGGGGAAGGGGCACACACCTCTGCGCCCCTGCCCGGCCAGTTTGGTCAGGACTGTCCGGAGGGCTCTGGTCTCGCACCCTGTCCCGCCGTGCACCTGCTGCTGCCCCGCTCCGGCTCTGCTCCACCTCCCCCGTGCCCGGCACAGCGCGGTCCCCAGGGTGACTCCGGGGAGCAGACTGCCACCCTCCCCTGCCCCGATCCCGCGGGCTGCGGGGCACACCGCGTCCCACTCCAGCCTCTGGTTTGGGGCTGATGTCCCCGGACGTTCGGGACAGCCTGCAGAAGCAGGGAGTCCCCCTTGCAGTAAAATGCGGAGAGAAGAACCCCTCTTTGGACTGAATCTGGCACCCCACAGTCACCCCACGTCCCCCCCTCTGCCGTTAGGACCCTGAGCGGGACCGGGAGAGGAGGAAGAGCCGGAGAAAGCTCCAGCCGTACCTTCTGTGGGAGCTGAGACGCCGGCTTCGCCTCCAGCCTGACGGAGAGCAGCGCGAGTAAAAGTCCACCAGCCAACAAGGGTGAGATCTGCATCCTGCGGGGCCGAGCGGGAGGGGGGTCGGGGGGGCAGCGGGGAGCCGAGGGCAGCCCCGGTAGAGGACGGGACCGACGGGAGTCAAAGTTCACAGCGGAGCCCCGAGGTCCCTCCTGCCGCCTGCGAAGTGCCGAGCTAGTGAACTTGGGCTGCTTTCTGCTTCATTCATTTTATAACCCAACCTGCTCGGTGATGTCATCTAAATACCCAGGTCCAACCCGGTCTGCACTCCACAATAGCAGGAATTCAAAGTGGGGGGTGGTGGTATCCCCTCTCCCCTGGCAGTAACAAATGACCACAAGACAACCAGCTCCGAGAGCTGGAGACCCGAAAGGGAAAGCAGGGGGCATTTGGCTTGGAGCCCCCGCCCTCCCCCAAAAGCCCCCGGACCCCCTTGCAAGCTGTCTGCCCTCCCCTTGCCGGCTGCCCCACAGCCCCTCCGCTCCCCGCACTGCCCTGCTGACCTCACGCGGAAGAACACGGGCCAGGCGGGGGTGGGGGGTTGGGGGGGTGGTCCCGGTGCGGGATTCATCCCAAAAGACAGGAATGAGAGCAAAAAGTACATATTTTTAAATTTTTTTTTTCCCTCCACATCCAGGATTAAACCAGAAACTGTGCCTCCCTGGTCCCTCCTTGACAGGAGCAGGGCCACTGCCCTCCGTGACAGGGGCGCTGGGGACACAAAGGGATGGAGGGGGCAGTGGTGCTTCTTGGGGGCATCTAAGTGGGTCTCTCGGCTCCGGGAATAACCTGCTCTCTCTGCTTTTGTGAGAATCTGGATTGTGTTCCTGGCCCTGGAGATGGGGCTTTTCAAGCACCCTGGGGATGTCCTCTGCAGGGCACAGTCAGTGTCATAGGGTCCCTTCTGGGGACAGGACCTTACTGGCTGACCCACCGCAGGGTTGCGCAGCCTGGCCTCCCTCTGACCTACTCCCGGAGCTAGAGGGTACAGGAGAAAGATGTCATCCTGGCATTAACCCCAGTGGATGGCAGGGCCTCTGAGGAGGCCTCTTGCTCTCAGCCTTCCCCCTCCCCAGCTTGCAGGGCAGGATTTGTGCCTCTACTGCTGCTGGGGCTGGCACTGGGCTGCTCTGGAGCTCTGCTGGCTTTTTGCTGATGGAGCTGGGCACTGTCCCTGGCCCTCTGTCTGGGAGGAATGCTCTTATTGGCATGAGGCCAGAGGAAAGACACCCCTTTCTTTGCAGAAGCATCCAGGGCTGGATTGCATTAAGATGGATTTGCCCCCCAAATCCCTTCCCTGAGACCAAGGAAACATTCTCTGCTCTTCCCCCTGTCCCTGGGGTCTGTTCCAGACTGGTCCTTTCCTCTTGCTCTGTATCCTAGTCTTTCTGGGCTCTGCTGCTCCACAAATCTCTGGGCAGCTGACCCTGCTGGGGGACTATGGCTCTTTGGGGGTCCACAGTATCCCTGCTCAGGAGCAGGGAGATGTTTCCTCCTGCACAGCCTGGGCTACTGGGCACAGGACACTTCAAACGAGATTGGCTTTTCAGCTCCATGTGAACAGGAGCTGGAAGGAGAAGGTCTCGGTGTTTTTTCCATTGTGCCTGCCAGGTGGAGACAGCTTGGACTTTTTTGAGTGTGAAGCTGTGCTTGGGCACTTGTCTGCGTGCAGGCAGAGCTAAGTGATGGAGTGGGGATTAGAGCCGACCCCGGGTGCCAGAGAGCCGTGGGTCCAGGCAAGGAGCAGAGAGAGGCCCCTTCTCTCGGGGTTCAGTCCTTGTCCCACACGAAGTGTAGCTGGAATGTGACAGCTAGCCTGTCCAGGGTGCAAGGAATGGGGGGGCTCTGCACCACTACCCCCATCAGCAAGGCTTCTGCAGGGGAAAGCAGAGCAGCAGCTGAGCCCTGGTTCTCCACAGCCTGGGGATGTCGGGGTGCCAGAGGCCACCAGCAGCTCAGCAGCCTCCACAGAATCCTGCCATCACCGTCCTGATTGTGCTGGCTCCTGCCCTGATGCTGGGGGCAGCCTGCCCCGTGGCTTCTCCCGGTGGACCCGGGATGGGGAAGGCGATGAGGCAGACGGCTGCGAAGAAATGTCACAGTGTGGGCAGGAAGGGCCTCCTCGCTTGCCACCAGCCTCCCTCGCACGCTACAGTTCGTGGGGTCGGTCCCGGAGCTGCTCCAGCAGCCCCTCGCCCCGGGGGATTAGAGCATCGCCACAAATGCCACAACGCGGTCAGGTCTCAGCCAGTGCCTGCCCGCAGGAGGCTCGTCCCTGCCCTCGGCTCTCACTAGCGTGGTTTTCATTAGTGTGTTTTCTTTGTCACACTGTGCAGAGTCTCGGGTTTGAGGGGGGGAGAGGTGGGGCTGTGCTTTATAAATCCAATTAGTCTTGTTATTCAAATTACTCCGCCGAAGTCAGAGCAGGGCGCACACAAAGCCTTAACTCAAACCAGATCGGATCTGTTGGGGTGGCAAAAGCTCAAAGTGAGGAGCAGAGGTGTGCAGGAAGGGGTTAAGAGTCTGAAATGCTTTTGTTTGGTGGGGTGGGGGCCTGAAAGCTTTTAACCCTTAAAGGAATGGGCCTTCATTAGTGCACAGCCCTGTGGGATGATCATCCAGGATGAGAACTGGCAGACTCAGGGCATGTGTGGAAAATGAGAAGTGGAGAGATAGGGCTTGGCTCACAGGGCTCTTCCCCAGGCATTGGAGAGCAAAGAGGATCCTGCACAGCTGCACAAGGAGGGTTGGAGACCTGTGGGGTGGGCTGGAGGGAGTGACACCCCTCCCCATTGCACCTAGGGGCCCAAAGAGAGCCAGGAGGAGAGAGGGATACCAGGGCTTGCCTGTCCCTGAGAAATACCAGTGTCAAACCTGGATTATGAGGAATGGGCTGCTGTGGGGGTAAAAATGGGGAGACGCTGCTGAATCTTGGCGATGGGGTGAGCCCTGAGTATGGGGACTTTTTGTGTGTAGGAAGTGGGGAAGGGAGCAGAGACTGTGTTGTGTGCAGAGACTGTGAGAGGGCACACATGTCCCCTGTCTGAGGATGGAGAGGGATTCATCAAAGTATGACCACTGCCAGCATGATTTGGAGAGTGGGAGGTGATGGGTCATGGGGATGTGTGTGACAGCAGCATTGAGTGTTCTGGCCCCATCAAAAGGAAGGGGTGAGTGATGCCTGCGGGTGAGGCTGCATCCTGCTGGGCAGCAGTGGGGCCCCGGCTCTCCTGGGTGAAATTGGGAGCCAGGTTCCAGGCACCTTCTGGAGGATGATATCAAGAAGGATCACAGGATAGAAATGTGGACTCAAGTCTGAAGTAAGCTGCTACTGTAGCTGTGAACAGCCAGTGATCCACCTCCTTTTTCTTCGTCTCATTTATCCTTCATCTCATGTTTCTTATTGATTTGGGAAATCACTGGCCAGATTTATGTCTCTTCTGCTGTCTTGGGCCAGGAGAGCATTTCCTGACCAAGAGATGGATAACCCTAGGATGATGATTTTCAACTGATGCCATGTGAAAGCAAATCATCCCTTTGCAAAAACAGACATCAAAAGGCTGAGTGCATGTGATGGTGATGCCAGAGTGGCTGATGTTTTCCCATAAACAGCAGCCAACCCAAGGAGTTACTGGTTAAGAACCATCCCAGGTGGTGGGATGGAGGAGGTACCAAGATGGAGCAGCTATTAGGATAAGGGAGCTACTTGCCCTCCAGCACAGCCATCAACTACCAGTCCCCAGGAATATGATATGTGGTGTGTTCACCAAGAGTATGTCACCAAGGGTTTGATGTGCCACCACAGGAGTTTTTCACAGTTGGTTTTCTTTTTTTTCAGGCTTTAGAGTACCTCTTTAGGGGTCTGATGATAGCCAGCTCAGTGAGAAGCAGTTTGAAGAGGGATTTCAAATTTGATTACTGTGTTGGATGAGCAGCCTCTAGTGCATGCAGGGGACTATCTGGTCCCACCTCTCTGGTGATGTGTCTCCAGAGGATGCTTTGAAGAAAGCTTTTCTGGGGAATAACTCTGTAGCCCCTGAGACAGAACCACTGTCCAGCAGCTCAGACTTGGCCACTACCAGCCCCCAGCCCCTTCAGTGCTGTCTGAAACACTGATGGAGATTTTGGCCTGTTTGAACATCCCTGGTGTTTGTTTTGGATGCTGCTGCTGAATGAGGCACTACAGGAAACTCTACGTGATTGTGCACTTTCCCCTGTCACCTTTGGGTCTGGCAGAGGGCTCTGGCTGAAGATACAGGCATGGACAATATCCCCTCTTCCCATACTGGGATGGTGATGGGGAGACACCCCACAGAGCTGCCCTGATGGGGCAGGCAAGGATGGGGCTGTACATGCTGCAAGGGTTAGAGACCAAGAGGGCTTCTCTGTCCCCTCCCAAAACCTCCCAGAGTGGCAAAGCTGAGGAAAAGAGGACAAGACCTAGGCAGAGACTCACAGGTCTTTGCTGGTGAAGTGCTGATATTCTGACAGGCACAGTGTGTTTTTCCTCCAGGCATTTGCCTTTTGGGATTTGCCATTTTTCCTGGGCTTCCTAGGATGCTACAGTCTCCTCCTGATATTCTGGCTGTTTTTCCCAGGGCTATAATGGGATATCTGTGCTCTGGAGCTGGGATGCCTCACTGTAGGAACAGAGTGTCTCAGGGTTTTGTTGAATGTCAATAAAATTAAGCAATTCTAACGCACGGGTGACTCCACGCCACGAGCCTCCCTCTGCATCAGTCCTCAGAGGATATGAATTGCACTGCCTCCAACTCCTGGCAGCCTCAGCTCTGCAGCTGATGTAGGGGCAGGTTGTTGGGATTTTCCAAGCTAAATGCTACAGTCATCTTTGTCCTCCTTTTTTCAGATGCCTTTGCCCCAGAAATGGGGGTCTGGCAGTGTTTCACCCACAGCTTCAGGGTCCCAACATCATCCCAGGCTTGTTGGTTTTGGCACTGAGCATCCCTTTGGGAGAACAGGTGATGGCCTAGAAAGGCCACAGGATGAGTTACTGATATCACATTCATCCCTGCAGGGAGCCATGCCATGTGCAGATCCTGAGAAAGGATCCAACAGGCCTGTGGGGATGGACCCCCAGCCTGTATCCAGGGAATCTCCATCACAACGGTGGAGCCGGATGCCACCACTGCCTCGGGGGATGATGGATGTCTGTGCCCTCCTGTGCTACGTGCACACCCAGGGCTGGGAGCAGGTCCTCACTAGCCCCACGGCTCTGGTGGGAGCATGTCCTGGCTTGGCAGGAGCCTCTTCCACCTGGTTTGGCTGTGCAAACCCCTGTTATCCTCGAAAAAGCCATCAGCAGCAGCCCCCCTGCCAGACACAAACACCCTCCAGCTCCTCTGAACTGGCTTCCTGGGAACCCACTCCAGGTGGTGGGAAGTCCCCTTTGGCATCGGTTCCTCAGGGCAAAACTTCTGGGCTTCCTGAGTGTCTCCCTGGAACCCCTGGATGTGGGAAACCCCAGGGGAGTGTTGGGATGCAGAGAGACAAATGTGCTGGTCTTGGCGGTGCTGGTGGTCAAGCCTTTGACTTCCTAAAAGGAAGTGATCCCATGTGATCCCACTGAAGTCAAGTTGGGGATTTTTGTCTCTTTTTTTTTTTTTTTTTTTTTTTCTTTCTGGGAGGGAGCTTGTGCAGGTGCCAGTTGAGGAGCACTGAATGACCCTGGCTGGGGCAAGGGGGCTGGCACTGGAAGAGGAAGACTTCAGCACCATGAATGATGGGGCAGCCTTGTGGAGACGATAAGGGTCTGGCTGGGTTTTGGCCATGCCTGGAACAGCTGAGGTGGCCGCTCCCGTGTCTGGGGAGTGCTGCCGGCTGCAGGGGGTCACGGTGGCCCCGCTGCCACCCCACAGCAGCCGCTGTGGACGTGCAGGGCTCCACAGCCCTAACCTTTAGCAACCAGACAGAATAACAATGCCGGCCTGCTGGGGCATAATGGCCGGTGTTTGCTTGAGATACAAAGGCACCGAGCTTTCACATGAGGTAATACTGATAAGTTACGCTCTCATTCAGTGCCCCGCCTGCCAGACGCAGCGGGGCCGGCAGCAGCCCCTGCCTGCCTTCACTGAGCTGCTGGGACGTGCCCACCGACCCCCGGCCCATGGTCCCCACTGGAGCATTGCCACCCCTTGCCCTCGGCGTGCTGTCCCCACTCATCACCCATCTCCAAAGTGGTCCCCGTGGGGATGTTTCAATCTCATCCTGGTATGCAGAGCGGGAGATGCAGGGGCGGAGATGAGGGCTTGTGGGGTGAGTCCCTGCCCCTGGGACTGCATAGCAGTGTGGTTCCTTAGTTCTTGCCTTTCTGGAAAGTATCTTTTCCACCTCCCTAGGAGCATCAGAAGGGGCTTGAACTCACAGCACCTCCCTTACTCCATGTGCCCTGACCCCCTCAGTCCCCCAGCCCTGCTGCCCACAAGCTCAGTAAGTGCAGGGCAGCTCCTTTCCCAAGCTTCCTGATGTGACCTGTGGACCTTTGGTGTCATCCACAGTCAGTTTGAGCACTTTGGGCAGCTCAATCCTGTCACTGGAAGGCCTTCCACACTGAAAACTGAGGGGGATATGTTGTGAAAGAGATTTGACCATTACAACAGGCAGAACCACTGAGGAAGAGACTTAAAGGTATCCAAAAGACAAAACCAGGTGACCTCAATTAAATCAGTTGCAAGGCACTAACCCTGCTCCTACCCTGGCTTCTCACCTCCTTCTTCCACTGCCTCCTTCACCTGCTTCTTGTCTGTCTGTCCCTCTTTGCTGGGATCTAGCTCTCTCTCTTCCTAGACTGGACAAACAAAGCCAAGCCAGACCTTGCCCTCTGCCTGGGGTGAGTTGCAGATGTTCCTCCAGGCAATGAAGGAGATGGGAACCCATCAGTCTTGATCTTGGGTGGCATGTTTCCCAACCAGAAGTATGGAGGGCTCAGGAGATGACTGGAGAAGCTGAAGGACGGGTGGGGCAAGACCACATGTGTTGTGACAGAGCAGATGGTATCTACTGTGGAGAGAGATGGTTTTTAGCTTATTTATGGTAATAAATCTGTCGCGCTCCCCTTTATCCTCCCCGAGCATGGCTTATGTCCTCCGGCCAAGTGTCCAGATGACTCCCATTGCCTGAGAGACATCAAAAGGAGATGGATTCAGCTTAATGCTGGGTGCTGCTGCTGCAATCAAGACATTTCCAAAGGTGCTCAGAGGTTCCAGAGGAAACTCGCAGCCCCGCTTTGCCTTTGAGCACATCCTTGTGCCATGTGGGTCTCTCCTGCAGACAACAGCAGGGAGGCAGAGGCAGAGCACCCTGCTGCCCTCCATTCCTCTGCCATGGCTTGCAACCTGAAATATTGTGAGAGGCAACATTTGGGTTTGCAGGGGTGGCATTTCCGTGTGCGGGAAGCGGATGGAAGTGTCACAGGAACTGTTCTGCTCCCATCCAGGGTTCCCCTTGTTGAGTCATCTTGGGGTGGCTCCAGCCCCTTGGCCAGTCACTCCTGATTAACACTGATGTAAACGAGTGCTGGGCGGGCCCTCACTGCTCTCTGAAACCACAGGCAGAGGAGCCAAAGCCTTTGTAAGCGGGGAGCTCCCGGCCAAGGAGCCATGTGGTGCTCTCACCTCGGCTGAGGTGCCACAACACGTTCCAGCCTCCAAGTCGGGAAGCAGCTACCAGTTACTGCCTGGGGGAAGATGGTGAGATAATCCTGTGCTGTGGGAAAGCAAGCCAGGGCACCAGGCTGGGCTTGCTGCTACAGGACCCCAGGAAATGAGAGTGCAGGGGAAAAATCTGCTCAGGGAGCTTTCCCTTTTAGAAAGCCCCTGAGATGCCATGGAGGGTCATGGAAGCAGCAGTGAGGCAATGGCTCCCTTCTGTTCAGCAGCCATGAGGGTGGTGTGGATGGAAGATGGAGCCAAAGGTGAGACTGAAGGAGTCCAGCCTTTCCCTGAGAGGGATTGTGTTTGAGATCCTGCATGAGGCACCGGTTTGCTGTGATATTTGCACATGACCTCTTCCAAAGGGTGTGAAGGATGGGGATGCAGCTGGTACCAGACAATCAGAATCTTCTGTGTGCCCATGGGGCACTGGGAGGGAGACACGGATTTGCTGTAACGCTCATTTGTCAGGGCCAGTGATGTGGTAGAGCAAAAGAAGGAACAAACACAGGCTCTGTCCCATGGAGCAGACCAGATTCCCAAATCACTGGCTGCTACCAGGAGAGCAGGGCTGAGAAATGCTCTGCTGACCCGCTGGAGATTGTGGCCCCTTGTGCAGCAGGGCCCCAGCTGGAGGCAGGAGGTGAGGATGACAGAGGCATCCAGCCATGGAGCTGTATCCTTCTCACCACACCTGATATCACTGCAACCCACAGGCCCTAGTGCCCGCAGCAGCACCACCAAACACTGAATCCTCCCCGCATCCTCTCCCATCTGTGGAAGGACCAGCGGCTGAAGCCACTGCCACTGCTGGCACCACCTGGTGCAGGGGGCAGCCTGGCCAAGCTCCTGGCTTGGCTTCATCCCCACTGGAGTGAAGAAGAGCAGAGACACAGCGTGACTCTGCAACATGGAGAGGAGCTGCTGCTCCCACCTGGTTGGCACAGGGACGCCAGTGGGGGGCTGGAGGCCCTGGGTCCCCCTCCCATCCCTGCTCTCCTCCATGCAGCAAGGGCAGTGTGAATGGATGGTATGGGTCAGCTCTGAACAGCTGGGGATGTGCCACCACTCTGCCTTCACACAGCAGGTGCCAACCACTTTGCTTTATCGGCAGCCAGGAGAGCAGCAGGAAGCAGGGGAGCACACATCCTCCCTCTGACAGGGTCATCCCATGGAGCCATGCTACCCATGGGGCCAGCTCCAGCAGAAACGGTCTCTCCCCTCTGTCTTTGGGTTCCGTGGGAGCAGCTGCTGTGTGACTGGTGGCTCTGTTCAAACAGGGGATGGCTGCTCACTTTCTCTTGGCCAGTATGGAGCAACTCGCTGCCTCCCAGCCATACCAGGGCAGAGCCAAGTCCTCACTTTCCTCCTTGAGGTGGCCAGAGCTGCCAGGGTGGGGCAGCTGATGAGCTGGCATCAGTGCCAGCAGATCGTGGGCAGAGGCTGCTGGCTCTGCATGGTTCGTGCAAACAAGACACTGCCTTTGCTAGTGGCATCCTGGCACTGGGGCGGATGTGACTGTCCTTGTGCAGGCAGGTCTGTGCTTGCTGCCCTTGGTCCACAGCAAAAGCCCAGGGCTTTCTCAGGGCAGCTCCCTCAACCCAGCCGAGGGCTGGAGCTGGAGTGTTCTGGGCTTGCCATGGCTTTGTGGAAGCTCAGCAGTGCTGGCTGTGGGAATGGCTGAGGGGCCAGGTTGTGTTTGGGAGCCACAGGTGATGCTGCACCCCGAGCAGACGAGGCCTCATGGTCTTTAGAGGTGATTGATACCAGGCAATGTGCACTCTGATCTGCAGGATGTAGGTAGGATGAAGAATAAGCACCATGGGGATGGCGTGAAGGGGCAGCATGGATGCCTGCTCAGATGTTCCTGCCAAAATGAAGACTAAACAGAACCTTTTGCCATCAGAACTCTGCCTGGAGACACCAGTTCAGGTCCCTTTGGATTCTTCCTCCTTCTCCTGAGGGGATGCTCCAGGCAGACAGCTCAAATGGGATTGACTGGGGGTGTCATGAGGACAGTTTATTGCTCTCCGGATTTTCTTCTGGTTGAAATTCTTTGGCAAACACAGCCTGAATCTGCAGGAAACACCAGGGTGACCAAACTACATACTCTCTCAGTCAGCCAGAGCCTGGTTCTGACTGCTATAAAGCCTTGTGAGAGGTCTGTGGTCACAAAAAGAGGAGGTAATAAAAGTGCCAGCTCTTGACTTAGGTCTCATGCTTTAATGTCACCCTGTGATCCATAGGCTCTGACTTACCCTGGAGGTCAGGCTGGTGCTACTCAGCACTAAGGGCTGGTCACTCCTTGGGCACTGTCACCTGAGCAGGGGATCAGCAGTCTGCCTGCTGCCCAACTTCCAGCGCCAGGGGAGCAGGAAGATTTCAGGGAACAGGATCCCAAAGAGTTCAGGGAACAGGATCCTGGAGCCTGCTCTTCTCTGCAGTGCAGGTGATGCCATACAGATGTTGAAGGTTTCCCCACGAGGCTTTAGGAGTTATAGGTCCTTGCAAAGCTGTGAGTTTCCTCGGGGACAACACCAGACTCAGATTTTTACAATATTAGATCAGCTAACCCGTGCTTTTTTTGCTGATCTGCCTACAAATTTGTCTGAAGCTGGAGCGCTGGCCTTAAGCTGGTGCAAATCATCCCAGGAGGCTCTGCTGGCCCCGACTTGAAGCAGGTGGCTGCCAAAAAACCCCAGGGATCCCGGTGGCTGCAAACCTGGCAGGCTGGGGACAGTTCGCGTTGAGTGGCAGCACCTCCTGTCTCCCACGTACCCGCGATGCCCCAGCTCAGCCCGCGGTGGGCTCCCACCCTCACACGCTGTGCCTGGCCGAGAGGAGCCCAAGGCTGCCTGGAGGCTCCCCTTCCCCCGGAGACCCCAGAGACCTCCCTCCAGTGCAGGGAGCGGGGCTGGGACACCCGAGCCCCCGCCTGGGATCTCTCCACCCTCCCTGGGGCGGCAGGTGCGGAGTGAGCGCTTCGCGCTTCACCTTTCTGGGCCCCGCCGCGGCCCGTAGGCGCCGCTGACCCGGAAGCGGACGGGGCGCTGGGACATTCAAAACGGAGCGGAGCGGCCGCGGCGCCGGTGAGCGGGACGGGGGTCGGGAGCGTGGCCAGGACAGGGAACAGGACCGGGTAGGGGAGGGCGGACAGCGGAGCCCGGCCCGGCGGCGCTCAGCCCCTGTCAGCCTAGTGGCAGCGCCCCGCCGTTCGCTGTCCCGTCCGGCCGCTCCGGGCCCAGCAGAAGCGCGCTGTCGGCCCGGGCCGCGCTCCAGAGGGGTCGGGGCGCCTGGCAGGAAAGGCGGCGGGCCAGGGTCTGCTCGTGGTGCCGAGGGTGCACGGGTTCTGTGCTGCTGGAGCTGGAGCGTTGGCTAGGGAGTTGGACACCCCGGGGGGCGTGTGATGGAGGCCAGTGGTGATCCTCAGAACCAGGCGGGGGATAATAGCAGGGGCGATTTTTATCCTGGGCCCAGCTTAGCGAGTGTCCTCACTCTGCGCGTCCATCCTGGCATTTCACTCGTCCTCATCACCATGCCCAGGCAGTGTGGATATACCTGTACCCACCTCTGCCTGCCCTCTGCTCTCTTGGGAATATTTCACTTCCTGGTCGCCCGCAGAATACTAATATGCTTAGGGCTTGTATCTTTTTCAGTGCTGCAGTTGCTGACTGCTAAGGTGGTTAAAGTTGTAGAAATTATAGTGAAGACGAGCTGTGAATGTTTGTTCTTTACTGGTAGATAAAGGTGACAAATTCCTGTCTCCAGGAACCAAACCATTGTTTGGAGAGTAGTCTCACTGGCTTTTATAAATGTTATCTGCTTCTGTTGCATTGGCAACAGGAGAAGGTGACATATAAAGAAAGCTCGTGTAGACCTACCCGTGTGTGTTTTGTAATAGCTCGGTAGCAGGTCAGTCTATTAGAAGAGTTTAGCTATTGGCCAACACCAATGGAAAATCTTAGGAATAAGAATTGCAAACCACATAAAGAATTTTTCCTATTTGTTCAGGGATTTTTAATTTTTGCTTTGCATTGTGAAGCCTGTTCACATCCGTGCTCAATTACTTAAGTAAATCCCGGTGCAATGTGCGTTGTTTCTCCAGGCTGGAGCAGGCACACTGAGGAGGAGCTGGCTTTGCAGCCCTTGCTCCCTGCTGGATAATGCCCCATTCCCAGGCAGGATGTGCATGGAGGAGGCTGCCTGGGTGCTTATGCTCTGTGCAACGGCAGTGAAAGGGGGAAGAGGGATGAATAAGGGCAAAGAAAAATCCCAAGCATGGTGGGAGTAGGGAAGTGAATATAAATTTCACTTTTGCTGAACTCTGTATTCTGTCCTGCCAACATCCCTGTGCTTAAAGAAGGAGAAGGGAAGGGAGTGGTTCCTTTATTTAAACTTAGAGTCCAGTGCCCCATGGTTCTGGGATTGCAGAGATGACAGTGAGCCCTGAAATTCTTCATGTACCAGCTGGGGTAAAATTCGGCTGTTTAGCTTCAATCTTGTCCTGAAGTGAAAAAGAGGCATTTTTATGAAAACGCACAGAAGCCAGCAGTTGCACTGGGCTCCATTATCAAGAAATTCTTATATTCTTCTTTGATTTTACATACAGCAGAAATCATTGCTATGTCCTGTCTATACTTAAAATTTACCTCAAAGTAACTGAGCATAATTTAGTAGATTGTTTTGCTCCAAAAGCTTAAAAGCTAAAGCGCCTGAAAAAGGCTTGAAAGGTGCTTGATCTGCTTCAGTTTCATACTTGTGCAGCAAAGGTGGAGATGTGATATGATCTACAGAAACTGGTGCTGGATGGAGCAGCAGGCAGTGTGTCTCAGTCAGTAAGAATTAGGAGCTCTTGGAAGATAATTATTGTTTTACTTCTGTTGCACTGGGAGGGAGTTCCTGGCAAAAAAGACAAGCTGAAATGGGTAGTCTTGGTGTTTTAAGGAACTGTGCTGTACAATGCAGAAGTGTCAGTCACTATGGGAGGGAGGTGACAGACAGAGTTCACTTTTGACAGCAGCAGGGAAGCACTTCAGTAAGGATGCAGTTATTTTTGAGGATTCCAGGCTAGACATGTCAATATTTTGGTTCTGATAAACACTAAACTAATGCTTCTGGTGAAGTCTGTCAGTTGCTGCTTTAATTTTCCTGGCTTTTTCAAAGGCAAGGAAAAGCAGATTAAAAGAATCCTGTGTATTTGGGGTGGGACAAAATCCCTGCTTTTTATGGTATGTGGCCAGGTACAGCTTATGGGCTTTGGTCACTCCTAGGTTATGGACAGGGATTTGGGGCATGGCAGATGTTGAGTACATTGTGAAACCCCTTCCCCACACTGGAGTGATTTACAAACCCAGAATTCCTTTCCTGCAAAAGTGTTAAGCTTTCCTGTCTTTGGTGTAATCAATTATTTGACACTTTGTTTCAGGAACATAAACCTTTTTTCCTCTGTATCTGTTTATAACCCTCTGAAGTTTGGGCCTTTAACTGCACTATGGATCAGCTGGGGTATGTGAGAAGTCCAGCCTCTGCCCAAGGTGCCAAGGAGGGACTGAGCAAGGCGGCTGCCCCCCAGAAGAATGCGTACGCCAGGCTCGTGCAAAAGCACCACAGCGGCCGCTTCCAGTCCTACCTGAACCACATTGCAGAGACAATGCAGCTGGAGGAAGGCTTCTCCAATGACCCCAGCTTGGACCTGGACCTGCCTCTGAGGAGAGGCCTGGTGAAGGATAATTCAGCCAGGAACGGGATAAACATGCACAGCTATTCACCAGTCAGAACATCTCACCTGGAACAGCCCCTGCCTGGGTTTGAGAACGATAAACCCCAAAGCGCTCTGAGCAGATGTCCTCTTAAAAAAAATGCTGTTGTTAGTCCAGAGGGAGGTGTGGAGGTAGAAGAAGACTACTATGTGTATCAGCGTGGAGCTGCATCTGGCTTGTTAAATGTGAGTGATGCCCTTGGTGGGAGAGCATCAAACAGTCTGAGACACAGAGGGGCTCTGCAGAAATCTTCTGGTTCTGATGAGAGGGAGGAGGACGACATGTGGAGGAAGAAACATAAGAAACGAGGCAGATGTCCTGCCAACACTGATACAGCAGCTGGACACTTGTTGACTGAACAGTTTGGTGAGGATGTGCTGGCAATGAATGCCAGAAAAAACAGTCACTTGTCTCCAGGTCAAGTCCAAGGTGAGTTCACTCTAATGAATAGTTTGATCCATTTGCTACAATTACTGTGGAATTAAATGCAATATGTTAGTCATGAATGAGTTAACAGGAGCCAGTCCTGCTCTGTCCAAGTTACTCAGCCTTTGGTTACCTGTGGGTGGCTCTGTCCTGGTTTACAAGTAAGCCATGTGGCATGTGCAAATGCCTTCATGTGGAGCCAGCTTGGTGCTGGCAGGACCTAATTTCCTGGCCTAAACCCTGTGACTGTGGCTGTGTTGCTTCCAGGATCAGCTCAGTTATAGAAGAGCCCAATTTCTGTGGTGTAGAGTCCAAATTAATAAGACCACTGGATCTGAGCTGACTCAGGGCACAGTCATGCTTTTCTTTGCGTTGCTTCTTTGAATCTGGAGTGCTGGTTTGCTTTTGGTTCAGGTAAATCCAACACTCAGGGGCTAAGATGTCTGTATAATAGCCAATTCCTGATAGAGAGTGTTGATTCCAGGAAATTTTGCTGTTAGTAACAAAGAGACCACATTTTGCAGTACTAAAGTGAATGTGCCTCTTAAATGTGACGTTCAAGGCAAAAAGCCTACTTAGGGACATAAGTAAAATTTTTATTAAAAGAACCCCAGAACATAACATGAACAAGGAACCCAAACCAGACAGTTTAAATTTCATTTCTCAGTGTAATGGGTTAAAACTTTCTCTGAATGTCATTTATGCTGAAATACTTTGATAGCCTCATCTTATGAACTACTTCTGAAGGAACTCATAAATGTCGCCATGTTAAATTCTCTGTAACAAGTAGAAAAGAGATCGATTTCTCAGCTGGGTAAGATCAGCCTGAGGCCTATCACAACTCTTGAACTGAAAATCAAATAACTGTTTAGCTAAATCAGTCTTAAAAACTAGGCCCTAAGACTCAAGAGGGGCAAGTAATACGCTTTTTTCTGGGTTATTTTTGGGATTGTGGCAATATATATTGTGTGAAAGTTGGTAAACTTCCATGAATTCTTCCAAGACTGATCATAGATAGAGATTTAATGCAGATTATGGTAAAATTTGTTGATGAGCTTGATTTTTGGGAGGGCTTTTTTTACATGGTTCATTGTAACACTATTTGTTGTGCTAGCCTGTCATAATAGACTTCACTTCCTTCAGCTTTTGAAGCGTCGGAAGAGCAGATGACAGATGAAGAATCTCAAAGGCATACAGTTTATATCCAGGAAAATTACAGGTGCCTACATGGATAAAATAAAAATAGCCTGGCTTTCAAAAGCAGACACCCCCAGTGGCCCCTTGCTCTGGTTGGAAGTGGGGTTGCACAAACCCTTTAAAAACTGGTTGTTTGTTTAATGCAAACACTTACAGCAGAACATGTTGGCCCTTGTGTTTGACTTCCCAGGTGGAAAACTCACACTGTGGGAAAGATTATTGGAAAGTTATTTGCTCAGCAGTGACACCTTTCCTCTCCTTCCCCCCGCATGCCTCCCTAGCCACCCTCCTGTGTAGCTGCGACTGGTTACCCTCCAGAACGCTTGCAGGGATATGAAAAGTTTCTTGGGGAGGAAAGAAATAGGAAAAAATAAATTTGTCACTTGTTTCAGAGAAATGTCTTTTCTGCTGTTCAGTCTGAGTATATTTTAGGACTCCTGTTTAAGTGAAATGAAGATTTTGCAGTAGGCAAGTGCTTAGGTATAAGAGCTCACACATCACAGTATCAGATTAATATTTTCTCACTTCAAAGCTTGTATTTCTCTCTTGATGCTGATATAAGTCATATTATTTTGCATAGGCAGGTGTCTAGTTTGATCAGTTTAAATCAAGGCTTGTGAAGCTGTGATGGCAAGAATTGCTTCTGCCATAAGAGCTAGGCATGTCATCTTTTCAGGAGTGACATTTCCTCACAAATTAGCTCTCTTCAAACTATTGTAGGCTTTCTAAAAGGCTCTTTGAGCTAATCTCAAAGGCAAGCATCTCTCTTTATACCATTTCATTTCATTGTCCTCTTCTTAACAGCTCTTCAGCTCAGGCTTAGCCATGGTTGGGTTTGCAATGACCCTAAATCTGACAGAACTAACAGTGAAGGCAGATAGAGTGATTTGTGAAAACCCTCTGAGTGCCCTGGGGCAGGCTGTGGGCAGCAGGGGACTGGTCCCTGTTAGTGTCGTTTCAGTGGCAGAGTGATTGCTCTGGCCTTAGAGGAAAGCAGAGTGGTTTATGGAGCCCCAAGCCAGTATCTCTGAGCCCTGGAGCTCAGTTCTGCTGATGTGTTCCTGTCTCGAGTTCCATATAGAAACTGCTTTTCCTAACTATTGGAGGCTTTGCAGTTGAGAGAGCTGAGTGTGAACAGAACTTCATTGTCCCTTGTGTGAAACATGACATAGTCATGAGACTGCAGGTTGGATTCCCTCTATGGCATCAGCACTCTTGGATTTGAGAAAATGAAGCTGCAGATAGAGGAGTCCCACAGCTGCTCCCTTCTGCACAGTCTTAACCTCTGCGAGGAGAATCACTGTAAAACCTCCTGCTCTGAAGTTTCTTCCCAAACAAAACCCAATAAACCAGAAAATAATCCTAAAATGTCATTTTAAATTGTGATGCTTAGAGTTTTTAATCCAATACAATTTTCCTCCTGGTCTTTTCCCTTAAATCTCCAATGCTTTAGATTATTTGGTACTAAAATTTCATTAAACTTCCTTAACAGAAAATTATCAAGTCCCTTGGGTTGTTTTTTGGTTTTGATCAAAGGCTCTTAGGGTTTTTCCATTTCAATCCATAGTTAGTAATCAAAATCTTTTTTCAGACTGTCTGAAGTTGCTGTCATAAAAGGGCTTAAAACCTGCTTTTTCTTGAGGACAGAAGTGCTGACTTTCTGCAGCATCTGTCTGTCACATGCTAGGAGTTGAGATTTGCATGGCTGCTATGTGGAATTTCAATGTTTGTGATGCTTTGCTTTGTCAATAAGTAGTTTAGAACAAATGCTGTGTTTTATTTGGAACAGCAAGATTTCAGTTTCATTTTGAGTACATGCATTTGCCAGCCTGTTGTTTGAGGGAGAATTGCTGTTTGATAGCACATTCCCAGGTCTGCTGGAAAGCCTAGAAATCAGGCATGTTCAGAAAAGGACTGTCCTCCAAACGTGGTATACCACCTCCCAGCCACACTTGATTTCAGAGGATCTTGGGAGCTAAAGTACCTGGGAATGAGGTGGCTTTGTTGATGTTGAAACTTGGGGGGAGCAGGATGCTGGTCAAGGCTGATTGCTCTGAAAAAGGTTCAGATTTTGCAGGCTGGATATACTGTCTCAGTCTGTATCTGCAGACAGCTTCCTTGGGAAGAACACTGTCAGCTTCCTTAGGTATCCTCCTGAGGCTCCTCTCACTAAAAGCTTCATGGGTTTATGATGTGATGGAGGTATCTTGCCCATCTGTTAGGGTCAGCATGCCCCGAGTAGAAGCAGACAATTCCTGGGTAACAACATGCCCCAACTGAAACACTGGAAGATTTCCACAGCCCTTGCTGATTTATCATCTGTCTGACACTTGGCATTTATTTGCCCAGCCTGTGGTACTTAACCAACTTGGGTAGCTTCCACGGAGGAGTGGTGCTGGCAAGCATGCTGGTGTTTAGCATCAGAGCTTTAAAAACAATTGTTGCTGTTGGATGATGGTGTTGTGTTTGTGGCTGCAATCCTGACATTTAAAAGGTTCAGGATAGGTAAAGGAAATATCCTGGATTGGCTTTCCCGCATGTTTGGTGGGCATAGCTGCTCAAGAAATATCAGCCTTGATAAGATGGCAAAATCTCAGGTATTTTGTCTTTCCATGGTACACTGCAGTATAATAATTATACTTATATATAGTAATTATATACTTATATAATTGTGTGTTTGCCTTTGTTTCTTTGGGGGAACTTTGGAGGAAGCGCCACAGCTTCTGCTTTTCCTTTCTTGTAATGCTAATTTGGGATAATGGTACTGAGTCTTCCACTTCTTGTGTGGTGAAATTCAGTTCTGAAGAATGCTGTTATCTCCCTATCTGGCACCAGTAAACATGAGCCAGCAATCTACTAAAGGCCACAGAATCAGCTCAATAAATGGAGAATGTTGGCTGCTGTGGAAATCTTTAAAATGTAGCTAATCTTGCCAGGTTTAATGTAACGTTCCTTAGATGACGTTCATCATAGTAATAAGATATGGGAGAGAAGGGAAATCTGGATTTACTGTATGGCCCCATCTGAGAAACACATGAAAAATAGAATGCTCCTTTCTCTAATGGTTTAGGAACGTCATCACAAACATAAATTTCTCTTGCTTTTGATAGAAAAAAAAGTTGCATTCCTGAATCCTGTGCAACTAATGTTTTTGGCAAACATCAGCTATAGTATGTGAGTTAATATCTGATGTATCCTCTCTTTGGGAGATGAGATCTTGCCCTTGCAGGGACTGTGTTTTTTATATGTGATCTAATAACTGTCTTCCGTGCCCTTTACCAGAGCCCTGCGCACACCGTGCTGCAGCAGGAGCCCTTGCATTTGGCAGCAAAGCTCTCACCTCTGTGAATGAAGGAGCTTTCTTCACCTACTAGTGCTCAGGTGAAAATGTTCCTCAGTGGAAATACTTGTTGCTGTTAACCTGCTATTTTTTAAAACTTTTTTTTTTTCTACTCACTAGCCCCCGCATTACGTAGCGCAGGTAACCATGCCTGTCAGTGTGCTGTTGGTCCTAGGAAAATAATAGGCTCATAGAAGAATTGAATTGATTTTTAATTCATTTAAAATCTTTTCTTTCGTGTGACTTGTCATCAGTCTATTTAACAAAGGTCCTGTTGAGCTCTTCAGTGTCAGTTTCTTACAAGAATAGGGTTTTGATGCCAGAGGTGTGAGTATGGATGTTCGTGTGTGAACTTAATTAAATCACAGCGCATGTGCAATGGTTTAAAACCTGTTTAGTCAAACTAATTAAAAGTAGCAATAAATTTAGAATTGTTACCAACAGGTGTGTCTGGTTCTTGCAGTGTCATGTCTTGACCCTGTGCTGTTTAATATGTCTGTCAGTCATCAGGAAGAAAATATATAAGTAGGATTGAAAAGAGGTTTTTTGATGGCTTGCAGAGTATTGAATAATGGGGGTAGTTACTGGCGGCCATCTGGATTGCTTGGTGGACTGGGAGCAGGCAAAACAAAACCCATTTATCGGTTTGCCAGCATAGAGCCATGATAGCAGTGCGAGGAACCCGGTGCGGGAAGCAACAGCTTGGAAAAAAGTTTTGAGCTCTTGATGGATTATTTAGCTGAACGTCCTCCTCCTGTGAAATGCGGCCAAAAGGGTAATGTATGAACATGGGAATTGGGCGATGGAGTATGGACTCTGTGTCTTTGGCATGGCAGCAGCAGCTTCTGGAGTGTTGAGTCCTGTGGTGATGCCCTCACTTTGAGGCGGATGGTGATGAACTGATGAATACTCACAGGACAGCCGTAGGGAAGGTTAAAATGCTGGGATCGTGAGTGAGTGATTTGGGGAACCCTGCTTTAGTTCTCACAGCGATGCTTGGGGGAGGGGAGTTTTCAGTAAATTGCCTACATGGGGAACAGATGTTCAATAATAGGCTACTCAGTTGAGCAGATTATGATATAATGCATTTGAGGCTAAACAAATCCAGGCTTGAAATACAGCACAATTTAGCAGTGAGGGTGAATGACCATTGGAACGGTTTTACCAAGGCTTGTGGTATGTGGGCTGTCATGAGCACGTTTAGAAGCCTTGATAACAATTTCCACCCCTGAAAAGTGCTGTCATTCAATCAGGAATTAATTTGTAAAAGCCCTCTGTCCTCTGCTGTCAATGAGGTCAGTCAGCCCACACATCCCAGTGTCTCAGGTCTGGCCTGTTACTCAGGTAATGTCCAAGTGTTTCCTTTACCATGGATATCCAGGTAGGTAGGATAAGTTCTTTGCAGCTGAATTCAGTGGCTCTTGTGGTTCCTCTCTAGCCTGTGGCTGGCTGTGGGCTACCTCTGCTGCCTTCCTCTACAACTCTGCTCCTACCTCTCCTGTCCCAAATGCTGTTGCCCATCTTTTGCTCTCCCACCCCAATACCCTGCTAACCATCACCATGAAATGCTGTGGGCTGCATGTCCTGAACTCCCTCTTGTGGGGAAAGCCAATCTACGGAGAACTGAGACTTGGCTGGGGCAGGGTGGAAAACAAAACGTTGTGATCTATTGCATAAAATAATGTCTTCTGTGACAAAAATAAAAATTTCCAGGGTGCTGAAGGAAAATGTCAACACTAGCAGCTGCAGCCCACAGATGTATGGGGCATGTCCTGCCTTGGAGAATATTCCAGACTCTCTGCAAATAAAAGCCAGCAGCCAAAGTGTGGTTTTGTTCAGTTTGTATGTTTTTAGGCATTTCCCCCACACTACTAGGGATTGTGATTTATGTACCTATTGCACTGAGTGGATAGTATGGGGAATAGTTCATCAGCAGAAGAACACATTCAACAGCACCTTGGGTTACCTCAGGGTGTGTAGGAATCTGAAGTTCTTTGATTTCTTCGGCTGTTAATGTCTTCTAGTATATTAGCACCTCCTGTCAGGTATTTTGCTTTTCAAAGCCTCTTAGCTTCTTCTGTTCTTTGAGCAGCTTGCTTCTCTCAAACTACTGAAGCCCAGAAAAATCAAAGACAGAACTTCCACAATATTGTGTTTTTAAAGTGTTTTTCTTGAAGAAGCCTTTTCACAGTGTAGTTGCTGGATAAAACAAAGAGCAAAAGGTATTGTGGAAGGTGGAAGGATGGGGGGGAGTGGAAGCAGCCCTGACCCACATCCCGAGGCAGGAGTGGAAGCCTGGAGGAGTGCAGTCATCAGGCGGAGTAGGTAGTGAGGAGGTCATGAGCAGGGTGGAGCAGGTTCACAGAGAGTCCTGAAAACCAAAAGAGATGTACCCCCTCCCTGACAACACCACTGCGCTGCTGCACGCAGCTGGAGCACAGTAACTATTTTGATAAACTTTTAGTCTATTGCTACTAAATGAGTTTCGTCACCAGCCCTTCGTTCAGAGCCTGGAATGGTATCTTTGGCTCTTGCACTCCTGTAGTATTCCTACAACACAAACCCTGCTGAGGAATTGAATAAAACTTCAATTACTGTCTGAGTTACTGAAGTCAAAAGCCTGCAAGCATGAGGATGCTTGGAAGTGTTTTGGAAATGGAAGCATGGTGTCATGAGCACATGATCTTGGCGGTCAGGAGCAGTTTCCACAGCATTGTTTTCAGCAGCAGAAAGAATCCATTGTGCATTTTTCTTCATTTCAGTTTTTCAAAGCCTAGGCCCTTTCCAAAAGCCAAAGTCAGCAAGAACATTTTCCCTAGTTCCATGTTGAAATCTGGGGACATGCAGCATAAGAGTTTTTAATAAGTATGTGCAGCTTAAAGCAAAAGAGCAGTGGCAACATGTGTCTTCCACCATATGCGTGCTTCTTACCTCATTTTCGTGAGTCTGGAAATGAGCATCTGTCTCTACTCCTTTCCTCAATATCCATGGACATGCCACTTTTTTGCTACCTTCATTCCTAAGTAGGAGTGTTTCTTCCTCAGTGTTTCATTCTAAGAATGTTGGATGTCTGAATCTTTTATGATCAGCTGCAGTGGCACAGTCACTTCCAAAGGCAGCTCAGGGCCCTAAGAACTCCCTCACAAACCATGACAGCCTGTGTTTCCCCACCTGGAGTCACTGGCTGGGGGATAGGCTGCCTGTCTGCAGCCAGCTTGTTCCCCATGTGGTAAGGATTCCCTTTGTTCTTTTTTTTGTTGGACTCTTCTGTACAGATTTTGGCAGAGTTTCTGCCAAAGCTGTTTGGAGAATCACCTTCTCCAAAGAGGCAGGGTGAGAGAGCTCTTTGTGTGTGTTCCTGAGTGGCTGCCCTGATGGCTCACAGTGTGCTGGGGCACAAACACAGCCATGCCCGTAGACAACCTGCTGGCTGGCACAGGCAGAGCTGTATTATGTTGTAGAGAGTTCCTGGTAACCAGTTGGGCTTTTCCAGTCCTTTTGATTATTCCTGAACTCACATTTTAGAGCTGTGTGGACAGGCCTTCACTTAACGCGATGTCTTCTCTTTTCATTTTGATTTTTCTTGATGGTGGAAAGTTACATTTAGGTTTATGCTGTGGCTTGGCCCTGGTGGCCCATCATAATGGGTCAGTTAGTGAGGATGGGGGGCCTGGGAGCTACTTCTGACAGCTGGATTTCAAGATAGCATCCACTCAGTTCAGGACATTTGCATAGAATTTGCATTTTGGCTGAGCCCGTGCATGTAAATATAGGTTTGCATTGTTTCTCTTATTTGAATGACTGTTTAATTAACTTTAAACTTAATTATGTAATGTACCATCTGCCTAAATCTCTACAGTGCTGTTATATCACCAGTCTTTTCCAGTTCCACCAAGATATTCCCTTTCCTGGAAGCTTTCCCTACTTTTCAATGATTAAGTTAATTTCAAATTGTTCTCTTCCTTGGCTACTTTTGAGGAGAACTCACAGCAACATTGTAGGAAGTCTCTTAGCTTTATGGTCTGGCTTGGACCAAGCAGAGGAATGTGCTGCAGAACCTCCAGTTTAAGATTCTTTGAATTTACTTTTCATGAGAGAAGGATCTTTTATTTGCTTGTGATAAGGAGAATGCACTCTCAGATTTTCTTTTGGACTCCAGATTGAGCATCTGAAATATTGCCTACCATGTTTATCTCCTGCAGGTCTCTGTTGCAATGAAACATCACTGAACTGATAACGTATCTCCAAGTCTTGCCTTTCCACTCCTACATCCCTAATGAATTCTTTCCCATGACATCCTCATTTGTCTCTATTGCTTTGTCTTTAATCTTGAGCCGTCTACTTTATTTAACCTCTTGGCTTCAACATACTGTAAAATGCATGGAGGTGGTTCTGTTCCAAGTCTATTTTACTTCATGTTTAGAGAAATGCGGAAGGACAACTGTTCCTAACAGGTTGGAGCGGAGCTGTGCTTTTAGTGAGTGTGGTGGGTGGGGTTTGGTCCTGTATGTGTATTATTGGGGCTCTAGCACAGACATAGATGCAGGGAGTGTCTTTTTAATTCCCAGTACAGAACTCCTTCCCTGAGCAACTATACCAACAGCTGTCTTTGTGTTTTTCCTTTTAAAACTAAATAGAACAAAAAAGGATTTGGCTGTTACCATTAGTGGGGTATTTAATCTCTTAAATCTGCAAAATATTTTGCAGAACGTAAATAGTTTGTTACTTCTGGCCTGCCTGTGACTAGTGTTTTTGTTGACATAACTCACATTTGAGATCACTTCAATGGTGTTTGTTGGTTTTGCCTTTTGTTTTTGCCTGTGTGTGGTAATTTGATCCCGGATATTGTAGTAGTCATTTAAGTGCTTGGAGATTTTTGACTTAGTCACTTCTATAATATGACATCTACTTCATGTCACTGGTGCATTAGAAATTCAAAACAATCTAACAAACACATTTCAGCTTTTAAAATTTGAGAGGGAATTATTCTGGAGGCTTCTTTGAGCTGCAGAAAATATCAAATAGCTTTGAAATTGCCCATTTAAGTATAGGAAAGGGGCAGGCACAGGGATCCTAGCAAAACCACCCTGATGTTAATGCAGTTTGTACTGGCAAAGCGTCTTCTGCAGGCAGAGTTTATTTGATCTGGGGAATGAAAGGGGCAGTTGCCTGGTACAACAGTGCCAACAGTAGGTCTGTGCCTGTCCACAGCTTCCAGCCAGGAGCTGCATCCCCCCAGCTCATCAAAGCTGTGCAGTGACAGATTCACAAAAGTACCTGAGATGAGTTGTTCGAGGCTATGTAGGATTGTGGATTTTTTATGTCCCAGATGTCTTTCCAAAACAAGGCAGAGTTTGCGTTGGCTGAACTTTAGTATTGAGACTATTAATACACCCTGTTACACATCAGCATCCATAGTGCCTCGTAAAGTTGCAGATACAACTTCCTGGCAGCTCTTGGGAGAGTATTCATTTGCTAAAAGACCAAATTTGATGGTTTCTAAAATTTGCTTTGTCAACTCTGCCAGGAGTGAAGGGCCAATTTGAGTTTACAGATCTGTGAGGTGATGCCTTGGTCTGCCTTGTGGTTGGACACTAATTCACTAAATCTCTAGTAAGGATGAGCAGAAACATGGTTTATTTAACTTTCTTGCTGTGTTTAACCTAGTCTGAATTAAATGGGAGTGTGGGACTAACTACAGGCTGGTATCAGGGTAGTTCTTGTAGTCTTTGGTTGGTTAATTTTTCTTTTGGGGCTAGGGCAGTGTTGGGTGATCCTTCTTTTGGTAGCTGCCATGTCTTCAAGATCATGGGTGTCTCCTTATCATGTCTTACTAACTGCACAGCTGGCTTGTCTTGAAGAATTACTTGGAAGTCTTGAAGGAAATTGGTTTAAGTCATTGAAATGAATCAGCAATGAAATGGAACATTGTAGAAATACGGACAAATATTTAGGAACTGTGTGTTAAGAGTGTCTCATTAACTGATAACAAACTGTTCTATTGCATGTTATCAGTTCTGGTGATATGCTTCTGTTTCTTCTCACGCTTATACTAACTGGAAAACAGAGTTTTCCAAAGGTTCCTTGCCATATCTATACCATGATCTAATGCTGGGAAGCAATGGAAAATCCTGTTAGCAATAGCAGAGTTAGTAGTGGTGTTGGTGTCCAGTCATGGACTGATAAAAGTAAAGAGCAGATGCAAGTCTTTTGTATTGGAAAAGTTTGTAACAATATTGTTCTGTCCAATGCTTTCAACATAAATTCCTTTTTAATAAATGTAAAAGGAACCATTACATGCTGAGATAGTGTCTGGGGGGTCAGACACTGCAGAGGTATTACCAGCACTGTTGTGATACTTTCACAGTCCTGCCCACCCCAAGGAGCTCCCTAACTATTTTGGGTATCTACATAAATAATATAGATGGTAAGAAAGCTAGAAGTTTGAAGGTAAAAATGTCTGGTGAAAATGTAGATGCCCTTTGGTAGGAAAGGGAGTAACTATACTAAGATCTCCTTATCTTGAAATTGACTTGGATCTCTCAAGTAAAACTGGTTCTTGCTGGATCCTGGATGGGAGTTGTCATGGATGTGCCGATGAAGATTCAGTGATACTTTCCTTCTCTGCTTGTAGTAATCAAAGAGATTGTCAGGTGTGAGAGGGCAGTTAGAATGTTTTATTTTTGGTAAATTAAATTGAGGGCCTTGATTCTTTCTTATGTAAAGCAATATGCAAATTTTAATATAAAATTAAAGACTTTCTGGCCTTGCTAAGTTCATGTTTAGTTGAGCATTTAGTTGATTTAGTTGCCCATCTAGTTGATCAACTGACTAATAGATGTAAATTTAATTAAATGCAGTACTTTTCAAAAGCTAAACTCTAGAGTGATTTTGTATAAATTATGTCAAAATAAGCTGATTTAAAACATCTAGCCTCCTCTCTTACTGTAAGTCAGATCAATTATTCTGGGAAGCTGCCTGCATGCTTTTTTTCCCACCAAATAAGAAAAGATTAATAGGTACTTAGGTTTAAAGACCAAAATGTGCCATTGTGTGATGTCATTGTTGTGATGGAGATGAAATGAGGTGGTTTGGATTTCAGATGGAGCTCCAGTGCTGTCATTCCAGCAGAGCTCAACCAGCTCCTGCATCCTTCCTGCTCCTTTTCCTGGTGTCCATGGTGCAAATAAAAGTGTTTGACTGATTATGAACTGTTCTGAAAGCCCACAAATGCACCCACTTCTCTTTCATGCCTCTCTTGCTGTGGAGGTGGGAGCTGTGTGTTTCTACTTCCCACTGGTGCTTCCCGTTGGCTAGCTTGAAGGATTTCCCTGCTCCGTGGGTGGAATTGCTGGTTCTGTTTGGGTGTCCCTCTGTTGCCCTTGTAGGGAGCCTCCATGCCTGGTGCAGGTGTTGGGATTTCTTCCACCCAAATCTCTCTCCAGAGGACTTCAAGAACGGAACAGTCAACCACCTTTCCTCAAATTATTAGTCCTTTGTCATATCCCATTGAAAATGGCAGAATATGTAGAAATCTCAGGCAGGTGTTGGCTACATACACAGGGCGCAGCTCTGCATAGTCTGTGCAGCCAGATAAACACCCAAACGTGTTGCATTTGCTGCTTGTTGTGAATATTTACGTGTCATGCACTAGAATTGCTCTGTGTTCAGGCCTGAGTGGTTCTGCACAGCAGATGTGTTTGGTGCTCTGTGGTTGATTCAAGTCTCCTGTTAGGATGGTTCAGCCAACCTGAGCTCTGCACTTCAGTCTTCCTTCCACTGAAATGATTTTAAACTTTTTCTTGTATTCATTTGCTAATTAATTTATTTAGTATTTGGTTATTTTAGTGCCTAAAATGCGTTACTACTTTGTGTGACATCCTGCCATGAGAGATTTTGTTCTACCTTACAAATCACTCAGCTATAACACCAAGGAAAAAGTAAGACTGACACACGTGGTGCTGGAATAGGGTTTAACCATGTTTGTGATAGATTTTTCAGAGAGAATAGTCTCAGTATATCCTATGCTATAGAGTAGTCAAGTTACCGTTTGCTTTGTGGAATGATGTCTGTTTATGCATCAGAATATTAATGCTGGGCAATGGAGACAGCAGGAAAGCCCATCTTGAGAGGTATTTCTAACTTTCAGTTTTAGGGGACAGGTGCACTGCAGAAACAAATACTGGCTCTAGTTGAAACAGATGGTGACCTGTAGTTAGGTCTGTGTTTTTTAAGAAGAAGAAATACAAGAAATTACAGTCATGCAGAATTTGATGTGTTCCAGTTGAATGCTAATTGTGACAGTTGCCTGTGGCATTGTAACAGGGGTGGCTTTGTTTAGCCGTAAATGTCACGGCCAAGGGGGTCAAATACTATCCAAAGTGGCTGTGTGTAAACTGCCATGCAGGCCAGCTATGTTGAAGCAGAGTTGGTTGTCTTTGAGTTTTGTTTCTGAGTTTGAGCAAATGAAAAATCCCGCCACAGAGCAAGCCCAAGGATTAAGTGTTGAAAATATGCAGGTGCCTCTCTGCATGTGTACCTTCTATCACACAAAGATGCTTCTCCACCCTTTGCTGTTGCTGTACATTATTTTTTGGATGTAGGGGCCACAAATTTTTTGAACCGTTGGAGAAGCCAAGTGCTGGGACAACTCTTTTCTGCAGTGTCTAATTCTGGCTCTTAGCTTGCTGCCCAATTCATGAGAGTGCTTTCCCCCTCTGCATTTTAGTTTTCTGCTCTTATTTTTTTTTCAGCTTCTTCTTAATGGTATGTTAAGATTTAGCCTACTTTTTATCCTGGACTCTTTAATTCATAGTAGTATTTTCTGTGACTTGCTGTCATAGAAACGAGGGCTTTAGAGGACCTTACGAGCTCGTGTAATCCATTTCACTACCTCAAGGAAAAAACTACTCTTTTTAGACCAACTTTGGCAGATGTCTGTCTCACCTATTTTTAAGAACCTCCAATGAAGCAGATTGCATGACCTCTCTGAGTGAGCAGCCTAAAATCCTGCCTGATGCAGTTTAAGTCAGATTCCTTCACCAAAATGTCTCTGAAAACATATCCAGGAGCAAATTATGTTGCCAATTCTCTAGTCTGTACTTGTACTTTTGGTGTCTGTTTTTAAACTTAACTTGACACTTAGGACATTTGTAAATCAGTTCATTAGACAATTGCAAATCAGTTGATTTTAGTTCCATCTCATTACGTGGGCCATACAGGTTGCATTTCCTCAGCCACCTCAGCTGAAACCTAAATTTGCTGCTGTGCTCTTGCCATGTTACGACTACAACCTCTTCAGACAGTCTGTGCCCTGGAAGCAGCCTCAGAGTGTGAAAAGCTTGATTGTGTAGAAAAAAGGCCCAACGATGTTGTGTTACTGTGACTGAAAACAGAAGCCTCCACTTTGTTTCCGTTTCCTGTTTGGAGACACTGCTGTGCTGTGTAATCTCTTCCTGGACTGGTCTGAGCTGGCACCTTCAGTTGTCCCTCTGCCTGTCTTGGTGTCTTCTCTCCCGAATTAGGAGGATCCCTCTGTCCTGCTGATTTGCCTGTTACTATATATATGAAAATTGCTTTTTCTCTGTGATTGGGCAAAGGAGCAGTTTTCTCTTCTTGCACCTTATTTTTTAAAGATCTCTGCTTAAGTACAGCTTTTAAAACATTTTTTTTCTCGCTGCTGTGAAGCAATCTGCTATTTTGTTTGAGAAGGATACCATAGGTAAAAAATTTGCCTTGTAACTTGGATAGCACCGTAGCAAATAAGTTGGCGTTGCACATTTTCTGACTTGCAGGTACAAGCTTGGACCCAGGGAGCGTAGCCAGGAGGGGCTGGAAGGCAAAGCTGTGATGACATGTTCAGTATCCAGGTGGAGGGCCAAGAGGGCAGCTGCGCGGCGCTGGGTTGCATTCCAATGTGCTGATCCGTGGAACAGCGTTGGCATACACTTTGGAAGCTGCTGCTTGCTCTCCTGGCTGTAGGGAAGGGGCTGAGGTGATGGCAGGGAAGTAAGGGGTGAGTCTCTGCAGAATATTTTCATATGACTGTGGCCTATTATGAACAGGCTGGACACTTGGAGCTTTGGCACTTCTTTCTGGTGTCCTTGTGTAGCGTGCTGCCTCTGGTAGCTCCACAGTTAATAACTCCAGTGTGGGTTGTTAAGAATTTTTTTTTTGCCTCCTTGATTCCTGAACTGGTTAATTAAGTTGTAGGGAGGTTATATTTTCGCATTACTTGGGGGCTTAATGGGGTGGAGACTTTGGAAACAGTTTAACAATTTCACATTTTATATGCTCTAATGAATTTCCCAGGATTTTGGAAGGGTTGTATTGAACTTTAGCATCGTAATTTCCAGCGTTTTATTTATGCTAAAATAAGTTAGTGGTGTATTATGAGGCCCAAAGAGCCAACAGATTACAAATGAACTAATGAAGACATTGTTTCTCTTGGATAAAGGCTATGACTCATGGTTGTAACTTGTACTGAAGAACTAGAGACCATGAGCTTCACCAGGACCACAGGCTGGCACTGGGGTTCCTCTTCCCTTCCTTGTTGTTTCAAACCTGTATTTGATTTCAGGTGCAGAAAAAAGAGGATTTGCAAGGACCAGAAACAACTCTGAATCTGCAAGAACTCCCCAGAACTTCGATAGGAAGAGGCAACTCTCTGAATCGCAGACAGAAACAATGAACAATTCAGACAGCAGAATAAATCCCAGACAACTGGGAACTCCCAGAGGTATTAAAGCAATGTGTGTACACGCTTCAGGAATAAGCTGCCTTGAAGCCTGTGCTTTAAAAGATGGACTGGGATGAATGCTATTAACTTTAAAATGAGCTGTAAAAGACTGTTGATTATTTGAAAATATGATTATTCCAGGCTTTTCGGTGTTCTGAAGTTGGGTGCCAGTATTTCTAGGCAAATTGTTCTCAGAAGTTCAACTTTGAATATAAAACCTCAGTACAGATTCTGTTAAGATACACAGAGATGTTTGGTGGGCAAGATAACACTTACAGATTTTTGTTTGCAGGAGGATCCTATGCTGCTGTCCCAACATCAGGTGACAGAAAGAATCTAAATAAACCCACTCGAGGGAGGAAGAAGAGTATATTTGAAGCCTACATGTCAAAGGAAGATGTTTCAGCAGGACTGAAAAGGGGAGAGCTAATTCAGGTGCCTGAAATGTACAGTGTCCATGCTCTTGTGATAAGTGTGTGGAAATCACAGGCTGTTATTGGAAATCAGCAGCAGTTGTGACAGGGAATTGATGTAGCACTTGTAGATGCCAGAGGAAGATATTTTCCCTTTCTCAGGATGTTCTGCAAGTGGGATGAAATTGTCTATATTCCCTTGAAGTAGTTTTTTGTTTGATTGCATGTTCTGTAACATTCCTGATCGACACTAGTGATAAATTGCAGATTTCTGCTTGAATAGTCTGCTGGCCATGGTGATCATTACTGAGGAGACACTTCCTTTTACAGGTGATGCTCAAAACAACAGCAGTTGCTGGTAGCCTCTGTCTGTATCTGTATAAGCAAAAACAAATGCCCTTAGCAAGATACCTCTTGCTGAAGTTTCTTACAAAAATGTTTGTGCTTCTTTTTGGAGCAGCAAAAATGCAGCCATTGTTAGGCAGCTATTATTTTCTGAAGAATGTGGGGATGGACCTGCTGTCCTATCTGCTGGATAGAGGAGATTTACATGAAGGCTGGCAGGGCTGAGATGGAGAAGAAGAGAGCGTCCTTGCACCACATTCATAGTAGTCCTCAACATGGTGTAATGTTCTTCAGGACACACCTGGCATCCCAGTTAGATCAGACTGGCTGGATTGAAAAGACAGGTGGAAGTCAATGAGGGCATGACATCCACATTGAGGCATTGTTTACCCAAACACACACAGGTCTATTGCCATTTAATTAGTGTTGTAGTGCTGGTGAGGTCGTGATACTTCCATCAATACACTGGAGTCTCAAATGACATCACCTCAATTGTTTTCTGATTTTTTGTTATAATTGCATACTAATTCTTGTGTATCATTATAATGGCATAATCTCTAAGTGTGATGAGGATTTTACATAAAAGACTGCCTGATTCCATCCTGAAGACCAATCTCATGCACTCTTAGCTTTGAGAGAAATCATATCCGTGCTGATGATCAGCATGGTTCACTGGGCTGCTTGGACCTTAGGGCAGTGCATTTTTAAAGACCATCACAGACATCTGCAATGGGAAGTAAATGGCGAGGGAGTAAATGGGAGCCTTAAGCTGTGACTTCCCTCATGGCATCAACTAAAGTTTCTGCCTTACCTTCAGGAGTGTTTTTGGTACCATTTTTGCTAACACTGCCTGATAGTGTTAAGTGCAGTATGTGTAGACTGCCTATGAGGTCAAGTGCAGCTGCAGATGAAGCACATCAGGCTATGACTACTACCTGAGAATCTCATTGAAATGCTGGGTCCCCATGGACCTGTGATTGCATGATCCCTGGCAAAAGAATCCCTAATTCTTGTAAATGTGTAGTGTCTACTCCAGGTCATGTGCTGTGTAACTGGGAGAGTCATACGTGCTTTCCTAGGCTCTGTCTGTTTTCCTTTCATCTGGTTCCACATCTCAGGGAAACAATTGAGACTGTAGAAGCTGGATTTAGTCATTCAGAGCTGAGTGTTAGATCATGGGCATCCCAGCTCAGTATTTCTCATCTTGAGTTCATTCATCCTCAACTATTTCATCAAGACCATTCATCACTGCAGCCTCAACCAGGATAGGTGAGATCCTGAGAGCAACTTTAGTGAATGGATCAATATTCAGTGATTTTCTCTACAATGGTAAGAGACAGAATGAACAAATCCCTGTTGTCTTAATCCCCAAAAGCAGGGCATTGTTCTGGCATGGTAACCTGCAGAAAGGCTGCACAACAGCCTGTTGAAGGGGAGGACAAAGCTATTGGGTCTGAATCTGATGGTCCTGAGAAAACTGGAGTGCTCCCAGGCAGCAGCATGCCTCTCTGAACATGGGCTGTCTCCTGGAGCATCCTGGAAACACTCGATCTGCTTATATTTGGATGAGAATTTGAGAGCTCTGTTTGGGAGAAAAGAGCCTACTGAGATTCTTGCTGGATCTTAGCAATGCAGCTGTGCAACAAAGTGTTCTGAAAGCCCAACCCACAGAAACTACTGGCAGACCTGGAGATTGCTGACATGACACACAAGTGCCATGAATATTAGGTAGCCCTAGATCAGGAAGAGTGAATGGTTATCTTTATGGGTGCTGACGTCTGTCAGTAATATTGATCTTAATGGCTTCTGGTACTGCATCTGACGTGTCATGTTTTGATAAGTAGCACGAGAAGTGTGCCCTGCAGATTCCTGAATTCATTTAGTCATGCGACGTGTCCGGAAGTGTCCTTCCACAAGAAAAGGGGTCTGAGCTCAGGTGCTTACAAATGCACAGAATTCCCATTTCCCTGCCCTTAGAACTGCAGGGAGCAAACACCAGGTGTATCGGGTTGGCTGGAGTCACAGTGGATGGCCTGAAGGCAAACAAGACTGAATAACTCCTGTGCCGTTCTGTGAGCGCACGGTGATGGTTAGTCACAGCAGATGAAATCGGGCTGTGTATTAAAGAGCATTGGCCCAAAGGACTCTGATCATCCTCTGAAGCATCAGCCAGAAACTCATGTCTGCTCCACGCCTCCAGTGTCTCCCAGACCCTCCCTGCAGGGCTACTGGGGTCAGGCGGAGCAAACAGAGATTCAGAGCCTGCTTTGCTGTTAAAAGGGTGTTTTTCCTTGGAAAGCTGTTATTTTGTGGGTGTGACAGCTGGGGTTTCCCTGATTTTCATGGATTGTTTTTTCAAAGGAAGCCTTGGTAGCAATCAGATACTTGTGAACCCTGACCTTTTTTTGATGTTTTGTATATACAGACAAACCTGGGCATATGTGTTACAATAGTTGTTATAAACTGCTTGGTTTAGGATGCTTGAAGTTTAGTCTGAGTGCTGCCTGCCCTAGGTTTAGCAGAGCAGCTTGAGAAATTGTGACCCTTTTGTGTCTCGCTGGGAAAGTTCAATAAGGTTAGAAACTTTATTGGCAAGAGCCTGTGAAGCTGCCTTGAATCATCAGAAAATGTTTTAGAAACCTTCCTGCAGACCTTGTTCTTCCCTTTCATAACAAAGGCCCTAATGACAGAAAAACACTGATAAATATAGCTGCTATTATTTGCAAGCTATTGTAAAATAATACAACATTAGTGTGACATCATGAGACTCTGCAGCCAGATCCTCACCCCCTAATACACATATGAGAACAGTTGTTCATTGCAGATGGAGAGAGTGACTGGTTCCAGATATGATATCACAGCGTGAAATGTACAACATTGTAAATAGGATTTTCATGGGCACAGATAATAGGGCCCATCTGCTTTCTAAGATAAATTTTGTGAGTTCCTTGCTTAAAGGAAAGCACTGAAGTTTTTTAATGTTACTTGATGCAAGAATTCTAATTCTGGTCATAATTAGGTAGTGCATATGAAATGCAGATACACAGGCTCCACAATAAACGTGGTAACACCGTGCTCCTCTGAGTTTGCTGCAGCTGGGCATCCATGGGCACATTGCTGCTCTGGTGCCTTCTGGGCCATGGACACACCCCCTGATTTTTCATGTGTGTGATTGGCATTTACACCTGACTGATTGACAGCTGTCCCAAACTATTCAAGGGGATTGTGCAGAGGAAAACAGGATATCCCCTCACCTGCTTAGTGCTGGTGGGTAGATCTGCATATGGGAATTGACTCATTATCAAACAGAGCAGCAAGCTCTTTCCATTTTTTCCTTTCTCTCTGTAGCAGCTTCTGATGACTGATTCTGGGAAATGAGTGGAGGACGACCACTGAGAGTTTTCCATCAGTGGGCACCAGTGCTAATAGAAACTGATGACAACAAGTCAGCTCTCACTTTGCTTAAGCATAAAATACCCTGGGGTTTCTCTCAGTGGGTCATCGTTGTTTCTGTGGTGTTGTCCTGGGATATGCCTGCCATGGGGGCAAGTGTCCTTGTCAGTACCAGTTATGTGACACATAAAATGAGATAGTGTAGCAAAGTACTCAAATAGTATCTAAAGAGTGTGGAATACATGCTGCTGGTAATCTGGTATTCTGTATTTGCTGGTAAACTTCAGCAATAAGTGCAATGGAAAATCTTTGTAAATCTGTGAATTCTTCAAGGCAGCGAAACTTTCACATGTAATCAGCTCTGTTTTCCTATTGGCTGAGTGCTTCCCAGAATACATAAAAAATTATTTGCTGCACTAAAGTTTTAAAGAAGCAATTCCTGTGAGATGCTCCTATGATTGCTTAACACAGAAGTGCAAACAGATGGAATCTGTTCATGTAATAAATTGGCTAACATTACTTCAAATACACAAATGGAGAAATTTCTAAAGTTTCTTCCCAGAGCAGAAGCCTGTTGGAAGGCAGATACGTAAGCTGTATTCCCATAAGATTCAAATGCTATCAGTTTGAACTGCAGTCACCTGAATCCCGATTTCCAGGGTCCTTTTGGGATGCTAATGTGTAGCCTATAAGGCTTTGGTTGGCTCTGCCTTTCTCTTGGATGGACCTGAGTGCAAGCAGCAAAACTGGTTGGTTTACTTTGGAGGGTTGATATGAATTTGGTGCAGGTGACTTGGCCTTTAAGTTGGCAGATAACAAAGCAGAAATAGATAGACCATGGAATTTTGAAATGTATTTAAGATAGTTTGCCTTTAAGTGTGTTTAAACAGAATTTAATCCTCTAGACTTTAAATGTTTATTTTTGGAAAATCCTTTTAATTCTTTGTTGGAATTGTACTTTATTATCACAGAGTTACTGCTGCTGCCTGTTTGCAGGAACAGCCTAAGCAGCCAGAGCCCCATAAGAATGATACCTGCTGCCATGCAAGCTCAGCTTTTCTTTTCCTCTTTCCTTGCATCCTCCAAAATAAGCAAACCAAACATTCTCCTTTTCCAAGACAGAGCAAGTCAAATTGTTTCTATTATCCAGTTGTTAACGAAGTTGGTGGATGCTCAGCAGAAAATGTGTGAAAGGAACAGGAGAGCTTGGATCCTCAGTTCACCCAGTAGCAGCAACAACTAATGATTCAACATCTCTTTGATGACAGACTGCTGTAGATCAGCTTAAGCCTATCATGAAACTGCCTTTTGGCTTGAAATTGCTTGGATGCTAAGTTGTCAAGACTTGAAATGTATGATGGAAATTCAGATGTATCTCTCATGTTTCACTCTAGATATATTACCCACACATCTCTAATTTAACTGGTGTTAAATAAAATTAATAAGATTCAGGCATAATCTTTCTCCTTCTTTTCTTTTTTTTTAAGGGACCCTTGAGAATAAATCCTAAGAAGTACCATGAAGCTTTCATTCCATCTCCAGTAAGTGTAATTTTATAATGCTTTAAGGTTCATAAGTAAAGGTGCATTAAGATAGGAGTTATGCTGTGCACAGAAGGTCACTCAGAGGTGAATAAGTTGGAATAAATGAACACAACCTGGATTTTCTTTTATATTAATTATTTCCAACCGAAGTCCTGCTTTCTCATACCGCAAAGAAATGCTTTGCTTATGCTGAAGTTGGGGATACTGCAGGGTCCCGCAGAGGCCAGCTGAAGTCAGGTTTGAGGACCACCAGACAGTGTAATCAGAAACCCTTGGTTTATGGCTGCAGAGGTTTTATAGATTTTCCACTGATTTAAGTTAATCTTCCCTAAACAAATATGCTCTCCATTTTCGATCTGCTGCATGAGCTAATTTGAAAAGTCATTCCAGAAATAATATGCGTGATTCCTTTTCATGTGCCCGCTTTGGCACGGACTGTATCTTGGTTGGCTTGGGATGTGCTTCTGCCACATGGGACTGGCTTGCACCTCTTCTCTCTTCTTTCCTTATTTTGACAGAAAAGGACTCTTGCAATTTCAGGGCCTTCCAGTCGAGGTGACCTCACAGCTGGCACAGCCAAAGCTTTTTATCTGGAACTGACTTGGTCAAAGTGTTGCTGTTAATGAGAGAGTTTTATACTGAAATGTTTTGCTGGTGTGGGGATGAGAAGTCAGAGCCTGCCCTGAGACAGTGAAACACTGATTATATTGTTGTCCCTGCTGCTGACAACACTATTGTTTTGGGGCTTGGACTGAAAGCCTTGAAATTCATGGTGTTTTTCAGTTCATGTTGTCGATTTGGGGCAATGTTTTTGGAGCTTTGTTAGAGAAGGTTGGCATTACAGGGGTGGGAAAAGGTTGGGGCTGCACAGAATACACCACCATTAACTAGAGGAACAAGTACAGAGCAGCTCTCTGCTACATCAAGAGGGAAGTGTGTAAGTGAAATGAACTTTGATCCTTCCTTTGCCGGGTGTCCTTGTAGGTGTGGTAAGTGTAAGCTGTTAAGTATATTCTCTGAATTTACAAAATGCAAGGTTAAAAGAGAAGTTCAGCTACTCTCATGAGTTACTTGGATGTGAGGCTTGACCCCTAATTGCCCCTCTGGTGTCCAGCTGTTGCCTTGTGCCCGTTCTGTGTGCAGGAATGCATACATTAAGGAGGGCTAGCAGAGGTGGTTATCTCAGCTATCTTTCTACTTTTTTGCCCTTTATGGAGATGAATACTAGAACCAGCAGAATCAACATCTGGATGAAGATGACTCTGGCTTGTGTAGGCACAGTCATTTAAGAGAGATGCTTTGGGAAGCTTATCCTTTGTATAACAATATTTGCCATAGTGGAGGGGTTGCAGCCTTGGTGTTCTGCAGCACTTCCCATCATTGCCAGATGCTGCAAGAGCTGCAGCTGTGAGAAATCACCCTTTCTTTCCTGCTGTTGATGAGGGCACTGTACCCCTTTCACTTCAGCTATGACTTGGCCATGGCTTCATGGAGTTCAATGCAACAGCTGTTCACCTTCTGACACCAGAAGTCCCTGCGTGTTTCTTGCTGCACATGTGCTCTGTCTGCTCATCTTGTTGTTGTATGAAGAGTTGAGGGGAAGGCCCAGGGCTTTTTTCTTGAAGCTACCCAGAGAACAGACCCCAGGAATTTAAATCTCTGCCTTCCATCTCGTGTGTTCCCTGCACAGAGTGGTGCGGTTTGAAGTGTCAGTGTGAAGGATGGTGCTGCTGAGCATGAGTGACAGTGACTGGAGCTGTGCTGTGCTTGTGGGAGACACTTCCAGAGCAGCTGGAAGCACTGCAGAGCTCTTGTCAGAGGGGGATAGAGAGCACTGCTGGAGATATTTGCAGAGAAAGCCCTGTGCTCCCTGGAGGGGCTGTGGAGGTGTTGAGGCCATTGTGGCCAACAGAGCAGATGCACCCCAGGGACAGCTGAGACTTTGCAGGTGATTGTGTTCTGTTGTTGTTCAGTGCCATTTTAATTGCATTAGTAATCTGAAGTGTCAGCTGTGTAGAGGAAAAGTGGGATGCACAAATTTTCTTGGAAGTGTGTAAGTTCACCCAACAATTGTGAGCCTGAAGCCCAAGATATAGAGATGTTTCTTTTTGCAGGGAAAACCAAAACTGATGGCAATTTTCTGATTACAGCTTTGTTGCAGATGTTGAAATTAACTGCTGTAAAATAGGTGTGCATACACATATGTGAATTTGTGTATATATATATAGTTTGGAAAGAAAGTGTGTGGGTGCAATTAAAGACAAGACTCTTGCAGAGCATGGAGATGCAACTTTAACCAGATGGTGTGATACATCAGGAACCTTTACAGGGAGTGGAAGAAAAGGTCTTGTATTTTCATGGACACAGGAAAAAAAGTGTAGAGCAAAATATTGTGAGTGCCAGCCTGTGTCCTGCAGCACAGAGCAGCTACAGGTACAGAGACAAAAAAACCTGCTAACCCAAACCAGGAATTTGCCTTAGAAAGTGACTTTGAACATTTCATTTTTATGTATATGACAGATTTAGGCAAAGAGTTAGAGCTGAAGGGAAAGGGTGGGGAGAAATAAGGAATAAGACCATGTGTAAAAAATCTGGCTTTTTGAAAAGAACGGTTTCCAATTTGAATTATGTTGGTCCAAGAGGCTTTGCAATTTTTCTGCATCTTGTCATGGGAGGCAGCTTTCACACAGCTGTTGAGCTGCTGCTGCTGCTTTTCTTTCTAAGAGTAATTTGGTCTCTTGGAGGGCAGCCTTAGTTTCACATCATGGCAGGGTTCTTCCTTTTATTGTTTTGGTATCTAAGCAGAGTAGGATACTTATGTGATATTTGGGCTTCATGTTTTCGGGTTATAAAAGAAGTTTTTCTTGGACACTGAGCATGCTGGTAGTTCTGATTGGATTTATTCATGCATGTGAGACTCAGGAGTGTCTGAGAAACAGCTGAAGTTGCGATTAAGACTTTTAAGTTTTGTGAGGCTGTTTTTTTCTTTGAAAGACAATGAAGTACTAATCTGAAGAAACTCAACCTCCTTTTTTGTACCTCAAAACTATGCAAAGATAACTCTCTTCAAAAATATTTAAACTGGTCATATTGATACTAAATGCTCACATTGTTTGACATGTTCATTGCACTGTAAACAGTCACATGGAATTTTTTTTAACTGAATTATGGGAAAGCAGAAATGAAAGCAGTGAGAACACTGTCAATAATTATCAAAGGAACTAGAAACTAAAATCTTTGTGTTGGCATCTTCAGGAAACTTTGTTCACCCCATGAAGAAAATCTACCAAACTAAATCTAGAGTAACCAAATGCCAGACATGTCTGGGGTTGATAATCATAGTGTGTGCAATTAGTAGAGGCTCTTGTGCAAGGATGCTAACCCAGAATATTCAGAGAAGGTGTCCTGACATGTCTGTTACAGTAAAAGATTTCCTAGCTTGCCGTTGGCATCTGTGGTTGTCATTATTTGGGATACCTTCTAACATTAGTTGTGCCAAATGCAGAATATATGGTGTTAACTCATTTGAAAAACAAAAGACTGCATCCCTAACCACAATCCAGACCACCTTCACAGAGTGCCCTGCTGATCCAGGAGCTGCATGTCCCTGCTTTCCCAGCTCACCGGGAGAACAGCAGGAGCTCTGCATGGAGCACTTTGCAGAGATTATCTTGTAAAAGGTTCTGAACACTTGTCTGTTGTGACGACTGGCTTTGAATGTTTGAGGTGGAAAATTAGTGTCGAGAGCTGTGACAGCAGAAAACTCTCTACCTGCTCCCAAGAGTAACTGCAGAGGAATTGAGACAACAGATCTTGAGGGCTTGGCTCTGTCTTGTGTAAATAGTGTGGAACTACTGTACTGGCACATCCATACAAAGGTGCTCATTTGCTGAAAGATCCTGTGTGTTACAGGGCATATGGTGAATCTGTTTTGTTCCTGTGCACAACTGCAGGGTGTTTGCCTCACTAGGGTGTGTGTCTTTCTTGGTGGCAGTGTTTTAAACCTCATAACAACCATGATTTAGTATGTGTTGGTCTGGCACTTACTTTTCTTCCTCTTTGACCAGGATGGGAGTCGTGATATCTTTATTGACGGAGTAGTTGCTCGCAACAGAGCCCTGAACGGTGACATTGTGGTGGTGAAGCTGCTTCCCAGGGATCAATGGAAGGTCAGTTAAGTATATTTTTGCTATGATTTGAGAGAAACAGCTTATTACAATTTTGATCACTAAACTTGTAGGGCCTGAGACAGAGAACAGAGAATTTCGTGCAAATTAGGTTAGCTAAATTGAGTTTATGCTGCTGTTGATTAAAAGACTTTATCCATTACAATGTTTAGAAGAAATGGTACCTGAGGTGTTGAAACCTCATTCTTTGCATGGAATGACCTTCATTATCACTGTATGGGAAAGTCTGATGATGAGACTGGTTCCAAGCACAGTTGTCAGAGGTGACTTTTGGTATCTGCTATTTGGCTGTCTTCATGCTGTGGTGTTTTGGATAGCACTGTGTAGGTGTTTGCAATTGCTCATGTATTTGACAAGTGTTGTTCACAAAGCTTCAGCTGTGATTAACTCTCTCTCTAATTTTTGGGTCCTCAGTCCATGAAACGCTTATCTTGTCACAGCTCCAGATTTTGTGGTAATACCCTTCTTTACATGAATGAAGCATGTGTGAAATGACTGGAGCAATACAAATGTGGGACAACTGCTTTTCATTTTCATGTCTGAGGGTTTCATTAAGATCACTGTCTGGGTTGGTGTTTTGTTGTTTTTTTTTTTTCCCCCCCACTGATGAAACCTCTTTCCCTAATCAAACTTTGTCCTTTCAAATATCTGGATAATTTTATCTTGTTTGCAAGTTTAACACTTCCATGCTAGGGCAATTTTTGCTCCTTTTCTCTAGTTGCTGGGAGACGGAAGTGACAGTTATTTTAACATGGGTTTTCATGTGTAAGCATGACAGGACCACCACAAATGGTTTTCCAAACATGGTTTTTGAACTCTTCTTGAGATTTTAAAGACTGTTGTAGATCTTTTAGACAAAAGTAATAGTAAGGATGTTTCCAGCAGAGTGGGGACTGGTCTGGCCTGGTGCTTTTTACTCAGTCTAGCTCCTTTCTCTACCTGTCTTTGCTTGAAGCTATGTGATTTTAGACTTGCAAATGCAAGGTGTTTAGTCTGGTCATATGCTGAACCTTGTACCTATTCTGTTAAATCTAATAACAATTGAAATGATGGTTTGAGACATGATAGAGCTTGTCTCTTTTAAGTATGCATAAAATGAATGAATGACCTGAGTCTTTATTGTACAAAACTAAAGTACATAAGTACAAAACTAAACCCAATAGAAAAGGCAATCATAAGTGGAATCTCAGGTATTACAGGTATATCCATATACAAATAAAAGAAAGAGGTCTGCTGCTATCTTGGTAACCTCTGAGAACCAGTTTTGAGGGTCAAAGTAAAATTTCTTCGATTCCTATTCAAGACTTCAGGTCAGAGTTCACTAAAACTATGTTGATAAGTATGTGTTTTGATCACCAAATCCATATATGCAAGTTATCTTTTGTATGAAATCATTTAATATAGATGGAAAAGTGAATGGAAAAGTTCGGATGCTTAGATCTTTTTCCAGGACCTGCCAGCACAAGGCCTTCTTTGTAGGCTTGATAGAGGTTGCCTGAGCTGGAAGCTTTGTCTGCAGTTTTCTATTTGTATCTGTTCCTAAACAAAGATAATGCCTCTCCCTTTCTCTTCTGTTCTCATACCTTCATATGTTCAACAGTAATGATCTTTTATGAATACAAGAGAAAGGATTCAGAATGTTATCCCTGTCCTGGGAAAATGCGTGAATAAATAGAACTGTTAGAGAAGTGGTATCTGACTGCAAGGAAGCCATTCAAAAGACTTGAGTGTTTTGTAATATGATTATCATTCTTCTGTGGTGAATTTAACCTTGCCAAATGAAGTAGCTGGAACATGCCAGTCATGTTTTTCAGCCACATAGGTGCTGCCCTGTGTAGTCTCATTTTTTGTTTCTTGCCATCAGCAACTCAATCAGCGATGACATCCCTCTTCCCCTGCTCCCCAAATCTCTTGCTATGTGCTTGTTGTTTGTATTAGTTCTTTGGGAAAGGTGCCACTAAGTTGCACTGAAAGATACTGCCTTCTGCCAAGTAATTCATACTGATTAATGATAAACTGTCACAACCTATTTTAGGTTTTTCCATTTGTTTAGTCTCATGCTGCTGCAAAGCTGCCACTTAGGTGTATTGAAGGTTTTCTCCTTCCCGTTGGGCCTTTGGAACAAGCTGAAGAGCTTCAGTTATTTCTCTGAAAAATGTAAATTAGATATATGGCATAACTGATGCTCTCAGAGGAGGCTTTACAGGCTCTGTACATATTGGTTTGTTAGGATTGAGATATGTGTGCTGATTAATTTTATGGTTCTCTATTCCCAACACATTACCATTGAGAAATGAGCTGGGTTTTTTGCTATTGTACCAGTTTCTTGCAACAAGATAAGGCTGTTGTTTCAGCAGTGTGTTGAGTCTGTGCCTTCTCGGTTTCCAGCAGCCTGCATGGCCTCTGGATGCTCTGAGGGAAGATCTTCCCGTTGCTAGTGCAGGTGGTCCCATGGACCTTCTCCTGCAGTCACAGTGCATTCCTGTGTTCCAGTAAAGGCAGGACTTAACTGGCACCTTGGTTCAGTTTATATGTGTAAATGGGAGGAAAAGGGAAAACCTGTGACTGGTAACAAACTATGGATTTTGAATAGAGAAACCTGTGTGTTTGCTTGAATTGCTGAGAAAACTGGGAGCTGCCCTGTCCCTGGTGAGTTGGTCATTGCAGGTGAAGTGCCTGTGAGGGAAGAGCCACCATATGGAGAGCAGTTTCTTCAGGAATATACTGTGTCCCACTGAGGTGTAATAGCGATACCCTACACACAGATATAAATGCCAGAGTAAAATGTAAGGGGATGGTGAAATACTCTGGATGTGTGGTTATACTTTATGTAATATCTTCTTGAGAGAGACAGCAATATTTTCTCTCTCCAGCCTTCTACTTCTTGGCTCAGTGGTGGGGAATTTATTAGGCTTGAATTTCTCAACATCATGTCTTTCCCAGCATGTGCATCAATTGTTTGGATGTGGTCCTCCCTGTGCTTATTTTGTCTGGTCTTAGAGCTGTTTGTTCACGCGTCCGCTGGGAAAGCTGCGCGCTGTTCAGCGATAATCAGTTTGTCAGTTCATAATTCTCTGCTTACTATTAGTTCTGATCAAGAGCCAGCAATTTCAGTGTGGCACTGCAGACTTGAAGGAGAGACTTTTTGTCCCCGAAATTTGTTATCTTGCTCTCCTGAAGGAGGTGGCCATCAGCTTCCTGCCAGGATTGAGCGGTGTGCATTGCGGTGACCGCATTTGGAGGTTTCATTTCAGAAGTTCCTCTCCTGTCCTCTTGTGTTACATCTTGGGAATATTGAGGTGCTATGGTAACTTTCAAATATTTAGCTTTTGCAAAGTAAGGTATTTGACTTAGGCTGTTTTTCCAGGTACTTAACCTACTCTTAGCGAATGAAGTCAGAGTATCGTTGCAGTTTGCAAGACTCCTGACTTAGAGCTGTAGGGCTTCCCTGAGTCTGTGCCTTTATCTTCTGAAAGAACATCACAATAAAAGATAGCCAGTGACAGGATTTACCTCAGTCCTTGTCAATTACTCTGATAAAGAAGAAAAATGGTGCTTTATTTCTTGACCGATTTTCACTGCTTAACTTCCACCCCTGGGTTCTTACTATATTTTACAGAGTTGTGCTTACATCAATTTCAGAAGCTTCAATTATACAGTGGTATAATTACTGGAAGTCAAAGAAAATGTTGATATTATGATTACAGCAATATTTCGTAGGCTCATCAAGGAGGGAAGCAATGTGTCAGTAAAGAGGATAAACCTAACCTGTTTTTCCTCACAGCTTCTTTTTGCTCTTTTGCCGCCTGCTTAATTGCCAGGCAGAATTTGTTTAATTTCAGGTATCTGTTTTGGTTTTTCTTGCAAGATGTAATTTCTTTGGTGGAAGGAAATAGCATAATAAGTCATCTGATATCACTTGGGGCTTGGATTCCTGGCCCAATCCCTGGTGCTTTTAGAGTAGTAGTTTATAATGTGGAATGTTTTTCATGACAACCGTCTCATGTATTGCACGCTACAGCTGAAATTTTAGTCTTAGTCTGAAAATAGTACCCAGACAAGGACTTGGTGCTGCCCAAAACTTACAAAAAAGAATTTTGGGGCCTAACTCCCTGTTGCTTGGTACAATATGCCAGTGAGGTCTCCAGTTATGCATAAATATACTGTATATGTAGATAAAATAATTCCTGATTAACCTGCCAGTTTCTCAGAAATTAGCGTAAATCAGTGCCTCTGTTGTTGTTGTTGTTTTATGAATAATTTCCTTATTAGCTTACAGTACTTTTTGCACAATTTCCAGTTCTTCTGATCTTGACAGAAGGTCTCTAAGGCCAAGGATATAGAGCTGTTCATTATGTACAGTGTGTGTTGCTGGATAATAGAAGAATGGGTCCAATATTTTAGTCACAAAGTGTCCAACAGTGATGGAAATAGTAATGCTTCATAGCTCATGAAAGCACATGTTCTGTTCAACAGTGAGCTGTCAGATGCAATACAGTGCAGCAGGAGATCTTCATGCTGCCTCTTCTGAGCCATACATCACAGATAAATATTTAAACACTTTCTGTACAGAAGACATAAAGTACAATTCACTTTTCCCAGCTGTGACTGTTGTTGGCATAATTACAAACAAATGTGAAGAGGGAACAATTTGATTTAAGCAGTCATCACAAATATCACCACGTATAGTTTGAACAGAGCTATGTATCCTGGCAAGTCACTGCCTCCCACTGTTGGTGAAAACCTATGAAGCATTAGTTGTCCAGAGGGGATGCTAGCTTTGGATTTGCCCTGCTGAATAATAATTCATTTCAACCAAATTCTTCTGAGAGTCAGTTTCTTCTCAAAATCTTGCAGCTAATGTAAGGATAACAGTAACTCAGGAGGAGATGAGGTTCTTAGAGGGTTATCACAGCAACACTGTTTGATTCTAACAATCAAGAATGTTGTTTGGAAACATTACATTCATAATAATAAAAAAAAAGAGTTCTGGAGAAGTCATTATTGAAATAGTAAGTGTTCTGGCACACTAAAAGCATTCAAGTGTAATTCATGATATTCAGGAGTAAAGTGGGAAGCCTAAGAAGCCAGCTAGGAAGATATCCAGAAAAGCAGAGCTCTAGCAAATCTGAAAGGTTGATGGATGCTGTAAGGGAGGAAAGGCAGTTGTTTTGGTTTTTTAATTTGTTTTGCTGTAGGCTTTACAGTGAGGGCTGTAAGTTGATGGTCACACACAAGTGCGTGCATATCCCTCCCCATCTTGGCAAATCCCCAAACCACAAATTGGTGGAATCTGGAAAAGCTTCATTACATGCTAACTTTCTAATTGTGCCATTCTTTGGATGGCCACATGTTGTTCCACACTGCTGGGCCTGCTGGGTCTTTGCTGTGAGCTGGCATGGCTCTTCCCAGGCTTTGCTTAGCTGCAAACTGACTGGGTATGGAGTAGCAATGCACTAGATTGGTAGCAGAAAAGCTGAGAGAGTAGGAAGTGCTGCTCATCAAGACATATGTGGCATTGCATTTGCTTTCTTGCAGATGTCGTTATCACATTTTGTTAATCAAATATCACTTGAAGTGAATCAACGGACATCCTAACACAGTTTTAGTAGCAAGCACTGGCATGCTTTCTGTGGTGTATAATGATATAATTACTGTAACGATGTGGATTCTGTGAGATTGCCATGACCCAGTGCTGCATTCAGCCCTTGCCCCCTCTGCATGTGGAAAACGAAGCAGAAACACCAGCCTTTTGGATGTTGCAAGCAACCTTGCCTTCCTGAGAAGGGCCTTTCCTGCTGCTGTCCCTCTGATGGTGAAGCCAAAACCAGGATCCTGAATAATAAAATCACAAGAAAGGTACAGTACAGGGTTTTTGAACAGTCTAATATTCTCTTTATTCTTCCTCCTTCTGTGCTGAGTAAGAGTGATATTAAAAGGCAAATTGTTTGGTTAGGTAGGAAGACAAACTTCTTTTTATTGACTGTCTGCATCCTGTCCTACAGTGCAGACAGAGTCACATTGCAGCTGTGGTTTGGCTGCACAGGCACAGAGTAAGATAAAAAACGTTACTCTTAGATGAACAATTAAACATTAAATAATTCATGCCATGTGGTCAGTTGTTACATCCCCAGTGTAATAATAACAGACGGGGGTGAGTTCAGACTGTGTGAGATACTGCTAAATTTCAGTGTGTGTTGCTCAGAGAGCTTCATCTTGCATTGAAGAAGTGCTCTTGGGGCATCTGATCTTTAGAAGAGGAGGCAAGCCAACATTTAATACCTGATGTCTACTCCTGCTCACTACTTTTTTCTTGGTCACATAATAATCTAGTACAGCAAATTGTTTCCTTTAACAACTAACTTTTCTTCAAGTGATTGTTTTGAACTCTGTTCTTCCAAGTCTTCTGTAAATAGGCACACATCACAGTAGATTATTCTTAATCCAATCTCTTATATAACCACTATCATTTTGGACTTTTCTTAGTTCTTGGTTCCTGTGGAATTAGTATTTCTTAGAACTGCTTGTTTTTTGCCAGATTGGAGACTTATTTGGTGATATCACATGAGTATTTGGAGCCTGCACCTTATAAGAATCAGGATACCTGTTGTTGTGATGGATTGATTTTTAGAAGATCATGCACATTAAACTCACTTAACTCTTTATAAATGCTTTCTTGAGAGACTGTCCAGATTTTCTGCAGTCTGCGTTTTCTTTCTGATCTGCATAATAAAGAATAAGTTCAAATCAACTGTACTGATACTAAAAGTCTTATCTGGCCTAAACTTGGTACAGTGAATGTCATACTCGGTTTTTTTTAAGGAGACTATATTGCTAGTTTAGCTTGATAGCTGGTGAAATGAAGAGCTGCTCCGACAGTAAAAACCTGATGATCTTTAAGTCCTGAGGTGATGTGGTTTTGGATTGTATCCCTAAGTTCTGAAGAATAGGAAAAGTGCTACATATCTGTTTGCATGTTTGCTCTTGTTATTGGCTGTCAGAGAAGCAGCAATTGGCTGCAGTATTTACATGTGGTCAGAGCTACTGAGGTTGGCTCATTAACTCTTTTCCCTTGTTTCCTTAACTCATGTTTCTTTTTCTTAAGGCCATAAATCAGAGGGACAAGGAATCTAAAATAGAGGTGATCTGTGTTAATGAAGAATTGCAGCAGCTGGAGGAGTGACAGGGATTTTTCTACAACAGGTCCTTTGGGGTAGGATGTGGGACCTCATTTATAACCACACGGTTCTTGGAGATAAAAAGGATATTTGTCATCAGGGATGGGATGCATTCAATTTGTTGTTGGTAATTTGTAATCATCTAAGATAAAGGTGTCTGCAGTCTGATAGTGGGTAGGTTTTGAGTCAGCATGCTGCTGCTTCAGAGAGCTGGAATGGTTGTGCCTTCTCCCAGACACTGTTCCTGTGTCTTCCTCCAGATGAGGCAAAGTGCAGCCAGGTTGAGGAGATCTCCTGGCCTGGCTTTGTGATGTTACTTGCTATGAGGGGGATCCCTTCTCCTCAGATTTCTGAAGATGATATCCTAACTGCTGTGCACATCACAAGAACTGGGAGTGAGTCTGGTCTTGGTGCACTGTCATGTAATGCAAGGTGGTCAGTGGCTTATGTGCATCAATAGCAGTTTTCTTAACTGCTAACACAGGAAGTCTTTCTTGCTTGCTATTTGGTATTTATCCTTCAATACACAAATATGTCCTGGAACCTGTAGCTGTGATAGTCTCCGTTTCTGCAGCATCTTGAAGAATTGCAACTGGTACTTTGAATCGAGTTTCTTACTCTACGAAGTGCCACTCAAAACACTGAAAGAGAAATTAAACTTCCTCCTGATTATCTTTTCCCACAAATTCCTCCCCGTTTCAGTAGCTGTGGACATGACATCATTCCTCAGCATGTGCTCAGTGACAGGACATCTGGTGTGGGTTTTGAAGGTCCCAGGTTCTACCTACACTTTCCAGTTTTTATCCCAGCCTTAACTACTTGGAGGCTCTTTAAAAAGTGTTGGTAATAATCTAAGAAAATACTGCAAGGCAAAGCAGATCTGCCAACTCTGCTGAAAAAGGAATAGTTTCCTTACTTTTTCACTATTTTTATTGCTTTCTCATTGTTGGTTTATTTTTGTTTTCTGTGTTCTGTCATATCAGGCAATATCTGCTTCATGAAAGTAGGTCTGTCTGCATTGCTTATGAGTTTTTTAGGCTTCCAGTATGCTGTTGATTCATCCATCTTCAGCTGTGTCACCTCCTGGGGTTGAAGCATTTCTTTGTTTTTAGCTTTGTCTAAATTGTTTTGAAACAGAGAGCAGTGCCAAAACACATACTTTTAATTGAGCAGCTTTGGAAGTGTGAAAATGAAGACTTGGCATGATCTAATTAGTGCTTGTGTATTTTGGTCGCAAAAAGTGACTGGTGAAGAATTCCCCAGACACGTTCTCTGTTCTGTCTGAAAAAAATCCTGCATGAAGTTGTATATCCTGCTTAGTTCTTGTTGGTGCTTGGAAGTCCTGACTGTAATGCTTTCACTAATTAGCTGCCAGGACGTCTTTTCTTCTCAGTCTCCTTGCTTTTGGCTTGTTTGTTGGAATGAGCATTGGCTACTTTTGCTGGCAAGCTCTATAGAAACTGGCATCTCTCTTCTTGTGATCTCTTTAAATCTCTCATGGTGTAATGTTTGCCAGGTTGGTGTTGGCTGGGGAAAGTCCAAAGGACTTGTGTGAAGTGGAAGGAATATTTCAGCAGCTTCTCTTTCTTCCTGACCTAATGACTGTTCAGGGCGTGGGGAGTTCTGGTAAAAGTCTCAAGGGCAGTAGCTAGGTAACTCACCTTGGTGCCCTCCTTGAATTTTTTTTTTTGCAGTAAAGTTCCTCCGGGTTTTATCACCCCTTTTGGTGTCAGATTGCCTAGGCTGTTGTTTGGTTTTTTGTTTTTTTTTTTTTTTTTTTCTATGAAAATCAGGTTTGCAGCTGTAGCCTCTTGCAGTAACTACAACTGCTGTGATGGTGTGGCTTAGGTTTGGACTTGTAGCTCTTCTCCCTTTGGTGCGAGTCTGGGAGTTTATCCCTTAACAAGCATCCTCTCTAAAGGGTCTGTGAACAACAGATCTGGGCATAGCCCAGCTATGTCTGACAATCCTGTGGGACCAATGTCCTGCACAGCCTGACTACCTTGGGAACAGCTTGCTGCCCATTTGAGCAGTCTCTTTCTTGCCCTGACCTTTAGGCTCGTGCTCTAGGCAGAGCAGTCTGGCAGCTGCAAAGCTTTGCAATGCCTTTCCCTTCAGCCTTTGTCTTGCAGCTGTCCCTTAAATGTATAACTGGCTTGCTAGTGTTAGAGAGGCAGCTTCCTTGCATTATTTCCATATTAGAGCAGCATCCAGAGGGACTGTCCCAGTGCTCCTTTCTGGTGACTGTGCTTGGCTGTGTCACCTAGCTGGGAGGAGAGTTGCTGCCTCCCGGACTGCAGAGCTGTGCAGCATCACCACTGGAGGAGAATAAATGGCTTTAGTTTATTTATCCAGCTGAGCAGGGAGCTGATGCCATGAGTGAGTGCTGTGTTGGCAAGACATCTGGTGCCTGAGCTCCTCTTCAGGTCTGTGTTGTACCATATAGACATACCCAAGGTTAATGGATGGCCATTAGTTTTATCTGGTTTAATTTCATAGCTGTGCTTCATGCATAGTCTGAGCAGTATTTTGGCAGGATGGCATTACTTTATCTACTCTTCCTGGTTCTCCCCCCCCAGAAAAAAAAAATTCCTGAAGCTTTCTCGAAAATGCTTTATTCCTTCTCTGCACAGTTGTTGAGCTGTGGATGTAATATGTTTATCAGCTGAGATTTGTGTATTGGAAACCTAATTTACCTTTTTATCTAATGCTTTATCACTAATGCATGGTAACGTTTCCTGGCAGGATATGCATTGTTAAAATTCATATGTAGGAACTAAAAAAAAAAAGCATAGAGGCGGGTGGTTCCCCTTCTCTCAGGTTCAAAAGTTTTGAAGCAGAAAAGGAAAATGCTCTTCATGGTACCTGACATCACTCCCACTCTCCTCCTTTCCCATGGGGTGACTCCTATCAGTGCTGATATAACGGAGCCCAAAGACTAGGTGTGGTGGCAGCCGTGGCTGTCAAGTAAAGGAAAAGCTGGGAGGGGAAGGCTAGCCTTGTCAGGGCAGTGTCTCCAGCTACACAGGAATTTCCTATGAGCTGATTGAGACCTTGGGCAGACTTTGCTAACAAAACCACCACCACTTGTCAGAATTGATTTTTGTTTTTCCCGCCATTGTCTTTTTGCCACTGAAGGAGTCAGCATTATCCAGTGGTCGATTATCCAGCTGTCTGGCCTCTGTACCAACAAAGCCACTCAAGCAAGTTAACAACACTCTTTTTTTGGGGATGAGTGGGACATCATTGCAGCAGCCAACTTCCGTGACATGGGAATGATCCTGGGGCCCGAGGCTTGTCTTTGAGCAATTAGTTGCTATGATTACAAATAAATGGATAGACTGTGCTTCAGAGCTCCAGTTCCCAAGCACTGATTTCTGTTAAGTGCTTTGTGAGAGAAAGGAAAAAATAATCAAAAAATAATCTGCAGTTAAATTAATCTCCTCTAACAATGTCTAATGCGTTCTGAGGACCGGTGCTTGAGGGAAGGGCGTTGTACAAAATGACAGACAGCAAAATATACATAACTCTTTGTGCAGGGTTTTGAGGTATTAGGAAGTAGAGCTCCCAACACTGGCACATCACCCTCTGATTAAACACTGTGGTTTCACCAGCTCAGGACTGATTACTTTAGAAAGCACTAAATATTTGTCAAATACTCTTCCTTTGGATACTTGACATCCGGATGCTTTTGTCGTCGTCAACTTGCCTCAACACCTCTGCTTCTCAGCAGGCTGAGTGTGCTCCCTCCTACCCCTCCTGCTGGCCCCAGTGCCATGCCCTGCACTGTGCCTCTGTCTTAAATTCTTACATAAAAGTAGCTGGTTGCACAGGTTGATCCATGTTGCTTGGGTGAGGTGAGGGACCAGGATGAGAGAAAATACTTGCCTCTATTAAGCAGCTCTGTGCCCTTGAGTCTGTTAAAGAAAAAACCTCTTCCCCTTTGCAGATGTGAGGAGGGTGTAGCATGGTTCCTATGTCCTGACTAGCAAGACGCCCCAGGAAATGCTCTTTGTTTAAACTCTGTTGACCATTTCTAGTGTAAAATGTTTTTCCAGCTGAATCCGTAGCTGAATGTACTGTACATTGTAGGGTTATGTTTCTAAAAAACAAATGATGAAAAATATCAACATTATATTTAAAATTTGCCACAGGTGTTTCTTTATTAGTTGCTGCCACCTCTTAAAATTTTTCAGGTCTGTGTTTCAGGGTTAGTCAGAACAGTATTGGAATAAATATCTTCCTGCCTTTGTTGCATCCCCTCAGCTCTGAAATGAAAAGTAAAGTGGGCTTAGCAAAATCGCTGTTCTTCCCCAAGATATGCCAGGGGAAGTTGCTTTATTTCTTTACCAGGAATACATAACAGTTTCTTCACAATAAAAACTATGCCCTCCCAAGCATTAATTGTTTTTGATCCATGGTTGTGAAAAAAGTTCTACCCCAAAATTGTCAGATTTTTTCCAGCACAGTTGCTTTGATGTTCTCACTGTGCAGAAATAAATACAAAATAAATGAGTGAGCTGTTCATGTATTATTGATAATTGAAAATTAATATAGACAGAGATTATTTGTTAAAGTTTTTGCTGAAGAATGTTTAAATCGTGTCTTAATGCATTACACATTACAGGATATTTATGCTTGTGTTAACACTATGGTTAAAGCTGAGGTTAGTCAACCTTTCTGTGTTACAAGATTAGAGAAGTAAGTGCAGGCCTACAGTAAAGCTTGTTAGGGGCAGAAAACTGAGCTAAGAGGTTTGTTTTGAAGTCAGTGTTTTATGGACAAAGTTTGGTAAGTCTACTCTGTGATTTTTCTCAAATTAAAGTAAAATGCTGTGTGTTGAAATGGTTTAATTTCATCATGTTGTACGTGTGGAAGGACTCACCTGAAGAATTTTCTCTTACTCTGAGACTGCAGCTGGTGACTGCAGGGTGGAATCCTGACACGTGTACTTCCACTTGGCTATGAAGGGAGGAAAAGAAAAGGAAATACTCGTAGTCTTTGGATGTGTTTAAACTTTCAGGGGTTGCTTTGGGAAAGTTAATGTTCATTAGAGGTGGATGCCTTTAGGATCTAGTAAATCATACAAATGCATGTGACAGTGTTGATATGATAGATGGGCGTGTGAGGCCAGTGATGGGGAAACTTCATCCTGAGCAGTTTGTTGGCATATTAGATGGGAATGAGCCACTCCCTGTGGAGGTCAAGAGTACACTGGTATTTGTGTGGCAATTTTTGACTGTTCCAAGAAAACAATAGTGGTTTAAATTCCTTAACAATGCATAATTACATTAACTGAAGCTTGCAAGGTTTCAAGCTCATATGCTGTAGTAACTTACACTACTAAAAATTCAGTGTTTTACCGCTAAACAAAGACAGACTACTTTTTGTATTGGGAGGACTATAGCGTGCTTGTTTCACAGTACCCTCAGTTGCACTATCCATATGTTTTATATGACTTGTTGCATATATACAGGTGAGAAAGTTTCTATAGTGAGACTGTTTGATGTGTTAATTTACCTTAACCCCTTAATTCAAAGCACCACAGCAGCTTTCTGTTTTTCTTTTAGGTCAGGTGTCAGTGCTTCTAGGGCTCGTGGATCCTGGCTCATTGTTGAATACTCTTGGTAGTTTTGAAATTGTTAAATGTCTGAGTTGCATCTTTCAATTACAAATTCATAGCTTTCTTCTGTGTCATTTCCAGTGTAATTTGGTGGGAGCAGCTCATAAAGTCACGATGAGAGAATAAGAAGCACGCAGTTGAATGATGTGCAGAAGTGAAACTGATTTTCATCCAGTTTTTTAAGTATTGGCTTTATTTTTAACAAGCCTAGACTAAAGATTTGATAAATTGGGGATGTATGGATTGTGTTAGGCAAATAAAGTACTATTCTGTTAAGAAATTGTGAAAGCCATTCAAACCCAGAGCTTGGGTAGAAGATTTTAATTGTACTCCAAGGACTCTGCAAGGTGCAGTGAAATAACCTGTGGGAGGTTTTAAGGCAACTTTACAATGTTGTCAAATTAGAAGGAAAATTATTAGTTAAGAACCGAGAACTTGCTTAGTTTTATTTTGGTGGAGTGCTGTTAATATTTTACAAGGAAGCAGGTTTGATCATGCACTTGGTGTGAAGTTCGTGTTGCCAACAGCCTTTGTTCTGCAGAAGCCTCTCTGGGAGGGTTTGAATGTTTGAATCCTTAGGGGAAGGATGCCTTTGGTGGAGGTGCCTGGCCGTGTCTGCTCCTGGCTGGCAGCACAGGTGATTGTTGTGGGATGGGATCCAGTCCCTCCCTGGAGCTGGAAGATTTGGTGTGAACTGGTGGGTTATCGATAACCTTTTGTATGTTTAACGAGACAAATCCTTCCGTTCAATTGTTTCGCTGTGAACAAATGCTTATCACCGGATGATTTTGTGTACCTTGTGTCCCTTTTAATTTGTTTTGGATCAGGGACTGTAAAAGCTGGTGTCTGGAAGGGGGTGTTGCAGGGCTGGAGCAAGTACTCCCCAGTTTTTAGATTTGCTTGAGCACGAGAAATGCAGTTGCTCCCAATGCCTTACGTGCAACTTCCTCGTGTCACTTCACTTCACCCAGTGCTGTGTAATTGCAGTAGGGGTTATAAAGAACTTTATTTCGCAGCCTGTGGGTGAGGATGGGTAGGCTGAGGTGGGAGTGCATGTTTCAACCTTCACACTGCCGATCTCCACCATTCTGTGACTTCCTTCACCTGCTTTGTCTCTGCACATCCTGCATCGCTCAGTGCCAGGGCCCAGGGTTGGCCAAACTGGAGGTGGAAGTGGTAACTTGGGTCCCAAACGGACCAGTGGGGTTTCAGTTTGGATCCTCTGCAGCCTGAGGACAAACTGCTGTTAAGTGTTTTCTTTTCCTGACAATGGTGTTATGGCACAGTTGTAGCAGGGTACATGGTAAACCAGCAAATTAGCTTCAAGGGTCAACAGGTATTTCAAAACAAGGCAGGGACTTTAAGGAGGTTTTAAGCAACAAGGAAGTGGCAGTCTTAGTGTTTTACTTGAGAGGGCATTAACTTGCTTTTCATATGTTCTTAGCTCTAAAGACAATGTAGGTCCTTTGGGTACTGATAGTCTTAGACATGGTACCTGTCAGCAGCCAAGTGTAAAGTTTACCGTGTTAAAGCCAACAGATATTTTGTTTCTCACTTTTGGTGGTGAGGGAGCAAATGAAAGGGATTTCTTAAAGCTGTGGACTGCCTAGGTAGGCTCTGAGATTTTGCCCATCTTCCTTTTCTGTTTTATCAGCTAAGGTGAATGGTGAGTCAGTGTAAGCTGTATGGTGTGTTTCATTATTGGACACCTGTCAGAAGAGTTGGTTAATAATCCAGAGCATTTGGATTCAATGTGATAAAACTAATCATAACAAAGTACTCCAGTGCCTAACTTGAAGCTGTGAAGAAAATCCTGTTATCTTAAAAGTATGTGTATATGAAAGGGCTAATTTTTTCTTTCTTAACAAGATAAACATAAACTCATTGGTGGGTTGCAGAGCAGTACTGTTTCCAGAGGCTGCTTTCCAAACTTCCCTGAGATGAAGTGAAACTATGATTTAGTGCTGTCACTTGTGGAGTTTTGAGAATATATACTTCTGAAGACCTTTTAAGTTACCTGGGGGAAGTTGTTATGGAATTAGCTTATTTAATTTATATCGAAATAGTTGTAATGAACATACATTTACTTTCTGCATTTTTTGGAACAGCCTGCGTTATTTGCTGGATGCTTTTTTACTTTTGTCAAGTTGCATAAACAATTTATCATTAACACATTTACTGTATTACAGTTTAACTTCTTAAATATTATTCAAATAACTACTTCTAGGTAAGGAAAACCATTAAATGTCATCCCATACTTACTTTTTCCCCGAGGGAAAGACTGAACAATTGAAGATTGCTTTGAGTTCATTTGATCTGTATGAAGCAGCTTTGAATTTCCTGGACTTATTTAATGAACGTACTGAAAGCCCAGTGTAGCTGCCTGTCTCAGATCCAATAATTGTACACAATATACTGCAGGGGAGAGATAGTCTTTTCCTTTCTGGTCAAAAGGATTAGCAATATGTCATTGTTGGTAATGAAAGCTTGCAGGTAGCACAGTCCAGATTTAGCATTTGAGCTGGCTTCCTTGTAAAGATTTGGTTTGATTTCCTTGTTCTGTAATTTCCAATAATCTCGCTCAAGTGAGAGTTCTTCTTGGATGACTAACACATTTCAGTGCTGGTTAAGGCACTTTTGAAAACCCAGTGTTTTTCATATATTAAATATTTTATTAATGACATAAACAGGTGCCAAGGCTAGTTCAGAGTTGCATATTTTCGAGCCGTGCTTCTTGAATGTTGTGATTCTCAGATTTATCAGGGCTTAACACTTGATGCTGTTCTGTTTCCCCACATGGCCCATTAGCACCCTGGCTCCGTACCTTTTTAATGTAACAAAGTGCATAATTTTTCTTGTATTTCTGCATTTTGTGTTTCAGTCTTTGCTGCATGTTTAAGAGAATTGGAAGTGTGTTCAGAATATTGAGAGGAATGTATTGCTGAAGGTGAATCCTGATGCTTTCTGTTTGAGGTACAACTACCTCTTTTGGGCAGTGACATGGGAAGCTCATCACTGCTTTTGGATAGCCTGTGAGATGCAGTTTGCTGCAGTGTGCAGCCATCCATTTCCTACTGGCACACAGAAGGTGTCCTGAGGCAGAGGGGAGAACTGAGGATCCTAAGTTGTAGGGTAGAGTCTGTCAGTGGGAGTATCTGGCTGTTGTGTGACTGAGCTGCACATGTGTAGTGGTGGGCTTCATCAGGCTAAACCAAGGGGCATAACTGACAAAGCTAAATATAAATCCTGTATTACTAATATCTGGGAATGGCCAAGCTGTTAGGACTTGGAAGCATGATTCAAAGATTTGCCAAGTTAGCCTGTGATGGTCACTAGACGAGTTTGCCCAGGAGAAGTGAGTTATAAAGTAATTCAAGACTTTCTAAAAAAAACCCTCTTGTGCAGTCAGAGTTTAATGACCAAGGTGATGGCTTTATGCTGCCATTGTCAGTGTTTAAATCCTCAGCATTTTTTATTTGCACCTGTTTTTACTGATCTCATAATTGGCCATTGTTACAGAACTCATGTGGAATTTGGTTGAGAGACCAACTTTTCTTTTCTTTTTGGATGGAATGCAAACTACCTATTGCAATAAAGTTTCTGTACTTGTGATTATGGGCACTGTCAGTGTTTCCATTATAAATTTCTCGATTTTTTTTTAAAAGGAGCTTAAAACTAAGTTGTAAAAATTTGTTCTTGGCAGAGAACTTGTGTACAACATCTCAGCTCAAGTAAAACTTTTTAATGAATTTTGAGACAGAGAAGGAAAACCTGAACTGCTTTGTAAGTTGAAGTCACACAGGTGAAGTAACCATGAAATCTCTTGTTAACGAAACTCAGCTTGTAAGGAAGTAGCCCTACAGAAACCCCCAGTGTTAGTGCTATGTCCTGCATTACATTTTAAATTGAGTTGTAACAACTGAGTGTAACTTTTGATTCATTGTGTGGAAAAGCTTTTGCCAGAACAGCATTCATTGCCGAGCAGGAAAAACAGACCAGAAGGTACCAGGTATCAAGAAGCAGGGAACTCTGTAGTGGTGAGCCCTTCCCACCACTGGGAAAGGCTTTTTTATGGTGATGGTAAATCTGTTTATGAAGGAAAACAGTAAAAATATGCCATTCCTATTTACTCCATTTTTTGGTGCTGCAGGACATGCTCTGAGACCATGTTCAATCAATGTATATTTTCACTGGATTAAATAAACCTGAATATTGACGTCACAAAAATAAGCTGAGGAGCCTGGCGGTGGATGCTGATGTGTTTTGCTCTTCTAATAAACACTGCTTCAAAATTTAATGAAGCGTGCCATGTTGCTAAAGGTAAATGCAAACAAACTGAGCTATAGACTCTTGGCTTGAGGTGCTGCTGTTTAATGAGGTTCATCACCGGGTAATGTGAGCAGATCCTGGTGACGCAAATGCCAGCAGTCATTCCCTGCCCCATTTCAGGAGGAAACCTGGTGATACTGATTGTTTTCACTGGAAGAAGAAAAAACACTGCAGCAATGTGAGTCCTCAGCAAAATGTTGAGCATCACTCATCTTTACTATGCCTTGAGATCCTAGTTTAACTTCATTAAGACGGGCTCCCTTCAAATGCAATCTTTGTGTCACCTTGTGCTTCTCTATTCCCATACGTTAATGTGCTTTGTCTTTAACAGAAGCTTCCTGAAAGTTCTGTTGAGCATCCACGGTGTTGTGTATGGTTTGGTGCAGCACTCAGCTTTGTGTGCCTGGCTCTGGCTGGGGCAGCTGGGCACAACTGAAAACCAAATGACCCTGGGAAGGGTGCATTTTATCAGAGATAGGGGTGTGTGGAACCTGTGCCTTCAGTAGGCGTTTTTGTACCTTCCAGCAGGAATAGGCAGACATACTGATTCCCTGGAGACAGACCAATGATGCTGCTCTTGTGCCTTTCCTTCTAGAATGTCTTCTGTTGTGGCAGGTTTTGTGCTCACTTTTTAAAAGAGATCAGTTTTTTGGTACCGTTGCTATTGTGCGTTTGTCAATAAAGCTGCATACTAAGAAAAAAATCACACAGAAAGGTTCTGGAGAACACCTTGGATAACTAGTTTTGCTGCTGGAGGCAAGTTCAGTGAATAAATTTTTTGAAAACTGCGAGGGTTTTTGTTACTATAATAGGCAATTATATAAACATTTTGGAATCAGATAATTTGGTTCTAAACTAGTTAAAATTTTGGTTTTAAATGTTTTGTCCAAGATATGAACAAATTTTGGAAAGGCATGGGTAACCAAATAGTCAAAAATTCTTATTAGTAAGTGCCTGAAAATTATGAAGAGATAGCTATGCTATGGTTATAACTGTGGAGTCATTAATGATTTTGTTTCTGTTTTGCTATTCTAATGATGTTTCCAGGTGTGATAATACTGAACGATGGCTCAACTCTTTAAATAGGAATTCAATAATTGCTTTGTTTAGTGATGAGCCTGTTAGCTTTATGTGTGGAAATAAGAACAGGTTTTTTTATCCTAACAACATAAATAATTGATGTTTTGTTTTTAGGGCTGTGTGACATTTGTTTCTATTCTGTCTTGATTTCAAGCAGCAGCTGTAAATAAACTAATGTTGGTCTTTAATTATGAAATCTGGGGTTCTGAAACCCTTAGTGTGGTCTGTGGTTAAGCTTCGATCCCTGGGTGGGAAGAGAGAAAGCCTCCCTCTGCTTGTAAAAACGTAACTGATGTGTTACTGTTTCTGATAAGGCTTCAAGAGTGAAGTAATGCTTTGAGGTATTTGGAAACTTTAATCTTCACATGTGCATGTAAACCAAATATCGTCCCCATTTTCTGAGTGGGGAAATATGCCCTCAATTTTTCCTGGGACACCGGCCTCCCCCAACTGCCTAATGTGTGGTTTTTTGGCATGCTCTTCTTTAATAGCTGTCAAGCAGAGTGATCTAAAATACTTAATAAATATGTGAAAATTGTTCAGATATTTGTGTTTGTTGCCTTACCACATGTGCATGCTTTGCTATTTTCACCCTTCCTTTCAGACTTGGACTTTGCCTTGCCAGCTGTGTGAAATTCAGGTGTAACATCTTCAGGACAGAGTGTGCAGGTCTGCCTAGCACAGAGTCAAGTGCTGTAAAATGGGCAACTCGGCTTAAGTGAGTTTCCAAAAGTTATGGGCAACTGCGAACAGGATTATTTTCCTTGAGCAGGATTACTTTCCTTATGTACTTTGTAAAGAACTTGTTGATAGTCTAAGATTGATATGGAAGCCTGGGATTTCCTGCCAGTAATAGTGATTTAATATGAAATCAGTCCCACCTGCACTTTCTAACTCTGCTTTGAAGGACTCCTTGCCCAAATAAATGGACTTGTAGCAGTTCTAGCTCACTGGTGAACTTTCCCAGTTTGAAAACCCAGCCTGTGCATTTGCAGGAACCTTTGAGCAAAATTGTGCTGCTGTCATCTCCTTCTTCTCTTCCACAGTCCCTTGGTGCTCTATGTTGCAGTGAGATTCTGTCCAGGGTCAGAATTTGCTGGTATCAAGTCAAGTGAAGGAGTACATTTGCCTCACAGCTTGTCTTCTCCTCAGAAACAACTTTAAAGGGACACAGAAACTGTTGAGGGTGTCAACAGCTGAAGAAGCTGTTCTCTTTTAATCCCCAGTGAATGATCTGTTTTCCTTTTCCTCCACTTACCTTGCTTGCAGGGATTATCTCCTCCAGTTCTTTTCATTTGCGGGTGGTCCTTCAGCCTGGCTGCCCCTGTTCTGCCACAGCTTCCCCTGAGCATGAATCTTTTCCAGCCTGTCCTGAGGTGATGGGGAAGGTACTGGATTCATAGTGGTCTTGGCATGCATGGCTGGAAGTGGCAGTAGTACAGCATGGCAAAAGATAGGTATAGTTATGGCTTCATTCCCTAGAGGATGGAGCTGCTCATAGTTAGAACCACTCTGTCAGATAGTACCTGCTGGCTCCTGCGTGGAAAATATAGTGTTAAAGTGGATTTCCAGTCTTCCATTGCTAAAAGTTTGCTTTTTTTTGGAATGTGTCTCCATCACCTGTTACCAGATCTCCTCACCTTCACACCAAACCATGACTACATGCAAAGGAAGCACTCGGTGGTTTTGTGTGAGTGAATTTAACAGTACCGTGCTGGCATTGGGGAAGATTGTTGTTTTTTGGCTGGAGCCGTATTTTAATGCAATTGAAATCTGATTTAGAAATTAATGTAAATGCCAGTTTCCCTGGTGTGACAAGGTAGAGATCATAGGAGTAGGAACTAATTTTGGCAAGCTCTTTTGATAGGGTTGAGATGGGCAAAGTGGGGTCAGCCCAGAGCAGCTGCGTTTTGCCTTCCATATCCTCAGAGGAGCAGTGGAACACAAAACAAGTGCAAGAATGTTCCTGTAGAAGATGAAAAGAAATAAAGACAGGACAGTGCAGCAGTTGACTGAATGCAGCCATGAAGATAGATGACTGGAAAGGCTAAGAAACGAAAAACTATTTGAAGCACTTCTGGAGTGGGAGTTTCAGTGACACTTCAGCGATGACTTGTTTAGGTTCCTGATGCTCTTATCCCACTGTGTGGATAAATAAGCAGACCTGGGCTGATGGAACACACCAGTCAAAGGAAGTTCCCACTGGGGCATACATAGTCTGAAAACTTCCATAAATTGTTCTGTAATATGACAGTTTCCAATTATGGGTTTTCATAATGAGAGGCTTACTGGCAACCATTACTGCAAGTTAACTGTGGAAATTTCTATTGCTTTTCTTGGCCCCTGTGCACTTCCTGAACAGTATGTGTTTTGTCCCAGGTGTCCCATTCTGGGCTTTGAAAGTGTGTCACAACATGCGTGGGACTGAGACCCCTGGGAGCTGACACAGCCCAATCAAAAGGAATAAAAACTGCAAGTGGGGGCTTAAGGTATCAGCCCCAACATGTAGACACTTGGTTGATTTGTTTGTTTTGTGCCTTGATGAGCTAAAGTGTTGATCAGTAAGAGATTTTCTTAGACACATGGGAAATAATTTTTATACAGTTCTGAAGAAAACTTCAAACCCTTGGGAAGTACAGGTATGCAAATATCTTGGATAGCCCTTCCAGTACTTTTTGATTAGTTTGCATTGTCAGCCCACTTTCTTACGGGCACGTGCGGGTACAGGCTTGTTTGGTTTGTGAAATGTTGAATAAATCTTCAAAGAGTATAATTGTTTCCAGGAAATACGTTTTTCATACATGCTTGTATTGTTTAAAAAAAAAAGGCAGTAATGGATAATACTTGGGTTTGTGCAAGCCAACGGTGTGGATTTGCTTGGCATTGCAGCTTTCAAATGATACACACTCAGCACAAGTAGATTCTTTTCTGATTACATGCAAGCTCTGTGTAATTACTGCATCTTTTAAAATATGTATTGATTCATGGTATTGTCTTGAAATTGCAAATGATCCAGAAGCCTGTCTGCTTCTTTACATCAGATGCAAACTGGGTATCTTTCTGCAGTGATTTGCTGAAAATGCAGAGATTTCACAGAATCATACCTTTGAAGATGTAACCTTATGTTGCTCTCTTCTTCTAATCTACCCCTCTTGAGTGATTTATTCTAGGGACTGTGCATCACAGGTTTTGTCCTGGCACCCATTCTTGTAGTGTTGCAGTGTCTGTGCACATTACCAGAAAGAAGATGGCTGGGAGACAGTTTTTGAAAAAAAAAAGAAAAGTTAAACCAAAAAGAAAAGAGCACACACACAAGAAAAGAAAACCAGTTCCAGTTAGTAGAGAGGGTTTTGCTGCCGGTGTGGATGGGGCATAATTTGATTTAAATGACTTTTGAAAAACAGTTCTCAAAACTGTTCCATGCATTTTCTTCCTGGCTACTGTTGAAAATATGGAGCCGAATATTTTCTGTGATGTTTCAAACCAATATGTTCTGGCAACCTCAGAGCTGGGCCATGTGCATTGCACTCTTGTTTCCAGTTCGCTGTGGCCTGGAGTGCAACACACAGCTCATGAGATGCACCAAAGTGGGAGGTCTTGTGAGGAGCAAGCAGTACAAAGACCCAAGGTACAAGGAACATTTTGCTGGGGTCCAGCAGGGAAGCTGCCAGTTTTAAGGGCCTCTTTTATGAAAGAAGTTTGCTGGTAGGAGATGAAGAAGCTGTTTGTGCTTCTTCGAATTTTGTGAGTGTGAGTGTGCAGGGGGAGGTTGATTCCTGGGTGTTGTTAAAGGCCGGGTGCTGAAGTGAATCTTTTGTGCTTCTCTGGGGTCAAACTTTTCTCACTTGAGAGATGGGCCATGGCTAAGGATTTGTCAGTGCTTTAAGTGTGACAACATCTTGCTGTATATAATAGCAAAAGGGCTGGGAAGCTGGGAGATGAGGTGTTTGCTGTATCACTTCTGCTCCAGGGACTTCTGTGCCTTGGGAAATGTGTGTGGGAAGGTCAGTGCAATATAAGGAGGTATTCTGAAAATAGAGACTGTTTTTTTAGCACCAGATCAAATCCCAGGGGTGTCAGCAGGAGTGGAAAGTGTGGAACAAGGTTGTTGATCCGGCTATAACAGTACACAGCTCTTTGGTAGTGACTCCCAACAGGGTTGGCATGCCTACAAAGGAGATGGCAGAGTGTTCCCTGCAAGGGAATCAAGGACATTGTCCTTCCCCATATCTGTGACACTGTTCAGATCAACCTCAGCAGTGGTTGATCCACAATGTGTGGGGTACCTGTGCTGAGCAGGGTCAGCTACTTCTGACAAGTTTTTCCTGCTTCTCAGCAGTTGTTAGAGAGTACAAAAGGCAGGATTGTACAGATGGAGCTGTTTATCCTGTTAGGAGAACCAGATGAAATGGACCTGAGGAAACACAGTCCTGATCCCAGGCAGCGGTGCAAGAGCCAGACTTGGGAGAGACAGGTCCAAGGAGACCACAGAGAAGTGGCAGGAAGGGGGTGAAGGCAGGAGTAGACTTGAGGAGAGACAGGGGCAGAGGCAACTGTCTCCTGGTCAGTGATAATGAGGTGTAGACAAACATGTTTGGAAGCAGACTGTAGGTGTGGGATGAGGACCAGGGAACGGGAATGGGGAGCTTTCAGAGGCAAATGACAGGTCAGAGACCAGATAGGGAGTGGAAATACATGGTGAGGAGACAGTTCTTGTTTTGGCTTTAGGATTCAGAAAGGTCAGTCTTGAGAATTTTCCTTGTTGATGCTTTTCTACTTGTTTTTTTGGTTATTTGTGCAAGATGGTAGGAGAAGGACTTCAGATGGGCTTGGAGGGAACACGCTGTAACCTGGATTGCTTTGGTACAGCCTGAAGCACAGAGAGATGAGTGAACAACTCAGGAATGAGGTTTATGGGTAGAAACAGAAAGAAGTCATGAGTTGAGGTGGCTGTTTTGAGATATGGGGTTTTTTTCTACCGTTAATTCTGTTTCTTGTACAGCTGCCTGACAAACCTGGATGTAGAGCTGTCTGCTCAGGTTGGACTAAACATGGATGTTCAGTCTTATTATTTGAATTAACTGTAGTAAAAACTCACTTTGCAGGTTAGCCTGAGCAGAGGAGTTTCTGGGAAGGGCAGGCAAGATGGCTTTGGGGTCTCAACAGGTTTGATGGCCATACTGAAGATGTCTCGATATTTTCTTTTCAAAACACAAGCATTAGATTTCATTTGTTTCTTTCCCACTTCTCACCTGCTGCAGTGGATGCAAGTCAGAGCAGATTCTGAAAAGTCACTGTTTCCAAGAAGCCTTTGTGTACTCAGATCATTTACCCTTTGAATCCACAAGCAGGATGGTATTGTAGTGACTGCTGTGACAAAACTGTGTGTGACATCTGGGAACAACAGAGTCCATTGGGGAGGAACAAGTAGTCTTTTCCTAATCAAGAGGGAGAGATTTTAATATGGATGTTTGTATGATTATTGCATCCACTGTGATGTCTGAAATGTAAACTATAATGTGCTGTTAATAGAAAATAGCTATCCTGGGGGCTGTTAGCAAGTGTTTCCAGTGATTTAGAATTAAAAGATTGTAATAAAAAAATCCAATCCCAAACCACAACAAACCTCCTCCGTATAACATTATTATTTTAAAAGTAATACCATAACTGCTCCAACTGAGACTAGTCACTGTTACTGAGTTATTGTTTTCCCAATACTGTTTGGTGTATGTGGGATTATGAAAAGAAGGAAGGATGCTTGGGACAGGTGTTTCTTTTCTTGTAAGTGCCATCCTTTCTTTATCCAAGAAGGAGCTAGAGCGAGCCAGCCTTTGTTTGGTTACTCTTCAGAAAAGCAAAGCCCTTCCTCACAATATTTATGGTAGCTTGGCTCTAGTATGTATGTATGAGCTGTGACAGCATCCTTGTGTTAGCCAGGCTCTGTTCCTACTCCCTTTTGAGGGAACACTAGGGAACCAGCTTTTAATTGAAGCCTGTTTAATATGGCAAAAGCCGGGAGGCGAATAGATGCAGGTGTTCACAGCACTGGTCTGAAATGTGGTGTTTGTATTAGTGTTGTGGTGGCAACGGTCCTTTTAACGAGGGGATGGTAATTTGGTCCAAAGCCCCTGTTTTTCAGCTGTCCTCCTTTTGAAGTGACCGCTTTTAACCTGTTTCTGAGACTTGTTGGTTAACTAAGGCTCAGCTGCAGAGAGGACCAGCAGCTCTGACCTAAACTTTGTCTCCCTACCCAGTATTGAGCATAATGACTTTGTTTGACTAAAGCAGAACTTGTGTTTGATCAAAGTATTTTTCAGAAGAATGGCATCTTACCTTGGTTTGCAAACCTCAGAAGGTAGGCTAGGGCTAACACCTTATTTCCCTCTTAGCTGTTCCCCCATCAGTCCCCCCTGTCTAATGTCAGTTCTTTGTGTGCTATGGAACTTCTTCAGTTCCCACTTGCTGGTAAATTGACTGCACCTTTCTGTACAAGCATGAGGAGCCTCTTTGTGCATCATCTGTGTGCCCCAGTGAAGAGAATTACCATTAATGGCTTGTCACTTCTAAAATCTTTTGGGCAAGTTACATGTTCTGGATTTGAGTACTCATTAGAAGACACTTTACAGGGTTTTGACTGACTTGTGTGTAGAAAGGTAATCTCCATTCTGCCTCAGTATCCTTCTGGAAATACTCTTTTTAATACTAGCTTTTTGAGTGAGATGAAGAATTTTACATTTATTGAATCTGTGTCCAAACCTGCTGTAGTGAAGATAATTCTGCTTCCTTACCTGCAAGATGCTTTCAGCAAAGGAGGTCTCTTTGTACAAGGTTCCGTTGAAAGCAGTGATTCTACATGGAAAGTTTTTAGCAGTTTTTAGCCATGCCAGGTGCAGTCTTCCAGCTGTGTCTAGTCCAGCATTCATCCAGCAGTCATGTCACTTCTTCAGATCTGTGAGGATTCATGGACTGCTTGTAAGGATCAGAGATGAATAAGAAAGAAAAGCAAACCTATTAGTGTCAGGCTTAAATACTTTGGGGGCTTGGTGCATTTATTGGAAAGAGCCTGGGGTTAATAGCTTAAAGATTATTGAAAATCACTGGTCACGTTCAGCTGTTTCAGTTTACAGGCACTGAGGAGGCAGCAACAAAAGCTCTGTACCTGATCTGAGAGTAAGCAGGCCTGGGCTTTGTCTTTGTGTGGAGGTTTAGTCTGTGAAAAGCAGGTATCTAACAGGACAGATGTGAGATTGGTCCTGGCAGCGGAGGCCATTTCTTCTGTAGCACAGGAGGTAACCCCTATGCTTTTAGATTCACAGATTCCCAGTTCAGTTTTCTGTTGGAACAAATTCCTCCTGAGTAAGGACAATTGGTCATTCAATTGCTGCTTCAAGACTGGGCTGGATGCTCCACTGTCCAGATTGTACAGGTCCATGCCAGGTTGTTTTTACCCACTAGCTGGTTTTTATGGTTGAAATGGGATTTTCATTCAAATGTCTTGTGTTCTGTCAGCTATAACTTTACAAACTAAACCAGTCACCAGCAGAGCAGAAACTTGATGCTTGTTCAGTGAGAGATGTCTGTTTTAAGCTGGAAGAAAACTTATTCTGACACTGTCTTCCGGATCAGGCATTCAAACAAACAATTGACTTTCATCAAAATGTTTATTAAAACTTGTTTTAAATTATCGTTAAAGAGCACGTAAAAATAACAACCATAAGGTTGACATTTTATTTCCCAGATCAGGAAGTTAAGGTCCTCTAAGGGCTTTTAATGATGTTTGTATGTCAGTGGGGTCATACATCTTATGCATATGTAACAAAGGGGGATCCCATTTTTCTAGGTCCATGCAGGGTCAGCTGCATTGACAGGGAATGGAACTCTGTACTGCACATATGACTACATGATGGACTGAGCCAATTGTGTATTTGCTTTACTCTGTGTCTGTCATCAGAACTGACCTGTTCTAGCTGTGTGCATTAGGCCATGGATAAGATGCAATAATGTTAGAAGAAACAGGAGAGTGCAATATCATCAGATTCTTGAGTCTGAGATGCCACTTGTAAGAAATGCTTAATATGTCATGGTTGGATTTTCTGCTGCTCATAGACAGAAGGATCCTGCTCTTTGGAATCTGTGTGATGAGCTCATGTTGGCCAGCACCTCTGATAGTCTTAAATGGAGTAATTGTATCCAGTGAGCTCCTGATTTTGTAAAGTCTTATGTGGCTTTTCAGTCTTGTGATGTACAGCTTCCCTAAATTTTTTGGTGTGATATGAGAAATTTTGGGTGAAATTATGCCTGCTCTGTTATGTATGAGGTCAGCCTAAATGATTTATCTTGGCCATAAAAAGAAAACAAATCCTATCACCCAGGCTTGCCAGCATCTGGACATTTTGCTGACCTACTCTGTGTAGAGGTTATGATTTTCTGGACTCTGGAAAACTTTACTGAAAAATCCTTTTACAAATCCATAAGGAAATGTGTGGCTGGGGATTTAGGTAGTCACAGCTGGAGTATTGTGCTGCTGGTGGCAGCAGTGTGTGTCCTCTAGCTTGGGGGAAACACGGTGATTTTAGCATAGACCATTTAAAATGAAATCTGTATCTGCTGCCTTCTTTAATAACCACAGAAACTCTTCAAGCTGAACCCTTCCAGTGCCGCATCTTTAGAGAAGTGCTTCTTAAATAAGATAAATTTGATGTTGTTTGCTGCTTTACATATAGCAAACATACAATTTAGGACCCAAACCACATCTCACACTCTCCTGAGAAAGTCCGTGAGACAAAAAAATGCAGGTAAAACTTGAAGGGGTTGAAGGAAACGAACTCCTGCTGCAGTTGCACACTTGCACACATCTGGTGCAATTGAAATTTAAGAGCTGAATACATCCACATCTGACCACAGTAGGGTCCAAACATTACTGTTGACACTGGTTTTCTTTTTGGATAGGTACACTGGCAGAGTCACTAGCGTGTGGAGCCTTGTCAGCTCTCTAATCTAATAGACTGTTCTTGCCCAGACCATTGTGTGTCAGTATTTTATGTACCAAATGTAGCCAGGTTTAATAATCAGCCATTTGCCCACCTTCTGCCAAACTTTTTTCTCTTTTTTTGTCACAATTTAATGTTTGAGTTAAAATCTGCTATGGTAACAAATTGTATACATGTTAAAAATGAAAAGAAAGATGGAAAGAAGAATCACAAAAGGTAACAAGAGTTCAAAGCAATGTCATTTGAGTTTTTTATTTTTAAAGACTTGAATTCCGCCCCATTTTAAAATCGATTTTATTTCTGTTATGTATTGTGAAAAGCTTACAAAGAAATGGATACTTCTTGAAAGCATGACTGTAGTTCTTTGTACGTAAAGCTGTGAAAGTATTCCCTGTACTGATTTTGATTTATTTGCTTTTTAGTTACTAAAGAATAATTTGTAGAGCTTTTTTTGACTTACATTTTCTTACTTGGAACAGTTGCCTGCAGATAGCACCTGTTGAGGTTATTTATGTTTATTTCTAGCAACTATATGGATCACATAAAGTATGTTACCAAAAAGTTGTTCTCTTGTTTTATTGCATTTTTTTAAGGGCCCTTCACGTGCCTTGCTGGTGGCATGAGGTGCTGCTGTCATGTACTGGGTTATGATGCTGAGGACTGGGGACCTTGGAGGAGCATCTCTGGGGAATTACCTGCCTGGCAAACACCAGCACCAGCTGGGGGGGAGCTCAGTCACTGGGAGGGCATTGGAATGGAGTCACCCAGTATCTTTGTGATTTTAATGTTTAGTTGGTTATTTCTTATTCTGTACTGATTTTCATCTCACTCTGAAGTACCATAGCTTGAGTGAAACATAAACATTTTGGAAACTGAAGCTTGGATCTAGGTTCTCCAGCTGTGTAGGTGTTTGCAGCTCACTGTTGGTTGCATGAAGGATTCTGGTAAAGGCTTGTGTGTCCAAGGTATCAAGCACTTTGGTCATTATGTCCTGAGCTGGAGCAGTTTCTGCTCCTGTCACATGCAGTGAGGGATGCCATCCAGGCCCGGTGTCTGCTTCACTGGGAACTGGGCTCTTCTTCAGTAATTTGATTTGGAAAATTGTATAAATAATGGCAGTAACTGGGTGCCCTTAACAATAAAAACACAGCCTAAAATAAACGTAAAGCTTGGTGCCTTACCAAGCTGCCACAGTCCAGCTCTTCCACAGGTCACAGGGCACCATGTTCTGTAATCTCTGCTTTTTCAGTCTGTTCCTAATTGTGTGGAGGAGCTTTGACATCATCCCAGCATTCACTGGAACTGCTTAAGTTTTGGGACGTCCTGGGATGATTAGTGTATCTTGGTGAACAATGGTCTAAGCAACCTATTAAATTGTAGTGTATCCTCCTCCCTGCCTGTGTTTACTCCTAACTTCTGCAGAACTGATTAGAGGCTTGGCAGGAACTGTATGGTTATGCTCTAGATACACTTTGGATACGTTCTTGTCACAGTTGAGGTATTGCAAAAGCTATGCTGTTCCAGTCTTTATCCTACTGAGGTACCTCTTTTGATTGTGCAATATCTGTGGCTAATTACACGGCAATTGCAGTGTGCCACCAGCCACCCACAATTCATTGTCAGCTCCTTGGGGATGCAAATGAAAAAGGAAAGATAATGTTTTCTTTCTTCAGTCCAGTGATTTAGCTTGCCTCTGTTTTTTTAATCCCCTGCTCCTTCAGGTAATAAAGCCAGATGGTAGTGACAAAGAAACAGAAGTCACACATGAATCAGACGTCCCTGAGGATATGTTGGGGACTTGCATTCCACAAGAGACAGCGAAAGGCGATGCTCAAAGTCCAGATGTCATTATAGAAGCTCAATTTGATGATAATGATGCAGAGCATGGACAAGACCACTTGCAGGATACGTTGACTGATGACATTAAGAAACTTTCCATGGATACTGGTGAAAAGGGTGAGTAGATCAGACTGCTGATTTTAGGCCCTTATTTGAGCAAACCATTGAAGTGTTACTTGGTTGCCTCGCTTTGCTGTGAGATATATAAAACAGGCATAAAAGCTTAATACCTTATCACTTCCTATCCCTCTCTGCTAAACTGTCTTCATGGTTTTGAATGGATATTAATGGCTGGGGTTTATGTGGCTTTGATTGGTGCAAAGTAAATCTGTGAAACAGAAGTCACACCTTTAGATTTGCAATTCTAGGGGCTGTCTGGGGACTGCTGGTTGCTGTTTAATTCAAGATGCTGCTGTAGCAGTTTCCTTCCTTGCAGCTCAGCTGGCCAATCTGTGTGTCTCAGTTTGGGGATAAGAATATATTTCCTTGGGGGCAGTTAAGTTTGTTGCTGTTTTCAAACAGTTGAGTTATGAGCAACTTAAAGATTTGGTCTTTAAAAAGAAAATTGCACTAAAACCTAAAGCCAATTATGCGATCTGTTTTGAAGGCAGACCTATTTTATTCTCAATCTGAATTCCATCCAAGCCATCAAGTGTTGCTTAGGGCAAAATAAAATAGGCTCCCCTGTCCCAAAACTAATGCTTATGCAGCTCTTTACATGTCCTTTCTAGTATTAAATCCCTTCCTGAAGAGCTGTGTGTTGAAAGGATTCTGACAATTGGCACATTTAACGTGTACCTTCAGCTGCTCATGAGAGGTTTGTTGGGGTGGATATTCTGGTGTGTTCCTGTTGCTTGCCCCAGTTGTCCAGAAAAGGTGGCAGTAACTCAAGACCTAGGTAGTTGTTGGACTCTGACAAATCTTGGTGGTGTGGTTATAAAGCTGTCCTATTTAATACCTCGTGTTTTCCTGAGATATTTGAAGATGCACAGACCCCTACCTGTACTGTTGGTAGACTTCTATTTTTCACATCCATCTGTTAATAAAACAGGAAATAATATTTGAATGGAAATGTTGTAGTTTCTATTACAAAGCATTGATTTCACCTCATGAATGGTTTGTGATGCCATTTCCTTCTGGGTATCTCCGCTGTTGAGTTCCTGCCAAGGCACGTGAACCAACTCATATCTTGTTCCATTCCTTTCCAGGATATAGCTTGATTTGGGAGTTACTCATCTTGTCTGTGGATGTTTTTACACAGGTAGTTTTTAACCTCAGCTCTTTTGCAGTCTACTGCAGCTGCACACCGCTGGGCCACTTTGACTCAACAAGTCTCCTGAGTCACATGTTGTGTCTGTTGCATCTGTGTTGATTCTGATAGCAATGCCAAATTAAACATTGTAGAAGTACATTCTAGTTTGATACCAGCATCTAAAATATATACAGGCTTGAGCCAGTATTTTACTTTAGTTGTACGACTTAGTTGTCTTTACTTTACTTTAGTTGTGCTTCAGTTTAAAGAGTTGATGAGAGGTGGGTTTTTTTTTTTTTGGTACATCATAGTTCCTCGAGATGCTCTGGAGTGACCTGTGTTGGAAGTTATCAAGTCATCTCTCAAAATCTGTGCCATCTGAGTAGGTTTTTGCCATTTGATTCTGTCTTTGGAGAATATTTGTAGGACAAATGTGAGATCAGCTTATTGTCTGCACAGTTGAAATCCAACTTTTCCACTGCAGTTGCCTAAGCCAACTGTTTTCTTTTGTTTTAAAGGCCCTTCTATGTTCATCCTTAACAAGGCTGGTGTGGATATGCCAGTTAGATTTCTGCTCAGTTTGTGTTTTGCTATCATATCTTTTAATATTTGCTTCAGCTTCTTTGACCATATAACCCATATGGACTTTTCCCTACTTTCTTCTTTCCCTGCTTTTTAATACCCTCCCTTTTTTATACATATAAAGTTTACGATGCTGATTTTTCTGAAGGTGTTTTTGAGTAGTTGATGATTGCTTTGGCTTGTTTCCTGTCCTTCATACAATTTCTCATATCATCACTTATCCAGATTTTCAGTCTTGCCTGGAAAACAGCTATGATTATTCTAGCATCACTGATAACTGTCCTGAAAAAAAGAAAAAATCCTGCCAAATTCAGCCTTCACAGGTGTGGCTCAAAATGCTTTTTTAAAAGCACCAAACATACACTTTTTCAAGGCAGAACTGAACCTTTGAGGGTAAAATCAGTTGGACTTCTTAAGGCCATCCACTGGAACGTGGTGCTGGCATCAGAGGCAGGAAGCACTGGAGGATTGGGCTGTGATGAGTGGAGGTGCCCTTCCTTGGGTAACGTGGGCCTCTCCTGAGCTGCTTGGCTGCTGCTGCCAGCTGAACTTCCTGCATATGAGCCTTTCATGTTACATCCCTTCTGCTGGAAACAGCTACTGCAGGAAAACAGAGAGGTGGATGGAAGTTGGCATTCACAGGGGGATTTCTTCCTGACCCACCAAACCCAGTGCTTTGCTTGCTTTCCCTCAGAGCATTGCTTTGCAGGGTTCATCACACAGTCCCATTGCATGGCCTTATGCACAGAAGGGAGCAGCAGGAATTTTCTGTGACCAGCACATGTCTTAAATGAACACTTGTGATGGGCTTCCTTCCTTTTTTGGAAGGGTTTTTTGAAGGTTTCAAGCTGGCCAAAGATTCTATCAAAGATACTATATTAATGAAACAAAATCAAGAAACAGTCTCTGATGTTCTCATGTGCACTTTAACATATGTATTTGCATACATATATGTGTATGTGTATATTTATAAAAATATCCACATATATATATATATAAGACGTACCCAAAATTCAATCTAAACAAAAAACCCATGAGATTTCTGGAGGTGAAAAATATCCATAACTACTGTAATGGAATCAAAAGTACATTTTACTTATTCTGGGCAAAAAACCCAGAGCTGGGTTGAGACTGTGCTCAGTCTTTGTTCATGAACACAAGCCCTGCAGTTTTCTGCTCTCAATTGCAAGATGCCTTTTGTCCTTCTGGTGTAGGAGTAGGATTGCACAATATCTCTGCTGGCTCATTTGTTCTGATGCCGATGGTCAGAACGAACCATGAAGAATAAAAGTAGACGTGCCATTCGAATAAGAGCGCTCTGGGAGTGCAGACTGTTTTGATGTCTTTTCTACCTTGGCCTGTGTCCCATCCCTTCTCATGGCTCTGTTCCTCTTCAGAGCACAGTCACCCTCTCCATCTCTAGTTACACGCTGGGGCAAAGAATTTTGGGGTTGGCCCTTGCTGTCAGGAGCTCTGAAGCATGAAACATTGTGTACACTGATTATGGCCTAGATTTGAGGGACTGAATTTCCCTGAAGTCATTGTACCTTGGATATCCTGTGCCTCTGTGGGGCTTAGGGCAAACTGGTAGAAGTTGTATTATGCAGAAGTTTTGACTCAGATGTTGGATCTATCTTCACTAAGGGCTGCTGTTATGAGAGCTGTGCTTCCTGCCTTTCTATTCCTGAGTCCCCAGAAGGGATGGGATAAGCAAGAGGGAAGTCCATGGAAGTGAAGTGACCATTGCATTCAGCCCATGTACTTTCTTGCTCATAAAAGTGGGTCAGTCGTGCTTTGCTCAAGGATATTTAAATAGAAATTCACGACTGGTGTCATTCTGCGAGATGATGTCCTGCTCAAACGAGTTTGTTACGTTTATCTGGACTTTTCTTGCAAAGAAGTGGAGTTAAAGATCATCTTTGAAAAGTCTTTAGTTGAGGAAGTGACAGCCATTCTCTTCTCCAGCACCTGGTTCTGCACAAAGACCAATATTGTCCTGTACCACAGTTAAATTGTCTGAATGTTAAGCTTTGGTATTTGGTCTTGCAAAGTTGAAAATATCTTTTTCTCTGGGATTTTCAGCTGTATTTCCAAAGTGTAAATATCTATATACTGAGTAAACTCTCTTAAAGAGACAGTAAGAATGAGCACCCTGAATAAAATTTCTCAGCTTCCCTTCCTTAGTAGTGTCTTCAAACCCCCTCTGGGATTTCTGTGCCCTACTGAAATGTGGGCAGAGAACAAGGCAATAACATCCTGGCAGTAGTCTGGACCACCAGTGTGTACACAGAAAAAATTAAATCCCTGTTGTGCTTGCTACTGACATGGAGGTCCTCTGTGTTGTACCCTGAGACTTCAGCTTACTCTGTGTCACTGCTGTCCACAGAACTCATTCACCAGTCAAAATGACCTTTGCCAGGTCTGTAATTCTTTTTCTTAATCCTCATTCACATTGACTACTGCAACAGAAGTCATGTAACTTTTATCTTATCATTCACTACTGACCTAGAATACATTACTTCTGTGACTTTTCACTGCAGCAGGAGGATTTTCTTTATACTCGATTTCAATATGTAATAAAAAATGGAAATTCTTGGTCTCTCTCAACCTGGGAAAAGTGCAAAATGTTCTGTACATAATGGTTTATGATGCTGTATCCCTACACAGACTGTGTGTCACATGAATTTCCTACAAATGTGAGCTGTCTCTTGTTAAATATCGGAATCAGATTTCTCTGATAAAGAAACATCAGCAACTGAACAGTAGCAGCTACTTGCACTCATGAGAATGGCAGCTGTTCTCATAAAAGTGCCTCAGCCCTTCTTTAGCAAAATGATATTCAAATAAAAGTTTGTAAAACTGTGTCACTATGCCAAAAGCTGTCCTTGTCAAACTCGTTTGCTCGGCGTTTTTCAACTCTTCTCACGGGAGATCTTACTACGCCAGATACACAAAATATCCTGCTTCCCACGGGGGTGGAAGTCATCAAGCTGGTGGACTGGCTGCCCTGGCAGCAATCAGAGAGTTGTGTTTGTTCAGGATTTCCACTTACACCTCCACTACTGCAAATCAGAGCTTGGATATGCGAATGTCCGAAGCTTGCTCACTGCCTTGACATAATGACGTTTGAACAGAAATAGCTCATTTACAGGCAGAGTAGACTGACATGAACTGAGGAACTGATGGATAATAGGTAGGGTCAACAGATTTTTGAAGCTGAATTTGCTCATGTCTCCCTTGTCTGTTCAACATTCACCAGGTGGACAGTGGTTGATCTCTGTCAAGTTAAATGCGACTGTCAGTCTCTAGTAGTCCTGATAAGGTCAGAAATGATAACCTAAAATTGCTTGGTAACCCACTGCTGATTGGAGGCTGTATTTTGAGTAATTCAGGATTGCTTTGCTTAACTGAAATGGTGGTGTTTGGTAAGTTCACTATATGGTCGTGTAATAATGACATCAAGCCTTTCTTTTCTCCAGATGATGTTCTAGAGTCAGTGCTTAGAAGGGTTTTTGGATCTTTCTCCCAAAATAGAAAAATGTCTTTATAATGCAGAGTTTAGTCTCTGTTTTGCACTTCTGTACTTCTCATGCACTTTCATGTCCCCTGTAGTGCTTTTGTGTCCTCTCTCTTCTTTTAAGCTTGACAAGGTACCTACTTGCCTTTTGTGCCCTCCTCTGGCACCTGGGGTCCTGCAGTTACCAGTGTCTCCTATTGGCCCAGGCAGAGTTCAGAGGGTTACTGCTATTCCTCTCCTTGGCCAGGTCTGGTAGGGAAATGATGGTGATAAAAATCTGGGTTATATGCTGAACCTTTGCTCTGCTCAGGCTCACCCTTCAGTTTAGCAGCCATGAAGTCTGGCATACTTTGAGTTCACCAACATCACTGGCCGCTGGAAGGAACAAGTGTTCTTCTCCCTCCTCTCCAGAGGCTCCCGTTCACTCTGAGTGCTTTTAAGGAGCTTCACTGTTCTTTCCTTGCCTGCAGCTTTCTGGAGATGGATCATCTCCACTGCATAGCTCTTAAAATTTCTAAGCCACAGCAGAGCAAAAGCTCACCAGGAAATCTTCTCAGTTACATGGCTTTTAATAGAAATCCTTGAGGTGGAACTGTCAAAAATCGGATCAGTTTCACTCTGCTGAAGCCTGGAAAGCCAGCGGAGAAACTGGAGCAGTTTCAGCTGCTCAAGACAGCTCTGTATTAGTTTATCCTAAGTTCATGTTTGTGGGTCTCTGGATCTAGCTCTTCTGGTTGTTGGTATAACTTTTCTTAAATGACAGCATACATTTCTAGCAGAATAAACAGTATAGCAACTGAAGAAAAGTGTTCTACTGGTATTGAGCAATTTGGGCTTTATGGTTGCATTGATTAAATGCTACAGGCTGAAAAAGCTCCAGTTATTCTTTTGTTGTAAAGCTGAAGCCTGCAATGGAAGTTAATGTTGGGAAAGTTCCTTACACTGTTCTTCCCTAGTAAGTTATCTTGACCCTCAAATGACTTTTTAAGTACTGGAAAAAATAAATTACTTAGGCAATTAGGTAACAGGAATTAGATTAAGTTCAGCATATTACCATATGTTCCTGAGTTCACCTATGTTTCTCCTTTGAGTTACAAGGTTTGGTCAAGTAAATGAGAGGGCATGATACTGAGAGTGAATGGTGGGCGTGGAGATAAACAGAGTGTGGTCATTGTTAGCAGCAAGATTTCCAGGATGCAGCAGATTAGGATTCATTCAGCTAACATATTTTCCATGGAATAGTAATATTGGACACACAGGCGTTAGGAACAAGTACACATGCAGGAAGGAAGAACATTAAGTAAATAGACAAAATACTCAATGGAATTCTTTTTGTAACATTTTAATTTTGCTTGTCATTAATGTAATAGAACTGTATTTCTGAGGACTGCAGCAGCACCTGATTTTATGTATGTTTAGTTCTGTTACAATCAGGCTTCCAGCCCTATGCTGACTGACTGCTTCTCAAGGACATGAGAAGGCCAGGAGGTCTGCACAGCCATGCTATGGTTGTAGTAATGTTATGTGGCTACTGAGACAGCTACGATCTGATCTACTGGCCTAGATGGCAGCTTCTTAAAATTATGTTGATCTTTGCTGTGGATCAGACTTGGAGGGTTCTAAGGAAAGTGACACTCCTGTCTCATCATTCCGCCATCTCCTCCATCCCTCCTTGTGAAGGTAGCTAAATATAAGTAAATAATTACATGCTTGGTTGCTTTGTGTGTCTGAGGGAGCCAGCTGTACTCACCTCTTCACACTGCCTTTGCTCTGCTACTACAGATGCTTTACACATCTGTTATTAAGCCTTTCCTCTCCTTCTCTGAGGGTCTCCTCCTGCCTGTGCATCTTCAAAAATCTTGATGCTAATCATCCGTATCTCCCAGTCCTCTCTTCAGTGTGCCCTTGGGCGGGCAGGTGTGTGTGCTCAGGTGTTAAGTCATGAACAGCTGTGGCAGGGTGAGTTTGCTTAAATGAGTATTCAAAAATAAACATCTCTGAGGAGGTTAGTCCTGTTCATTAGACACACAAGTCTGCGAGGAGACAACTCAGGAGTACTGCATGGCTTGGAGCTGCTTTGCTTCTTACTGCAGAGCCCTCTTCCATTGCACATGGGAGCTGTTACACTGGTTGTGGACAGGCTGCATGTGTTAAATTCGAAGGCTGTTGGCTTAATAGTCTTGTTGCAGTGAAATACCTGTCCTTCCTCCATCACAGGTGGAAAACTCTGTGTTTGGAGGTATAAATACAAAGTCCTGCTTTTTCCATGGTACTTTCCTAGGTGACCCTACTTACAGGATGTTTAAAATAGATTCCAATTTTGGATAATACCTGGTACCAAGTGAAACAGCACTTTCCTTCTTCCCTACCTTTTGGTAGGTTTGTGTTCTGAAGAAAAAAAGCTGTTCTGTGCCAAGAAACCATCAGTTGCAGAATATGAAGAGTCCTTGTACTTTCTTCTAAACAGCAACATTTTCTTCTTGTTGTCCCTAAAAATTAAGATTGTAGCAGAATACTGTAGCCCAGAGCAAATCTCTGGGTATGAATGTATCGCTTTTGGGTTGAAGGGAGTTTCATTTCCTAATGTCTGTTGTGTGCTGATATAGACAGAATTGCAGAAACACATCCTTTGTGTGTGTGACACACAGTCCTGGAGATATTGCATCGGTCTGTTTTACACTCTAAGGTATTTGGTACTAAAACAATATACTGAAAATTGCTCCTTGAAGCAGACATCAGAGAACCTAAGTGTTGTTGCTTCATTAGTAAGTAGTTGGCTTTGCCACTGAAAGGTTTACAGCTGTGCTGGTATCAGAGCACTGAGCTGAAGAACAGTATTTTCTGATGGGATTCTTAAATACTCCCATGTAGAGTAACCCAGCTTCTCAAGTACATTTATTTTCTAGCTAAAGTAGCAAACATTGAACTATTTTCTTAAAAAACTTGGCTTTTTCCATTCAGGGAGGGAGAATTTTTTTTTAGTAAGTTGTGTTTGAGATCTGAAACTATGATATATTTTCATTTGCAAGTGGATATTGCATCTTTAATTGTATTCTTTTTGGACAGAATTGCAAATTTCCACGGTGACCAATGCAAACCTAGTGAAAATAATTTTGGATCTGTCATAAGTAATCAGAATTCTAGTCTGATGATTTTTGGTCCACTTTGGCCACCTTTTAATGTGATGGTAATTGAATTGTAAAAGGAAATTTGGGGGGCTTTTAAAAAAGTAATGTTTGACCTAGGAATGCCTGTCAGGCAAATCTAAGTGTGCATTGAAGCTGCCTAAACTGATCTCTTACAGAGGGAGGCAAATTCCAAGTGTCCTGGATCTATTCATTGGTAATAACATAACTAATTTGAGTTGCTTTTTGTGTCTAGTGCCTAATTTTTTTTAAAGTAAGACTATTACAGTTTTGGTTTGTCAGATAATCGCTGAAAGGAAAACACTGAGATTATAATGCAGTTTCACTGGATCCTGGTTGCTGAAGTGTGTTTTCACTGTAAGATAAGCTTATGAAGTGCTGCCCAAGCTAACATAGTAAATCTTTCTCAGAAAACATGTCTTTGCCTAGGGTGGAAATATTGAATGGTCATTGGATAACCACTGCAGTAAAGGGGTCAGAATAATTCATTTTTAGTTTGGCGTAATGCAAGGAGTTTCTTCCCACCTTCCCTGTACAAAATCCTGCTCCTCTCACAAGTTGACTCTCCTTTAGAAATGCCTCCATGCCTCTGCCTGTTGTGGGAGATGTTTCTATCTCCCAGCTGAGATCTTCTAGACCCCCAGTCTCTAGTGGGGCCCTATTACTGCCCCTCTGCTCAGCTCCACTGGAGGGGAGGAGGATGTGTAATGAAGGAGAGGGACTGTCAGAGATGTATTCAGGGAACTTGGGTATCATACCCCTGTGGTGGATTATTGCTGCTGTGACTGAGGTTCCTGTGCAGTGGTTTGACAATTGAGCCACATGGACCTTGGATCTGGGTAGTTGTCCCTTCTGAGCTGAAGGTTTTGTCACAGGGATTTCTCCTGGCTAGTGCTTTGCTGTAGACCCCTGATCATTAGATGTAGCCCTGGTACCAAGAGAATTTTGACTTCAAAAGGAGCAGCTACATCTTATAGGGAAGTCTACATCTCTTAGCTCCAGCAATACAGAGTTCCTCATGTCTCTTCTTCCCTGTCCTTTGTTTCAGGACCATTCGCCCTTAGTAAATGTGTGTGATGACATTTAAGATACTGAAGTTGGTTAAAAAAGATGGATAAGAAGAAGTAGATGGCTGGGATTACCTTTCTTTTTATTTTCTGTTGGTCGAGTAGTTGTAGATCCCAGACTCTGCCTGCTGGAGTCTCTCATAATCCCAGGATTTTTTAGGAGGGATGCTGAAATTGGAGAGACCACTGAAGAAGACACTCTCCAGCCAGCCAAAGAGCCCCAGTTGATGCTGGCCTTGGAGGAAAAGGCAAATTCTGTCATCTGCCATGGTGGGCATTTGGGTGCTTTCTGATATCTGTTCTGGGTTCACGTGAGGCTTGTCTTCAGCAGAAGGGGGGCAGTGCCCCAGCCCTGAATGTTCTTCATCCCACGCCAAGGAAGGCCTTGCCACCCATTTGCTGTTATCCCTGTGACAGCTGCATCCTGGTGCTCCTGTGCTTTTGCATGTGTTGTGTATGTATTACTTCCCCAGGACATCCCTGCTGGCTTCTTTTTGACTGAGAAAAGTGCTTCAGTGAAAGTTTCCAAGTGACTTTTCAGAGTGATGGACGTTGGAAGAATAAGTGGAAAAAAGGCAGTGCTAACAAGGACATGTTCTTCACGTGACTCTGGGTGCTTTTTTCATTCTTGCCTGCTGAACCTTGAGTCACTGCTGCTGTTCTGCTACGCTGGGAGAGCAGTGAGTGCAGCTCTTGCTTTTTTTCTATAAATGTTTAGTTCTGGTTTCTATTCCCACCAGTATGTGCTGTTCCTAGGGGAGAATTCACTCCAGTAAAGCCCTGGGCTTGTGGCAGGTGTGCCTGGAGGCATGGCCTTTGGAAGGCTCCCAACTTCTCTTTGTCCTCTGCCCCGTCCAGTTTTCCTTTGTTCCAGATCATCTTGTTCTTTGCCCAGGCTGTCTTTATGATCGACACGCCATAAACTGTTAACTGATCACTTGAAAATTTATAAGAAAACAGAATGGCTCCTGTCTTTCATTCTTTGCTAAATGATTGCCTGGTATGATCTTTAGCTGGCAGAAAACTTAGAGGAGGTAAGCAAATGAAGTAACCTTGGTATCCCCCAATTTTTAACTGCTTGCAATTATACAAGCAAGTTTATTCCCTACCTTGTTTGTCACCATGAAACTCTGGGTGGTTTTAGCCTGTAGTAATGCTCATTTTGGCAAGTCTGAGTTCATTTCAGTACAAGTAAATCAGAAATTATTTTACTGCTTCTATTATTGGGGCTTTTTTAAGCAAAGTAGAATTTTATTTAAACCCCTGAATACCTGTTCATTCTCCTATCAGCATTGTTAGCAGGTCAATGAAGATAAAATAAAAGTAAAGTCACTTAGAAAAAGATCTCTGGGGAGAGGAAGAGCATATCAGGAGGCAAAGCTGAGGATAATTAGCAGCATATGAGAACCAGAGTTTGTCATTAGAGCAAAGCCATCATTGTCAAGCGACTGCTGGGGTAACATTGCCTGGGGGCAGTGCAGGCCCTCCATGGGGACACAGCCATCTGTGAACGTGCCCTGGTGATGGTGGGGCACAGCCAAACCCTGGGGAAGCTGCTGTCCCACTGCCCCCCTTCCTGAGCGCCGGTCCCGACATCCGGCACTGCTCCACCGCAGCCGCCCCTCCATCCCTCATGTCACCAGCAGCCTCTGCTGGGGCTCTGTGGGACAGACAGGCATCATCTGGGGGCCAGGGTCTGCATGTCATCACAGTGCTTCTGAGGCTTTCTCACATGGGTGAGTGCTGTTGGCCTCCTGGAGCACAAACCTCAGCAAAACTTTGCTTTATCTCGTGTCTTGTGAGGGAAACAGTGACAGCCACCTCCCTTGAAACGTGCAGTGAATGCCACGGTCTCTCCTTAGGAAGGCAAGATTTCTTTTGAACACTCTAGGCCTGATTGTAGCACATGTGCTCAAGATGGATGTGATTGCCTTACTAATGGTAAAAGTCAGCCATCTCCCATGAGTCCTCCAGAGAAGTGCACATGGATGCTTCCATCCCAAAAATCCTGACAGAGCAGTAACCACAGGCTGTCACCAGGGATGCAGCTCAAGAACAGCCCAGGCCCAGCCTTCTCCATGGCAAAGAGCACTTTGGACTTTAATGTTTGTAAACACTAAATGCCAGCCATCTGTAGCAGATGCTTCCAAACTCACATACTTGAATATTTGAAAATTTCAAACTAGAAATTAGTTGACACTCAATTTTAATATTATCAGTATCTGGTCCAGAGATCTTAGGGGAAGGAAGGTCTTGGTTATACGTAGTGATTACTGCTATAAGACTTTTCATAAGCTTGTCCAAAGCTGAAGAGGGTCAGCCTACTAGATATGATTTCACTTCCAAAGATAAACACACATTTTATAACTCTGCATAATATTTTTTAAGGAAATTAAATATTAAATGAATGTATGTAGGAAAGGACTGGTTATGTAATGTTATTAACTTCAAGTAAGAAATGCTACAAAATTCTTAGCCCTTAGTATTTAATAAACAGAACTTGTTTCCTACCACTTTTTTTACCACTGTATTATGACTGATACAGTCCTACTTACAAAGTTACTTTGATTTTTGTTGTTTTTCAGCACATCTGCATGGTAAGCGAACATGTATCTGTTCTCTGTTGTAGTCCAGAGAAATAATAATTACTTCATGCTTGGCAATTCTAACACCTGAGAGATCTTTTTCCTTTCAAATAAGTCTACTATGTGCATATTGTATTGTACTTTAGAGCAAAGGCCCGAGACAAATTTGTCGTGGCAATGTGCTACAGTAACTGTCCTGTGTGTTTGATGCAGGGAAGGCTGCTGGGGTCGCTGGTGTGCACAGAACAAAGCAAGATGATGGACCCAAGGTCAATGATCCCAGGCTTCTCCCAGATGAGTTTCTTCAAAGGACAGCCAAGGTAAATCCATGGAGAGTGACAAGTAAGCACGTGTGTGCTCCCAAAGGCTGAAGGAGACCAGCCCTGGCCTCCCTGTAGCCTCTATCTGTTGATCTTTGAGTCTCCTTCTCCATTTCAGAGAGAGTCACTGTCTGATCTGATAAAAATCAAGTGACTTGTTATTTTTACCAGTTATCCTAGGTTAAATTCCATTTGTTGTCATGCAAAATTACTTAGCAAGATTCAGGAAAAAGATTGGATACTAATATGAGTGTCAGGATATCCAAAGTTGTCAGAATTAATTTTTACAGACTTTGGAAAGGCTGCTAGTACTGTTGATTCAAGATTTGAGTCTCTGAATACTAAGAGACCAGAAAAAGGCTGCTGGGTCAGACTGGGTCAGGTCTCTTCCATGTCTTGTGCTTTCCCTTGCAGCCTCTGATTCTGGTCCTGTTGTTGGCTGGGCTGCTCTGGTCTCATCCAGTGTGGCAATTCCAGTGCTCAGAATTGTGCAGAGGTGCAGCTCCTGAAACCTTCTGGAAGGACTCTTGTGTATAAGCTTAGGAAATTGGCTATAATGTTTCTGTTATCCAGTGATTTATTATGGTCTACGAAAATATAGCCTGGATGAACACCTCTCTGGAACAATTATTTAGTGATATTGTAATTTATTATTCTTTTCAAGGCCATCTTGTATAAAGGTAAAATAACCCCTAACTTCAGAAAGCACAGAGAGAAGGAGAGAACAGCCAAATTCCCAACAGCACATCCTTTCCTGTGGTTAGCATTGGATCTGCCAGCGGCACTGTTTTTGGACTGGCCTATTCCGTGCTGACTGTTGAAATCACAGGCCGAGAATACAAATGAAAGATTTTACAGGAGTTGCTTGTATTTTGTGGCTAATTCCCTGCATTTGGAAGCATCTGCTTTGTGTCTGGTTTTGTTCTGTAATCAAGAAAATTGCTGTAGAGAGCTAGCACTTGGAAAGCACTTAGCTCTTCTATAGCCATGAGCAAGATGGCAAGGAAAATACATTGTAAATAGGTACTCAGTTAAAAAATGTGCACACACACATATACGCACACAGGGAAAACAAGATATAGACCTTGCAACTTTTCCAGCTAGTCTGCTGAGCCTTTGTGTATCCTTATTCTGCTAAATAAAGTAAGTTTGAAGGTATTAATTGTAGGAACTGTTGCCTCTCCCAGGTGGTCTATATTTTGGAAAAGAAGCATTCTCGAGCAGCTACAGGTTTCATCAAACTTCTGGCTGACAGGAACAGTGAACTCTTCAAGAGGTGTGCCATGTTCTCACCTGTGGACCACAGAGTGCCCAGGGTCTATGTGCCCTTGGCTGATTGCCCTCCAGACTTTATGACCAAGCCTGAGGCCTATTCACAAATGCTCTTCATCTGTCGCATCGTGGATTGGAAAGAAGACAGCAACTTTGCATCAGGGTATGTGGCTGCCATTGGAAGTGGAGATGACTGAGATTTCTATCTGGAATTCTCGTTTTCACTTAATTTGTTACAAACAGTAGAGACAGAAATCTGTTAATAAGCTGCTTGTCTTGTGTCTCTCTGGTGGATAAATTATGTTGGGATGAAGGACAGCTCATTGCTAGTTAATCTCATAAATGTTAGTTTCTCTGAGTGCTTGCTTCAGTGCTGGTGCATCACAGCACAGATGAGTGCATGGTCTAGGGGGAACACACATCACACGTGCTCAGCCTGACCAGCACAAGCACCATGGGGTGCTGGCAGCCTTCTTGTCTTTCCTCCCTGTGTGGAAGAATAGTACACAGTGTACTGACATTTCCCTTCTGTCAGGGAAAGATCAGTGGTTGTGAGGCTCATCTTTAGTTTTTGCACCTTTGCTGGTAAGAATTAGAAGTCACAGATTTTTGTGGTTTTAAAGTTGCATTGGTTCAAGGAGGAATAGTAGAAATCAAGAGAAGATTCATTCCCTCCTGAAGCACGTGAGAAGGATGTTGTACTCTGTGTGTTTCATCAGGCACTGTAAAATCATCACTGTCCAGAGTTCAAATTGCTGGCAGTGCTGTGAAGAAGGAAATTTTAAGCCAGCGCTACACAAGTGGCTTATGCTGGGCTGGATGCAGATTGCAAGTTCTTTTTGCCTCTCTGTGAAGAAGAGAGTTGTTTTCAGCATTTTCACTTTTTTCTTTGGAACTGCTCTAGGGTGCCAAACTTCCACCAGGAGTGGCCGTGCTGTTTCTCTTTAATGGGACTCAGTAAGAAATTAAGGATATTGGTCAATCTATTCAGTTATTTTGAAAATATTTAGTAGTCCTGGTTTAGTTGGTAATCCAGAGTAGGTAACCCTGTGGCCATACTGTGGTCAGATTTTACAGGTGCATCTGGATGTAATCTGGAACATGTGCAGTAGTGGGAGTTGTTCATAAAGTCCAGCTTTTCTCTTCCCCTTGCAAAGCAGTTCTGATGGGTAGCACAGCTGATGTACAGTACTGCAGGTTTGGGACTCCTCAGCTCAAACTGCTGGTAAAGCTTAAAACTTAGAGAAAACTTTTTTAAGAGTAAGTGTGTTGGCACAGATCTGTCCGCCCTAGAACTAAAAGTAAACTAAGCTGAAGTCCTCATTTAACAGAGTTTATCAGTTGTAGCTGTTTTGTATGCCCAGTAATAGCGAGTTTCATGTGTGCTCCTTGAGAGAGCCATGTGAGCCATGAAGTCACTCAGTTTCCTAGATAAACTGCAGTGCATGAACTGCAGTGGCCTCCCTTTGAGCCCCACTTAACTAGGGTCTGGCTGTGCTGTGAACTTCACTGAGAATAAGTTTCTTACTGGCAGAGATTTGCTTTATCTTCTTTGACTCCAACTGAGAAAAGACTGGAGGGTGATTGTACTGCTTGGCTTCTTGTCATGAACAAACCCCCCTTTCAGCAGAAACAGAGGAAATTAGGAGGATGGGCTAATATCTTTTTTATTGGCTAATGTGTGTGTCTTTGGTCTGTACTTCTGATAATATTGGATATTCTCATCTGTCTGGTTTGATAATTTCCAAGATGTAAAGGGTGTTGCCAGGAAAGAAAATGTCCATGACTGTGTTCATACATAGTCGTTTCCTCTGGGAGTTGGTTGCACTTCAGTAACTGCCTTTTGGAGATGGAAGCATGAAACCTTGGTGACCCCTTTTGTTTTTAGCCATAAATAATGCTTGTTTAAACACTGAAAGACAAGGAAACCTCTCGAAGGTCCCAAAAGATTCTGTTTGTTTTGGGCTCATTTATAAGCTCATTTGTAAGCCATGTTGCTTTGTTTATAATGAGTTGTGTTGCTGGTTATGGTCTCCCTGAAGGAAAGAAGAGCAGGTGATCTGTAGCTCGTTACATGCTTTGTTTTGTGAACATGTTTGTGCACTCCTTAGTTCTGTCCACAAAGTTCCTGATATGCCTTTGGCACCACCACCATGGTTTTGAAGGTGTCTGGACAAGGAGCCTGTTGGTCATTGCCCTGCACTGTCTGCTGGAAGTGTGGCAAGGGAAACTCCCTCCAGAGTTGGCAGTCATGTTCCCTGGATGCCTTGGGTGTTTCTAGGTACTCTGCATCCTGCAGCTGAACTCTCCCAGACTGGTCATGCACCTTCCCTGGTTTTCCTTTTCTCTTGGGAAGTTCAGTGCCAGCTTTCCAAGCACAGTTAATGACACAGGTTGGTCTTCACAGTGACCATGTGTGGATGGAGAAGTGAGATGCCCCTGCCAAGAGTTTGGTGGTGGCATTGGCCACCCAGGGTGGTCACCTGCACAGGGACAACCTGAGAGTCCCCGGAGGTCCCCTTGGGGAGGGGGGTGAATTTCTGTGTCATGGTTGCCACCTGGTGGTCACCAGAGTGACACTGTCCCCTCCAAAGGCCACCCTGTCACCCCGACTATGCTGGGAAGGAGTGAGGAGGAACTCAAGGCTTCAGGTCATGCTGGCCTTGCCCTGAGTTGAGCTGCTGTGCTCTCTCCTGCATGTGAAGCGACTTTACCTTGGCAGTGAAATGCAGTATAACTGTACCTGCTTCAGGTAACAAACTGGTAAAGCAAGTTAGCTCCAAAACATTCTCCTTTTCCAGATAAATATTGCAAGTGCTGCCATGTACCGATATTTTCTGGGGACTTTTTTCAGTGTTAGAGTCTAAGGTTGTTTGGCGTGTTAGTCCAGACATCTCTGCACTTTTGCAGATGGTTAAGGTGGAATTTTTTGTCCCCACATGTGATGATGGATGAGACTATTAAACAAAAACCAACTAATAGAAAAGCATGGAATCACTGACTCTCTCTGTGTCACATTGGGCTTGTGGCCATTCTAGCTCAGGGTCTTAGATATTGGTCTGTCAAGGTGACATGATTTGTTTCAGCTTTTGCAATAAAATGAAATGTTGCAGGGTGTTACTTCACTTGCTGCTGTTTCCAAAGCCATTTGAGTGGCTTGAGTTCTTTTCATCTCTGGCATTTTAATCTGTTGTGGTTTTTTTTTTATTCAAAAGTGTATTTTGTGTGTGGGAAATAACCAGATACCTTGGGTAGTTCACTGTGAGGCTCAAAGGAAGGTCCAATCCTTTCAACAGAGCAGTGTAGCTCTGTTGAAAAAACACCCTCTTGCAGATGGGAGTGTGTCTCAATAAAGCTTTGTTCCCTTGGCACAACTAATCCCCGTGTGGGACAGCCCCATCCGTGTTGGGAGCACCACGCTGCTCCTGTGCTCCGATGGGACGTGGCCTGGCAGCTGAGGGAGGGCAGCTCCCTGATGTGGAGCAGGGCTGGACTGTGCTCTCATCCACCAGGGTTCCATGGCAGAGCTCTCTGTCCCTCTGATGCTCAGCCTTGCAGCCCTCTCACCATCTCCGCTGGCACCTGTGGCTTCCTCAAGCCTGTGCAGCTCTGTTTGTGAGCTCTGGGCCCTGGGCAGTGGGAGCACCCCGGTGGGGCTTCTTTGCTGTCACCTCTGCTGTACAAGCCTTCTTAAGGACTGGTGGCTTATGTGTGGGATGTTCTCCTACTGCTCCGTGTAGGATGACTGTGGACAAATCTGCTCCATGACAAACTGAACGAGGGTGTTAAGTTCCCAATGGAAGTTACTCACTCCAGTTTGGGAGCCTGCCTGGGTTTTCAAAGGAAACAAGCCTTATGTAATCCTGCTTTGTCTTTTTGGAGAGTTCTTATCATGTAACCTTTGAACACAGTGGCCAGTTTCAGCTCAGTGGAGTCGAAATGGAGTGGAGAGAGCTCAAATGTTCCTCGAGATGGGTGGCTGAATAGATGAGTGAGTGTCACCATGAGAGGGAATATGGCAGCTTGAGAGTGGCTCTGCCCCAGGTACACATCCGTGGCAGGTTATACTCTGGTGAGTGGGCACCTTGGAGCAGTTCAGTGATCTTGCAGCTATGGCTGATTTGGAGAAATACCCTGTTTTGCCCCAACCATGGCATGTTCCAGTCAGTGCATGCCACCACCATGTCTGACATCGATCCAAGGGTATTCAAGGAATTCAAGGTGACGCTCCCCCATCGACGTCACAGAAAAGAAATGTTTACGTCTGTAACCACTGTAACTTTTTTTTACCTTTTGACATTTAAAAAAAACAGAGATGCACGCAAGCCCGGGGTGTCACAGACACCGTGACTCCCTGGGAGTGAACGTCTGAGTACTGCTGGGCCCGGTGCCCCTGGTTGTTTATAAGCCTCTTGAACTATTCTTGCTACCCTTGGTGGCCGAGGAGCCCCAGGAACAATTTTGCAGCCTGGGTGTTACTCTGGGGCCATTGGTGATCCTATATGCATTACCTTTGATCACATGCTGTCCTGTCAGATTTTGCTCTGATGCAAGTCATCATGCCTGTGTGACTGTAACATGGCCCCAATTAAAGTCAGTTATACACTTTTTATTTCAAGGTACTTGGAAAATGTTCCCTGGAACACTGTAAATCAAATGTTAATTACTATTAAAAAAATATTAGTCCTATATCAAACCTCTGGGTAAACCCCTTATGGTTTGTAATCTAATTTCAGTAAACGGATCAAGGGTAACATGGGTTTCAGGACCAAGCTGGAAAGCGCTCTGGCATTCAGGGGTGCTTTCCATGGCTTGTCCTGCAGATGTCCAGCTGCCCTCCCGGTGCACTTCCCAGATCTGCCCTGCCAAGAGAAGGGGCACAAGACTCAGGTTCTTGACATTTCTGCTGGGTAGGGGAATGTGTCCTTTCTTTTCCTGTTTTGTTTTTTCCATCCTTGGCGGTGCTGCTGGGCATGTAGACCCACAGGCTCGTCCTCGCTTAGTCCCAGCTCCCCACCAGACGTTGGAAATGAAGTGGTGATTTCTCTGTTTTATTGTTACTGCTGAGAGAGAGGGAGATAAAACTGATGCCTCATTTATTTACATTAAAATAAGGATTAGACTGGGACCCAGCTGCAGGAACAGAGAACTCAGCCACAGTGCCAAATGCGCACGTATTTCTGCCATACAGTTTGTCCATAAAATTGAAACAATAAAGGGAAATATCTTTTATCCTTGTTTTCATTTTTATTTTAAAGCTAGACGATGTGAACTCTACAATTTACCACACCATGAAGCAAGCAATCCTTTCCAGCATATTACACAATGTGACAGGTTTATTACACAGCCCTTCCCGTTGTGAAGAAAGAGCTTTGCTCCCATAAAGAAGATGGGCTCGCATGTGCTGAGAGTTTGGGGTTTGTTCTGTGGGTTTATGGCACATTTGAAGCCTTGAGACCATCTTGCTTGTCCAAATAACAAGTGCACTGTTTTGGCCCCAATTTAGGAAAGTAATTAGTGTCTGTTCTCACTCATTGGAATTAAAGCAGAAGGATCAATATAATGATTGTGTATTTTATGCAGTGGAAAAACTGCATATTAGTGTGGGTGTTTTTGTGCTGTGTTATTACCCCTCTCTTTTGTGTCATATTTTGATGGATTCACCTTAATTTCAGTTGTAATCTTCTTGGGTCAGGAACATTATCTCTATTGACTGTAATGCACATTGGCCTAATGGCAGTATATTAAAAAATAAAAAGTAATTGAACTCTGGGTACTGTAGAGCAATCTAAAGGTGAGAAAGGGGACAGGGGGAGTTACCACGTGACATGGGTTCTCAGAGGATATTTGTAATCTTCTGGAAGGGGAACAAATGTCTCACTCCTTTGGAGTCCTGGTTTGCACATTGTCCAGAGCTGAGCCTTGTTTGACACCAGAGCTGTTGGACAGATCCGTGCTGGGGTTTGCACTGGAGCAGATGGAAACTTTCTCCAAGCATAATAGAGCAGCAACCTCATCCACACGTGTACAGAGTACTTCATCCAACACTGTTAGCATGGAGGGGACAATTTCCCCGTCTGTGATTGGTTTCTAGATGGTTGGCCCCTCTCCAGTTAACTCTGGGTTCAGAGGCTTCTACTTAGCCATGAGAGGAGGAACAAACGACTGGAAATGCTGAGGCCCTGGGAGGAGCCTAGAAAATGGTTGGAAAGATGATGTGTGGGCGTGTCTGTGTGACTCCTGTAAGGGAGTGGCTTCTTCACACCTCTGTCTTCACAGGCCATGGGTTTGCCCAGGCACAGATGTGTATCCTTTGGGATGGAGAGCAGTGTACTGAGCTCCCTGTGGAGCTGTCTGGTATTTGGTGTGAATCTGTTCTTCATTTTTGCTGGTAGAGGTGGGTCACCTTTTTCAGTGGTGAGGAGAGGAGGGAGGGTCTCAAGGCAGCCATGTGTAATGCCAGAGCTGCCTGTGTGGATGACTGGAATTTTCTTGTCCCAGTTGGATGCATTTTTTCTCTAAAATTGGAAACTTACTTACCTTCCCAAAACCCTAATAATTTAAAACATCTACTTCCAATGAGATACACAAAAACACCCCAGGGTAATGCCTGGTGAGTGTTTTGCATCTCCAGCACACACAAGTGATGGTAGGGTCTGAATTCCTGCTAAGTTCTCTGCCAGAACTCAGGGAGAAGTGAATGGGTGAAAGAATGTATTTGAGGGCTCAGCAGCCTCTCTGTGGGGACAGTAACAACATGACAGTAGTAATTATATGCTTTAGAAAAACATCCCTTTCTTTCTGCAGGCAGTTGTGCAAAAGTCTTGGGCAGGCCGGAGAGATCGAGCCAGAATCGGAAGGGATCCTGATGGAGTATGGTGTGGATTTCTCTGACTTTTCTCCCGAAGTCCTGGAATGTCTTCCCCAGAACTTGCCCTGGGTTATCTCACCAGGAGAGCTGGCCAAAAGAAGAGATTTAAGGTAACAACAAAAAGCATGGTCTGACACTCCTTGGGTTGGTGCAGGGTTGTGCTGTTTTGTTTTGCTTTCATCACATTTTGTAAAGGGACTGACTTTATTACATGTACCATGTTATACCTTACTTGTGCTAGAAAGCATAGAAAGTAACTACTTTTGAAAGTACTGACAAACCCAGAAGGTCAGTTACTTGGAGAAATAATGTGTGAGGCAGAGAGGCTTTTTCTCAAAAGAACAATTGAAAATTGAAAATTTAGTGTTTGGCACTAATCTGAAAGCTTTGTGTTTTTGTCTGGAATGTATTATGTATTTTAGTTGTAGTTTTAGAGCAGAGATTTTCTGCATGCCTGGCAGATCAATGATCTGGGACGTTGTTAGTCTGAGACTTAAGACAGATAAAGACTGTCCACCTACTTCACGTTAGCCATCCTAATTAGCCAGCCACATTAGCCTCACATCCCTGCAATGTAGTGATGCTCCCAACCAGCTTTCAGGGACTCTACAGCAGACATTGACATTGCTGGACTACTCAAAACTATTTGCTACACTTCTAAGTGTCAGATTTTAGAGACATCCTGACTAGAAAAGATTTAAAGACCAAAGGAAAATGGTTTGTTTAGAACCTCATTTGCAATAGAGAATGATGAAGGCAAACAATAAATACATAATTAAGAGGACATGGTGTGTTCCGCTTCCAGCTTTGCTTATGCTGGAGCATCCCGACTCAGTTGGCAGATTCATTGCTGTCTTGTGTAATGCTGAGGTGAAGCAGCCCCAGGAGGCTGATTCCTCTGGACACTGCACTGGTACAAGCACCTGTGTATATGCAGCAAGCTCCTCTTCCTCTTCATTTATCTGTTACTGGCATGGACATTAGCAATTTGAGCAGATAAGCCAATAAACTGCAGCCATTTTTATTTCAAGGCTGAAAATGTATTTGTACTTGTACTCCAGGTATTACTTTGGACCTAATTCTGCTCTGGAGCCTGCAGCCTCCTTACTGGTTCAGCTTTCTGGAGTTTCACTGCCATACAGTGGAATAATTCAGCAGAGAATCACACTCCTGATTGACTAATGCTAACACTCAGATACCAGATCCAGTCTGCAGGCTTCAGGTAGCATTAAAAAAAAGTAGATCTTGAATGCTGCCGTTCAGATGTCACTTGAAAGTGCTTATTTTTATATTCTTGACTGCAGTTCAGTAGCTTTCTCTGTTTCTTCTGACCGAGTTCTTTTAAGCAAATAAAGAGCTTGACTTGTCTCCAGTCAGACAGTCAGTTTTGGAAACAAATTCCAAGTGCATTTCTTGCTTTTATTGCTGAGTTATTACACTGGGACTTATCAAGGTGATAACAGTTTTGTGGTTAAGCTATTTAAATCCCTCTCTGCCCCTTCCTGACCACAGTGCACACTACAAAGTAGATTTCCTTTTGATCCTCTCAAATATAAACATTTAACAGTCAAAATTTTAAAGACAATTATTTGAGCTTAATTTGCTAATCCTTTTAATGTCAACTGCCACACTGCTGACTAACCAATCTGTGGTCAAAACACGTATGGAGATAACTTGATACTTCTAGTTATGGAAAATAAAATACGGGTGAGTCTTCCTTGTCGTTTCCTCACAGAAAGGAGTTTGTCTACCCAGAAAAAAGATGAGTTTTATTAGTAAATGCAGTGTGAATTGTAGGGAGGTAGTGTCAGGTCATTGGAGACCTGGCTGGCATCTCTGGTGGGTGAGACCAGAAGACCTTGAGACTGTTTTTGACAAGTCCCAAGGTAGCTGGGCCTTAATTTGTTATTAGATATCAGCTTTCATATTGTCAGCAACAAGTGTGCTGTGGTCTGCACTGTCCTACAAAGGGCCTGTACACACATCCCAGAATGGCACATAGAGGAACACATGTGAACCTCAGTGTCTGTTCTGGGTGCACATGTTGTGCCTTGTTTTCCAGGGAATCTCACACACCTGCCTCTGTGAGTGCCCATCTTTCCTGTACTTTGTGCATGGTGATCTGTCAGGCTTCCCAGATAACTGTACAGTAGTCTGAGAGTATGATGTAAATTAACTACAGTGAAATAAAAGCTCATCTTTTCTCCTAAAACAGCCATGTCAACACTTGTAAATAGCTCATCCTAATTCAGTTTACATATTGCTTGCTTGACTAGAGTAAACAATTGTGAGAGTTTAGCTTAAAGTACTTTCACCTCTAGTAAATCCTCTGCAGTTCTGTAACGCAGGGCTGTAAATTTTCTAGTGTCATGTATAAAAGTTGTGGGATTTGGAACTGAGACCCAAAAAATGTCTTGTATTTTTGTGTGTTTCCTCTTCCTGAGATAACTTTTCCTTGTTTCCTTTCATCTTGGGAAATGACCCTTTCCTCCTCAAAAGGCAATTGATGTGTTCTGCTGACCAGTGTCCGAGGTGTGGTCTAGGAGTCAGAGTATGGAGTGTGGAGAGAGGGGCTCTGCACCAGAGGTGTTTGTGAGTGTGGTTATTGATGAAAGGGAGGCAATGTGTCTCACCAAGATGCTGAGACTGGGCAAGAGGGAAAGATATTTTATCCATGCCATCTTGTAAATATGTTCTTGATCTTCCTGCAAGTCCTTCAATTTTACAGGAAGCCTGTTCTTGCCATGCATATTCTATTTGGATAGCAATTGTGATCTCACCTACACAGCCTGTGTAGCATTGCTTCCAAGAGATTTTTTCCCCCTCATTTCTCTAGTAATAGCTCACAAAGAAAGGTTTACATAATATTTCAATATTACTTAAGGCAGAAAAGATCCAAACCTTGTGGATGGCTTTGAAATTATTTAGCTGGCTTAACACTCTGCCACTTTTGCACAGTTTTGCCATGGACGTCTGTTTCTCACCTGCATGGGTTTATTTATAAAATTAGACAAGTATTTCACAGGCATTCCCAGCTTACTTGTTTCTAAAGAGCACCCAAAACTTCTAATGAAAAGCACTGGGTGAGTATTAGGTGTTGGCATTGCATCCTGCAGCTGCATTTTACAGAGAGCGTGAGGGTTCATGAAGTATCAGAATGTGTGGCTGAGGAAACTTCTCTTCCAGAGACTTTAAATATGATAATACAGATAGGACTGGAGTGCTCATTTTATTATTCAGGTTGACTGGAATTGGTATTTGTTTCATTAGAAGTTTGAGAAGTGTTTGGTTTCTGCTTTTAGGGAAACACTGGAGGATTAATGTCATAGAGACAAATGTTGATGGGTGCAAAGTTTCAACCACTTTCCAGTCTTTTCCAGTGTTACAACATGTAATTTTCATTTCCGTGTTTGCTTTGGGACAAAATGTAGCCCCTGAAGAAAAGAGGGGTGAGGGCAAAGAAGGAAATACAAAATTCAAAAGTGGGTGCAGGAGCTGGGGGCAGAGGGAGGAGGAGGCCATTTGAAGAGGTTTAGCCAGGAATCTAAGAAACCCAAAAGCTATTTCTAAGACTCATTCCAAATGTTTCTAATTTCATTCATATCTTTTTGTTTCCTTTACTGCTTAACTGGGACAAGAAAGTAAAGCCAGGAAAGTCCAATCATAGTGGGAAACAAAAACCTAAATATTGGAGAGAGAAAAAAGGCTGTTCTTTACAAAGCAATTCTGCCTTTTGCTTGTCTCCCATTGTTGGTGTTACTGTGGAAAATGGATAACATCACTTTTTTGGAAAGTATTAGAACCTGTTCAAGTAGAGGTGGTTTATATAGTCTAACATGGAAGAACTAGAGGATATGTATTTCTTTACCATTTGCCTAATAATAAGTGAGCCTGTTGACCTCCGCTGGACTATTACAAATGTGAAACTTGGCACTCAAAATTGCTTGCTCTAAATTTTCCAGTTGCTTTCTCTTTTTCCATTTGATGTCATCCTGCCAACTAGTGATTTTATTATTATAAACAGGACATTGTATTCACTTTTAAGAAGAAATATGAAGCTGAAGGTAAAATTACAAACTGCAGTTTCTCAGCTGGCAAAATACAAAACAATGAGCTAAAAATACTGAGCAGAGAAAGGGTGTTGTGACAGGGAACTCTGAAATATCTGCAAGATGGATGTGTTCTGAAGAGCAGAGACTGTCTGACTTCAGCTGAGCAGGGCTAAACTCTGAAGAATCATCAGATTGTTCAGCTTGGAAGGCGACTCTAGAGATCATCTACTCCAACCCCATTGTTCAAAGCAGAGTTAGCTGGAGCAGGCTGCTCAGGGCTGTGCCCATTTGGGGTTTGGATAGCTCCAAAGATGAAGATTCCACAACTCCTGAAGAATATGTTCTGGGGTTCAGAAAAATGTGTGGTTTTTTTCTTCAAACAGATTCTCCTGTGTTTTGTGCCCATTGTCTCTTGTCCTGTTGGATACTACTGGAAATTGTCTTGCTGTCTTCTTTACTTCCTATATCAGGTGTATTTTCACATTGAAAAGATCTCCCTGTATGAGCATTCTCTTCTCAAAGCTGAACAGTCCCAGCTCTCTCAGCCTCTCCTTGTAGGTTGGATGCTCAGATTCCTTAATCATCACCAAGGCGCTTCAGCAAACTTGGAGCACTGTTGGTATCTCCTTGGTGCTGAGGAGCCCAGAACTGGATACAGCACTCCAATTGTAGTCTCACCAGTGACAAGCAGAGGGGAAGGATTGAAGGCATGCATCCTTTGGCCTTCTGGCAACGCTCCTCCTAGTGCAGCCCAGGAGGCTCTTGGCCACCTTTGCTACAGTGACATCTTGTTGGTTCATGTTTAACTTGTCCATCAGAACATCCTTTTCTGCCGAGCTGCTTTCCAGCTGGTTCTTCCCCAGTCTGTACTGGTGCACGAGGTTATTCCTCCCTGTGTGCAGTATTCTGTTTTTCCCTTTGAGCTTCATGAGCTTCCCATCAAACCATTTCTCTGCTGCGGTCCCTCTGAATGCTGGTGTGACCAGCTGTTCCTCCCACAAGGCTAAAAGGGCAGCAGATGAGGGGCCAGCCAGGATCCACTGCATTGGCAGGAGACAATTAATGCTCACTTGCTTCCCTTGCAGGGCAGTTACTGAATTTTGTCATGCAGGCAAATTAATCCAGTGAAGCTTTCAGTCAAAATTTGCATCTTGGTATATCAGCACAGGACCGCAATTGCAACTGATCCAAGTTGTTGAAGACCAGATTTGTAATTTTGGCTGCCCCTTCAGAAATGTGGCATCCTTCCTCTGGCTGATAAGAGAAGAAGAGCAGAGGTGCTCTGCTGTGTCCCTGTGCCCACTGGGGAGGGAAGCTCTGCAGCACTGTTGGTACCTGCACTGCAGCTCTACTTGCCATTTATTTCTTTCTCAAGGAGTGCTAAAGCTGGTAACAGGGATTAGCACTGTGTATAGTAAGGGTTTGACAGCATGGTATTTGCTGTAGATGCCCAAGGAGATTATTGGCTGATAAAATTAGAAGTGATGGCAAAAATGGCAGGCTTGAGCTGTGCAAGGGGTGTTGGAGGAAAGCAGTCAGCCTCTGAACCAGATGTCTTTCCAAGGCAGGTGGACAATTTTAGTTAGGAATGAGTGCAGGGCAGATAAAACATCATTAAACAGCTTGTTTCCTGGAGATTTTCCACTACAAAAAGCTAGTGTTAAGTAGAGCAAGTCTTACTCAGCTGTAATAGGGTATGTAAAAATGCTCTGGTTTCTGATAGAAACTGAGAAATTACTTGTTTAACAAATGTACAAGCAACATTGCTACAGAACTGACTGTTATCTTGGAGTAGAGTGGAGACACAAAAAGGGCCAGATTATGATCTCTGCTCTCTCACTGAGCTGTTCTGTGACTGATTAAATGTTCTCCATAGAGAGACACATCGGATTAGATACACAGGTGACATACAAAGGATTACTCAGTGGTGTCTAAGCACATCAGATCCAGTTCCTCTACAATAGGATTGATTCCAGAACCTAGTGATGGTGACTGTACCTGCTCTGGGTGCTTCTGCTCTCCAGGCAGTCTGGGTGACTGCACCATTCTTGGACTGATGAGGAGAGCTCATGTTAGCTCCTTTCTCTGCCATTAGCTGAGTAAGTAAAACTCTTGAATAAATATGCTCAAGGTGCTGTTGACAGTGATGTGATTCAGCTCCTTGCACCTGGTTGGCTTCTTTTGGTCCTCCTCTCTGTTTTCATAACATTTTCTACTACAGTATAGCTACAGCAGTTATGGTGACCCTGTTTTGAACAAAATAATGTATGGTCTGTGCTCTCAGATACTGTTACCAGTGCCTGGTGTACATAGACACAGGACAACTTCACCTTCACAACTTCAACTTCCTTATAGGAAGGTACATGTGATCATTGGAAGTGCAGCTTCAAGCAGAATTGGTGGTGTGTGGTTGGATAGGATTTTTGCTTTCTGATCTTGTAGGCCATCACACCTAACCTTGCTTTGTTAGAAATCTGTTTAGTTGGGGAAAACAGTAATAACTTTTGCACCTGGATTGTTACACATACAGCCTTGTTCTTGCCTGGATACTTATTTTATGGAGAGAAGTGGAGGGAATAACAGAAGGAGATGAGGATAAAATCTTAAATAAGTGTGACAGTGTCTCTATTTCTTACTGGATTCCACTGGATCACAAGGTGAGGTTTTGATGAGCAGAGGAAAGTGCCATATCCTCTCACGTTTATAGATGTTAAGTGGTGCAGTTCAGGTGTGCCAAGAAATGCCTCTTTACTTGATATCACAGTGCTTTGCTGGTGCCCTACTCTCACTACAGGTCAGATAGCACAGGGTGGACAAAAGATGAAGTGTCCAAGTCCTGGTGTCAACCCAAGTATGTATCTGGTGCTGTAGCTGAAGAAACCCAGAACTACTCCAGTCGGTGAGGTGGTGTATCCCTGCTGTGGTATTTCAGAGCTGATCACTAGGACAGGCTGGTCATCACAAGGGACAGTGTTTTCCTTGTGGTTCCACTCTGATGGAGTGATCTGAAACATGCTATCTGTCTCACTTTTTGGGTGATTGGATCTTTGTTACCAGGTTATTCTCAAATCACTCCATAAAAAAAAAATGAACAACCCATAAGTCATAATATAGATGGCCCAAATGCAAGTGTATGAGGCAGAGCTGTCCTGGAGATAATCACAGCATGGATTAGAAGTGGGACAGTCTGGAAAAGACTAGCAAAAATATTCTGGGAGATAAGGGATTGATTTACAAGGAAGGATTAACTGTTCAATGTGTATCTGCCAACACTGAAACTAGAAGTTTGTGAAAGATATAGTAGTTGATAGTTAAAAATATGTGGACTGAAGTGAAAAAACGAGAATCATTTACGATGGCGGGAGGATAAAAAAGAGGGTTATGAGGACAAGTAAGGTAAAACAAAGAGGAAGCCTTTCCTGTCCAACCCAAAATAGACTGTAGTGTAGACTGCTAAAGAAAGGACTGGAAACTCCATCGCTAAAGATTCTTGATACCATACAGGAGAAGGTCCTTGCAAATGTATTGTCATGAGCAGCCTGGCTCTGCCCTATGGGGGCTGGATGACCTAATGTCTCTTCCATTTCTAGCCCTGTGCATCTGTGATTAAAGTAGTTTATATAATGCAAGCACATTTTCAATTACACTTTGCTTTCTTGCGTGGGATAGTGGTGGTGCAGAGAACTCATTATATTTGTGGCACAATTACAGTATGACTTGTAGGAAATACTGCTGGTACTTGGCCTCCCAGAGACTGATCTCGTTTATAAATATATGTTGGCTTTTCAAGCCATATAGGTATAAGACTGCAGTGCTCTTTTTTTCTGTCTTCCCCCTTACATGGAGGCCATAAATATAGAGGAAATAATAGAAGGATAAATAGAAGGAATAATTGATTCTGGTTCGGCAGTCTAGTGAGCAGTCTCTGGTGAAAATGTAGAAGTTTATTGTTGTAGATGTGTAATACACCAGGAGTCATTGTCAGCTGCTCTCTTGGACCAAGGTCTGTTTTCTGAACCAGGACAGGACATTAGCTAAAACATAAACCCAGAGAAATTAAAAAGAGTAGTGCTGGTTTGAAGTTGGGCTTTCAATGCATTTTGTGCTCTGCTGGATTTTTGGGGGGGTCTATAATGCTCAGTGTTTAGAGGGATTAGATTTTGCTTCCAATTATTTTATAATTTTAGTTCATTTTGAAATTTATGCACCATGCCAAAAGAGTTTTGTGATGTGTCAAGTATCTTTGTCAGTCTGTTACAGGGCATTCAGAATGCCATCATAGATTTGTCAGGGTACTTCTCTTGCAGGCATATTTTTAAAATATATTCCTTTTAAGAGGCTGTCTTAGAAGCAGCCACTCTAGGGTTTTAACTAAAATCTGCCAGCATCAAGTGTGACAAATGTGGTAGACACTACAAGTAATAAATATATTTAGGAGTGAGATGTTGAAGTCTCAAATGCTCAGGCACTGATTGGTCTCTGAAATTTCTCTCGGAGAAAGGGTACTTCATCCTGATTTGAGTGATGAATATAGGCAGAATTGGTCCTATGCTTATTGGCACTTTGTAACAAACCTGTGCCGACACTGTGGTCGAGCTGGGTTTACTTGTGATTGAAGAACGAGATTGATTTTTGTGGTTGCCATAACAATTGGATTGTTGTGTGAAAAAATGTTGGTAGCATTCACTGGAGTGAGTTGACAGCTCTAGGATGCCTGTTCCCAAATTAAAACAACTGTTTCCAGCTCTGAGAAATGGTGTCGGCTTAGCTTTCGCAAGATGGTGCTCAGCAGGGTCTTAGAAATGACCTGAAGAGCTTAAAGATTCTAAAAGTGCCTTTGCTATGCTTAATTTTAAAATGCCAGCTTTGAGCTGGAGTTAATAAGGGTAAACCTGGAAGCTGAGCTTTCACTCCCACCAGGCTATTGTATGTATTCACAAAGTGGAGAGAACAGGACAATCTAAGGAGTCCCTAGAAGAATGTAAATGCACTGCAAGTGTCTAGACATGCAGTCACTCCTACTGTAAATGTCTTAGCACTGACATACTCAAATTGAAAGAAGGCTTGCGCTGCCGAAGCTTTAATAAACAATGGTCATTCCTGTCTCACCTCCAGCTGAAGCTGTCTGGACTTTGGAAATGGGCTGGTGCTTCTGCAAAAGATTCAGCTTGCTGCTTCAGGAGCCTTTGGATGGCTGGAGGGACTGTGGGCCATGACAACTGAGCGTGGGGCAGGGCTGGGTGTCAATGTGTAGCCAATCTGCTGGTTGAGTCTTGAATGCTGGAATTCACAGACAGCAGGTCTCAGCCACCTTCAGGCTTCTGGTGTGTTCTTTGTTCTGTTTTGTAGTTGTTTTGGATGTGTTGGTCTTTGTAAATGTCTGGTGAACATCACAGGAGATTGCTTTGGTCTAAAGTTGCCTGTGGGAGGGAAGTCAGAATGGGGAGGTAAATAAGCTAATTAAGTTCAGGTGCCTTAATTCTATCAGCTTCCTGAGACAGGGAAGTGGAGAGGGAGGTGCTGATCTCTTTCCTCTGGTGACGGGACACGTGTGAATGGTTCAGAGCTGCACCAGGGAAAGTTTAGACTGGATATTAGGAAGCCTTTCTTTACCAAGAAGGTTGTCAAACACTGTAAGAGGTCTCCTGTAGAGGTGGACAATGCCACAACCCTGTCAGTGTTTAAGAGGCATTTGGACAAACCCCATAACTACAACATGCTTTAATTTGGTCAGCCCTAAATTGGTCAGGCAGTTGGACCAGATGGTTGTTGTTGTTGGTCCCTTCTGACTGAAATAGTTCTGTTCTATTCCACTTCATTCACTTCCCTTCCATTTCCTTCTATGCCAGCCCCTGTGTCTGTAAGAATTCCAGTGCTCAGTGCCTTCCTTAGGTGCTTTGATTTTCTTGCAAAGACTTTTTCTCTCATGAGACTTGGCAGTCTGAACTCTGCCCACAGCCTCATTCCTGAGCAGTCCAAGTTCAGACAATTGCAAAGCTGGGGCTTCAGCCCAAGTGACTTGAGATGTTGGTGGCTGCTGCCAGGACCAGGAGGAGTGGTGATCTGTATCACATAGGAAGGAGCATGGACATGGTTTGGCTGCCAGCTGACGTGCTTGTGTTGCCTGGGGTGAAATTCCTCCATTCTCTGCTTTGCCTGGTTCCTGAACAGCTGGGTCATACTTTGCTTCCTTAGGCCTCTGCTTGCTGTGAAAGGTTACACCAGCTGGAAAGGACAATGTCTTGCTTCATGAAGGGTTTTCTGATGCTCTTGTGGGTACATGCAGTTCTCTGGACTGGTATTTCGTGTTGTTGGCATTTATTAGTGGTGAAAATCTGGGCTCCATGTCTCCAATGGTGAGTTGACTCATCTGTGTGCTGCTGCCTGGCAAGATCATTGAGTTATACAGGAGGATCTGTAGGGTGCTGCTTTGTCTACTGTGACAAAACTGGCACTTTTCTCCAAGCAGCAAGAAAATTGCACTGTTAACGCCCAAGCTTTGCCCAGCTGGGTGGTCATGCTAGAAACCTTGCCTCTAATACAGCCTGAGCCCATGGCTTACTATTGCAATGCTTCATCCTGATGCAGGTAGCCTCTCTCTTGAGCAAAGAGAGAGCCCTGACCACTGGAATTTGTAATCTCCTGATGTCGTAGGTGTTCATATTTTATGGGTAAACTAAGTTATATGTTTAATTCTGAACAGTTTAACTGGCAAAAATGAATATATTGTACCAATCTTTGAGGCACCAACTGTGCAGTGTTTTCTCTGCTGATTCTTGTGAATACCTTAGCATAGATGTGTACATAGATCTATGTATTTGCACAAAGTAAAACAAACTGGTGTTGCAGTCCTGTGATCTGTGAACATTTTAATTACCATGACGGTAATTCCAGCTCACCAACAAACTACTTATCTTACCTCTACTGCTGCACCAGCCATTTATTTTAGGTCCTGTTAAAGGTAAAAAGACTAACTACTCTGCAGACATGCTTGTCTGCTTTAATTAGTCTTCCTGAAGTTGTGCAAAGAGCATTGCACTTAATTAGCTTTCCTTAAATTAGGATTGATATACCAGCCTGTATAGGTTGACACTGTCATTACTGTCTAATAAACTAAGTGCTCTATTCTGTAATTTTTTCTCCCCCAGGTGGTTGATTTGCAAGATGCCAGACAGAGCCAGCTTTAGCAAGGCCCTTGTCACTGCCTTGGGGCTAGAGGTGGCTTGGCCAGTGCTGCTGGGGGCTGCCAGGGTCTGGGCAGTCTAGGTGGCTCGTGCTTTCCTGACTCTTGCTTGCATGGTCAGTTGTGAGTAGTTCCCCTGATGCTCCCAAAGGCTTGCAGGTATTGCCTTGCTCTGATGCTTGAAACCTCTGAAACAAGGAGAAGGGAGGGAAGATTTTGTTCTTCCATTGGCAGATACTCCGTGCCAGAGCAAGTTCACCTCTGCAAACCTGCTTAGACATCTGTTTTACATGAAGATGGTCCTGTAAAAAGTGGAATTTTCTACACTGAAATGTTTTGGAATTTTTGGCCGGTGCTGGGGGTGGTTCTTAAAGGCACATATTTATCTTCAGTCCTTTCCAGCATGAAGACCAGAAAACCTCTTAACTCTGTGTGTCTCTATCTCTTAAATAATTTTCTTTTAACCAAATTGTGTATATGTTGGAACAAGTGGACTTAGATCATCTCCTTACTTTTACAAAGTATGTTTTGACAATTTGAAATTAATAAACCAGATTTTTATTAGGTGTGATGACAATGAGAGATGCTTCCTTTGAGGTCCTGAAAGAAGGGAGAGAGGGGGATGATAAAGCTCCTTAACCCACAAGGTCACCTTGGTGGCTCTCCAGAAGTCGAGACACTGCCAGTTTGTTTATACCTGTAGTCAGTCAGTGCAAATGTGTGTGCATGTAGCTGTGGATTTAAGTAACATCTTCGTCAGCAGGTGCATGAAACATTCTGTCCCTTGTGGTTTAATGAAACAACTCGCTGCAGGCTGGTCTTGTTACTGATTACAGTCAGAAATGTGGTCTGATCTCTCTGAGATCCCTTGTGCCTTTGGGGTATTGCACAGCCAGCCAGGATGGTCAGGGCAGGAATTTGAACAGCCCCTTCCTCTTCACAGGGCAGACTTGCCACATAGCTGAGAGCAGTATTGTTTCTTCACCCAGATGGTTTTTGTCAGCTGCCTCCAGGGTCCCCCCTGAGGAGTGTGCAGGGGTGGCTGGTGTAGGTGACAAGGGAGGGGACAATTTGCAGAGCAGTGGGCAGGCTATGCTGCCCACACCCAGCCTTTCTTAGCCTTGCTTCCACTGCATTGCCTGATTCTCCAGAATGAGAGACGGCTCTCTGTGGCATCCTGGAGATAAAAGTGATACCATTGGGCCTGGAGGAGAAGCAGGAGGAGTAGCTGGGAAGTTGAGACCATGCCCTGACTGTGTGCAGGCTGCTGCCCTCAGGCTCAGAGCTGCAGTCCCATCATTCCATGGATCCCACATGCCAGCCCTTGTTCCTATGGCCATCTGGAACTTCTTCAGTAATCAAAACTGAAAACCAGAAATATAATCAATCACACTTAATAATATAATAATAATATTGTTACTGGTGAGCCAAATTCACTCAGAAAATTTCATCTAGGTGTAGGCCTGTGTGCCAGGATTATCTTACTGCTGTGGCCTTGGGGTTCTGCTTTGAGATTGGCTTCTCTTGTCCCAGTGACTACCTGGCCTGCAACACTTCTGCAGCATCCTTATGCCAAGGAGCATCATACCTTGTTTTACTTGCTCAGTGACTTACCTCACCTTGCAGTCTGTGCCCAGAATAAACTGCCTGTGACAAGCTACAGGTCCAAGTCCTTTCAGTAGTTCTAAAGGAGAAACAGATCTGAGCCTGGTGGTTAAACATATCCGAGCTGGTGAGAAATGCTAAATCAGAATTTGGACCTCACTTCAGCTTTGGATCTGTGAGTTTATGCATCTCAGATGGCTGTGAGCTGTGTCTGTGCCAGCCATTCCTGTGCTGAGAGACACCTCAGAGCCAGCCAGCACATCCCCAAGGGCAGCAGGCGGAGCACAAAGGGAGGCTGGGCCTGCCCCACCAGACTTACAGGTTTAGACTCTCTGAACTGGGACCACCACTGGCCTCTGCAGTAGACTTGACTGGCCACATACATCCCAGCTAAACAGCCCATTAGTTGCTACCATTGTATAAATGTGGCAAAATATTTGGCACCTCTGTTTTTCTGCTCACTTCTATTTAGGACAGGGTGCAAATACCTGTTGTTGAAACCATTCTGCTAATTTTTTAACTGCCTGGAGCTCCAATTCACAATGGGTGGCAGATGCTTGTGGTAGCAGGCCCTGAACATCTGGGATAAGCTCTGTATTCCCCTGGCACAGGAACCTACATTCTCTTTGAAGCAGCTCTTAACTTTTTTCTTGCTCACTTGCTAGATAAAGCAAGCCATTCATGTCCATTCAGTTGACGCTTTAAAGTGAAATAATGTAAAAATTTACTGGATGTGGCTGGGGAGGGCACTTTATATACCCTGTACATTAGTGGGACCTGGTGTAAATGCACACAGGCTGGCACATGTGTGTGTCCACATATTGTTTGTAGTATAGGAGTGTCTATCTGCATATGCACAGCTCCCTAAAGAGAGTTGCATGGTGCCTTGGAGTGGTGGTATCCTGAAATTCCATCCTTAGGGGGAATTTTAAGGAATATATATTTATGGAAGTAAGGTTGTTTGCAAACCTTTAAAAATTGGTTGATTTTTAGTGCTGGCACCAACAGATCAAAGTCCCGGTGTAGTTGAAAGATTTTATATCTTTCAGTGTCACAGTCTCTTAATATGTTTAGATGCATTGAAAGGATCAGAAGCTAATGTGGATCTGGGGATTAAGGCAGCTTTGCTATCCAATCTGAAAGCCAGCATATTCCAAAAGATTTTCAAAGTCTCAGAAGGCAGCAAAGTGCTTTACTGATTTCTATGTATTTGAAAAATCTCCATTTGGTGTGCCTGGTGGAATTACATAAATGGATGCTGCCAGCTGTCTGACACCAGCAGATACCACCCAGAGCATTTCAGTACAGAAGTGGTAGGTCTGCAAAGTTGGGGACAGTGCTCTCACTGAGATAGCACCCATACAAAAAGACTAAGACTTTCTAATTCCATGGACACTTGCTCCTTTAAGAATTCGCTGTAATTTTCTCCTCCCACCTCTCCTACCCCAGGAGTAATACCAGTGGTTATGCTGTAAGAAAAATAGTGTGTGTTTGTATTGTACATCCCTAGAAGGGAGTTGCCATCATGATATGAGTCTTTCTGTGGCAAAGAGAAAAGAAGAAAAGCAGTGGTCTGATCTCTTCTGTGGCAGCCTCAGCCTATACCATTGTGCTTGGGGATCTTTTATCTAGGGAGGGGCTGAACTTAAAAGTTAAGATAAAAGCAAAATAAACCAGCAAAACTATTACTGTACTGACCTCATTGCTCTTCAGCTCTGGTCCCACATTCCTCACAGTGCTTGGGAGAAATCTGCTGTAGTACAAAGGTCTGGGAAAGAAGATCTCAGCCTGGGATGAAGGGAGGCCCTGAAGCAGGAGTTTAGGAAGTTCTATTTGTTGAATGTTTCAGGTTTTGTGTCTCACTGGTGCCAGGCTCTGCTCTATTAAACATGATGGTTCCTGAGTCAGATGCTTTATTTGTCCCATCTGTGTGGCCCTAGACCATATCTGTGGTCCAGCTTGGTGTGTTCCCAATGTTCCTGCCACCCACTGCTACAGGACATACATATGTGAGCCTTCCAGGGCAGGACTGCAAATTCCAGGGGTTACCTGGTACATGCAAAAGGATGTTCAGCTTTCCCTGAGTACCAAGTTGATTTGTAAGATCTAATGAGCTGATTTGGAGCTTGCCCTTGCTATAACTTTTACATTTTTTTCTGCTGAACCTGCTTTTCCCCTTGGTCTGTAATTGGCAGTGTAGGTTTTATGAAGTCCTGCATCTCCTGGGTGTCTTTACTGGGACCAAAACTCTCAGTCAGTTTTGTCACATTCAGCCTGGTTTGTACGTGTTTCAGTGCCCCTGCTCTGTGCTAACTGTGCTCATGGAGTGTCAGATGGTGTGACATCTACTCTTTGGCATGGGCATGAGGGTTATTTGTGTTCCATTTAGCTTTGCAATTAGGAACAATCTATTTTTACTCTAGCTTCAAGGCATCTAGACTTTTTCCTGCTTCTTTCTTTGGAGGGAACTTGATGGGCTAAACTGTTTAGTTTTTGTCAGGGAATATCTGTAATGAAATGAAAGCTACTAAGACCAAGCAGTTAAGCCAAAAAGAAAAATGAAAAAATACCCAAGGAGATTCACTTGTCTAAACCGTTTCTTTAAAAATAGGTTAGATTTAGAATTCAGATTAGATTGGGAGATGTTTCAGCAGAGTCTTCTGAAAACATGGTTGTTGTTGTCTGGATGTCTCTGATGAGCTCTGTGTTTTGATACCTTCTTCATGACTGGAAGATAAATTTTACTTTTCTTTTTTTCTTTGGATAGGAAAGAATGCATTTTCACCATCGACCCATCAACTGCCAGAGATCTTGATGATGCTTTGTCCTGTAAACAACTCCCTGACGGTATGAGATATATTTTACAAAATACTTCTAGTGTTTGTATTCAGCTGTTGACACACTTGTATCTATAATTTGTCCTGAAGTATTCTTTGCCAAATATAAGTAGAGTAATAAACTAGTTCTTCTCCTGTTGTTTTAATTGCTTGTTTTTAGAAATCTTGGAGCAGACGTCTTCAAGCTGCACTCAGTCTTGGTGTTAGAAAATGCAGAGGCACAGTGTTTTGCATAATCAGAGCTGTAATTTGATTTGAGCAGATCTCAGCTGTCTCCTGTCATTATGGGAATTACAGCTGAATAGCTAATACACCACTCCTGCAGGATAAAGTCGAGTGGAACTTTGACCTTGTGTACGCAGTCCATGGGTAAAGGAATCCAGTTTTTTGAAGGTCACTGGCTGAATTGTTTCTTGGTGTTTATGGGATGCTGGGAATTGTCAGATGAGCACAGTGTGCCTTATAAGTTGTGTTTTTCTTCTCATTGCCTTTTGAGCTTTCTCTTCTGCCTTATTTGTACTTTTACTATGCCGTAAGCCAACAGAACAGAAAGTAAAGCTCCAGAAGCCAAGTCTTGATGATTATGACCAAAGGAACTTCTCTCTTATAAGCTTGCTTTGCCATGCAAGCTTGGCTCATTTAGTTTGATAAGATCCAGTGACAGGCTTGGTTAGAAATATTGCATGATTAGATTAGCCTATCCACCCTTAATAATGAAGATAAAGGGGTTTTTTTTTTTTGGTGTGGGTTTAGTTTTTCTTGCTCTTACTTATCATCACAATATGATGACATCCAAGACATAATTTCCATTTTTTTAAGTTGATTTCATACTGTGCAATGTGGCCAATGAATTGTAATGTCATTTACACCCAAGTACATACTACTATAACAGTGCTACAAAACAGATTAAAAAAAACAGAGGTGAAAGACAATTTGAGGCCAATAAAATTAATTATACTGTACATTAGCAGTTTTGAGGCCAGATTAAGGAAAAATTGCCATTCTATTTCAGAGAAAATTGAAGGAGTCTTCTTGAGAGATCCTAAGCTGAGCTCTGTTTTTCTCCCTTTTTCCACTTTGTCATCTGAATCACTGTAGGTTTATGCAGCATTGTGATCCCACAGGTCCTCAGATCTAAAGTGCTGAAACTCTGGCTTCTGAGCATTTACTGTTCACAAACATGTGGGTTTTAGGTGCTGCAGGAACCACTCACTGAGCTGGTTTGTGGTGTGTACATCTGCATTGTTCTCTTATCCATAACCCATTTGGAGAAAGCGTGCAAAGAAAGTGTCAGTGTGAACTAGAATTCTTCAGTGCCAGAAAGCCTGCAAAGCCATTGCAGCACAGTCACTCGTGCTTGGGGCTTGTGGATATGTGTAGTGATGAGGGATGTGGTCACCCTTGAGGTCTGCCTTGTCCTTCCACTTGAGCAGAGGAGAAAAGAGGCAGGGAAGTGAATGCACTCACTGATGGCTGTCCCATCCCAAAAGGCTTCGGTGACCCCCATGGATCATTTTCCATGAACCATTAGCTGGGAGCCTGCTCACAGCAGCCCTTTATGTGCCAGATCTCAGCCTTTTGGCTAGAGCCATGCATCCTTCCACGGGCTCATTTTACTCTGTTCTCCCCTCAATGAGAAGATGCTCTGAGCTGGAGCCTTCTTTAAGAGTGACCTTACCTGTGCCTGTCCTGGGCATTATGAGCTCAGCCTCTCCTTTCAGCCTATGATCTGCTGGGAGAGTGCCCACACTCCATCACCACCTCAGCTTTTGGCTAAAGAAATTGAAATTCACTCTCTGGAAAGGCCAGTTTTGATGCTGGTGAACCTCAGGGACCAGGTTTTACACCAGTGTGGAAAGAACTGTCATGGAAATAACTTCTCATTCATTTTGAAGTCTGTGGTGTTTATTCTGAGGAGACCTCGTGGCTCAGAGGGAAGTATAGGCAGGAAACCAGGTCCTGATGGTCTTTGGTGCAGTTATGATCCATTTAGGAGGGAGCTGAGGAGTGAGGTGGGAGTGACTGCGTCCTTCACACAGGCATGGTGGCTGGCTGGCCAGCTCAGCCTGGGTCCCTGAGCAGGCAGAGGAAGGAAATCTCAGTGCATCAGAAATCTGTGCATCAGTGTTGTTTTAAAACATGAGAGATCCTGAGGCAGAGATGTCCAGTCTGGTAGCTGGAATCACCTCCATTTATAAGGCTCCTGATGTCATACAAGGGGGTGCCTGCAAAGTCTTTGTAGTGAAAATGAGTAATAACAGCAACTAGGAACTGTACTGATGGACTCTCATCATTTATCCTCTCAAAGTGCTGCTATTTTAGGCACAAACTTGATGCAGCATTTCATCTGTGTTTTGGTATTAGCCTACTGTTTTTTGGTATTGAAATGCTAAAATACAAAGGTTAAATTTTTTAAATAGTTCCTGATGTGAAGAACTCAATTATAACATTATTTTGCAAGCCTCCTATAAGGGATATCTGTTTCACATGCACTTGGCAATATAAGATGTATTTTGTGCCCATTTCTAAGGTGTCACCGTAGAGATACAGCTGCAGAACTTGTCCAAGAAACCAGGTGTTGGATCCTCAGCCAGGGTTTGAGCATCACTGTTTCTAGCAGAAAGAAGTAACAGAAATGTGTGTATTCATATTACTTGACACACACTTTTTACTGCAGTCCTTATTTTACATCCTGATGGGGAGTTTAGAGATAGCTGATTGCATCAACCTGTTCCTGGCTGGGACTGGGCTCTGTCTAACTGGGGACATGCTTCTCTTCAGTTTCTGGCACAGGGGACTTCAGCCCACAGACCTGCAGCTGGCAGAAGACACCCAGATCCAACTCGTATCACAAATTCCTGAGACATTTTCTTACTTGCAAATTGAATCTCTTGCGCTTTGTTACTTTTTTGTCCTGGTGTGAATTGAGCACCTTGCTCAGTGGTTTTCAGTCTGTGGCCCACTGGCCCTTGTGGCACTCTGTAGGGTACTATGACAAGCACATGAAATGTGACTGGTGAAAACGGGTCCGTCAGCATATGTAAAATTTTCTAAGATATCTGTACTTTGACCTAAAATATTTTCAGGAATTTCCCAACTTAGGTCCAAAACCAGTGCTGGGAGTCCTTTGGGGTCACTTCTTCATGTTCACTTGCTTGCAAAGCTGTGGATGTTCCCAGCTCTTTGGTGTTTAGGAGAGCCCCTATGGGAACCTCAATCTTGTGCTTAGTAGAGCCTTTTGACATGTTTTGGAGGGACCCTGTGAACTTTTGGCTCTAAAAGTTGCTATGATAGCTGCAATTATTATGACAAAGAGTTGTTTTAGAAGTTAAGAGCGTGTCCAGGTCTGGCAAGGCTGAATCTCTCATGAGGGCAAAGTTGTGTTAAGAGTTAACACAGCTTTTATTCCAAATGTAAACGTGGTTACAAGAAATTATTATTTTTTCCATCTCTTTTGCCCATATGTAAAACACTTTAAAAAACCTCACCAAAAAATCCCAACATGAGCAAACCACATATCTTGGCATCCTCATGATGTCAGGAGATCTCCAAAAATCAACAGAGAATGCAGAACCCAATTCAGAATTCTCTGTTGGTGTATAGCTCACTGAATTTCTACAAAAAACCACATTCATTGTCCACATTTCTTCTATCAGACAGCTAAATCAGGGCATTTCAGAAGATTTTGGAGAATTAAATTGTCTTCAAGCATTCATTGCTAATTTATTTAAGACTGTGACAGTTTCTTTGCCTTGAAGGATCTTAGGCAGCAAGCAGAGAGATAAGTGACTGTCTTTGCACCTTTGTGGAGTTTCAAGCCTTCTCAGTGTGGCCCTTATCAGATCTTGTCAATGGATGGAGGACTCACCCTGGCACATCCTCAGTAAAAGATGGAAAGGAATTTTTTTGCTAAAGTAGTTCACAAATCTGTCACGAAGAACTACCCAGTAGCAGAGTGTCACTAACAAAGGAAGCATGGGATGGCTGTGGGAAGAGCTGTATTTTTAATGGAGCTCGCAGTAGGATATTGCAGCAGTTGGAAAGGTTTCCAGGGATATATGTTTTAAGTGGGCCAGTCTGGTTTTGAGAGGATTTTATATTGGAGTCTGTTTCTGATTAACGGCCGTGCTCCTCGTTATTGTTTAATGATAGCAGTAGGGAGGTGAGCTTGCTGTTCACATTTGTGAGTGTATATTTTAAAAGAGATCAGCTCCAATAAAGAAGGAAAATAGGGTTGTTTATGTAACAGCTGCAGAAATATGAACAAACTGTACTCCATTTAGATGATTCAGCATAACCTTGGAGTAAAAGATGGCTCTGGCCTGCACCTAGTTTCTACAGCCTTTGTAGAGCTTTCAGGGTAGCTTGAGGTTTTAAACAAGTTCATTTCAGTCAATGCTCTTTTGTGATCCTTTCTGCACGTCTTCTAGCAAATTGCTGCAGCCAGGAAGGCACAGCAGAAGCTTTCTCAGGTCGTACGGATGTTGCAGAAAACAGCTGTACTATTTTCAAGCCTGAGTGTTTTCACTCAGGGTGCAGAGGTTTAAAGATTTATTCTGATCTCAGCATGGCAGGTGACCTGTGTGTCCCGGTGATACCAGGCATGTTTCTCACACTTTCCAAACCTCTTCTGGGAATTATCTGCCAGTGGAGCTTGTATTTCTGGTAATGTACACTACTGTTGCAGTCGTGTTTGAAGGCTGCTTACTGGTATGAGTAGAAATGGAATTTGGCACATTTCAAGGCAGACAGTTCCTTCTATTGAAAGGTCAGTCCATGATGGGGAAAGATGCAGCAGAAATTATGGTGAAATATTTCTGAGGGGTTGTTTTTTAATGCTGATCTCAAAGCAGTGCATTGGGCTGTACTGACAGAGCTTCTGTACATCTTTTATTTGTATATTAATAACTAACATGGTTCTCACTCGTGTTTTTCTTTCGTTCCTGCATTCTTACAGTCTTTTACGAAGTAATTCAAGTTCAAATAATTTACATCTTTTTTAGGAGGAATTGTTGTACTGCAGAATAGAAATATATTCTACAGACTGTTTGCCCTGGTTTCCATATCCTTAGTGATGCTAGCTGTCTGCATTTTGGAGTGAGGCCATAAATAGATACAATCATGGACTCTTCCCAGTGTTTGCCTGATGACCTAAACAAATGAGGCTTCTGCAGTGTGCAGCCCCCTGGGTTTTTTTTTTCTCTTTCCCTTAAATCCATTCAATCTGTTGGTGAATTTTAATCAACTGTACCTAAGGGAAATGGGATAAAAAAATCAAACACACTGTGTTTCTATAAGTGTCATAAAAATGGGGTATAAGCAAAGAAGAGAACTTTTCTTTGTGGCCCAAGTCTGGGAAGAGTGCAGCATGACCTTTCTGCTTAGCACAAAGTTCCTTGTGAGCTGCAGTTTTTGGGAGCAGATCTGCAGAGACTGAGACTTAGATCTCTGTTCAAGGAGCCTATTTCACACGTTTTGGTAAAGCCAACTAATGTTTTGCCAAATGTTGATAAAATTCTCCCTTGTCCAATGCAGGCCTCCAGGCTCTGGTGCTGCTTTTCTTAGACCTGGACAGCTTAGTAGACATCCTCTGGTGTCCAAGCTCCAGAATCTTGTGCTTGAAAAACACCTGTACAGCCCTGGTAGCCCCAAGATGTTCTCTACCATCTCAGGTGACCACCTGGTCTTTCTCTCCTTTGACCCACATTCTTTCCTGGTGTCATTCGCAAACACTTAGGATGTTTTAATTTAGAAAAGTTATGTGCATTTATATTTTGCTTTTTAAGATGTAAATATTCCCTCTTCTATTCAGCTTTGTCTCCCTGGCCACTTAAGGACTGCAGGGTGAAGTTTGCTCTAGCAAAACCTGGTACAGGACTCTTCAGCAAATCCCTTTGGTCCCTGCAGGACACAGTATTAGGAGAATTTGTAGCTGGAGTCTTGCTGTGCAGACTTGCTTAAGATAAACACTGAAGAACAAACTAGTGTTGGATCAAAAGTTACTTTTGAAATGAGTATGGACTTATTTATAAAAATAATTTATGAAATTACTATGCTTCCTTCTCTGTAAGCTATTTAAGATGAGCAGACACCAGACCTGCAGAGAAAATGACAGAAACACATTGACATATGAGTCAAATGTCAAATGATCATAAACTGCAATTTGCTTAGATTTACTGCAGGAGTCAAATATGGGAAAAATAAGATCTACAAGGAGTGGTATTGTGTGTAACATTCGGTCAAATTTTACTTTAGTATCAGACATAATTAGCTTGTCTCTCCTGTTACCTGCTGGTTAATCTGGGGATGTTTTGTTGTGTCACTAGGAGAGTGAAAAAGACATATTGCAGTGATTAGAAGGAGGTACATATTCTTTCTTCCTGTTGAGGGCTTGTGGTTGCAGATTCATTGAAATATGCAAAATGCTCCCAGATCTCTGCCAAATCCAGTTCCTTGCTGTGCCCTACAGTGAGCTCCTGTGTAATGCTGGGAACTGCAGCGTGTACAGTATATTTTGTCTCTTCTTTTGAGGTAACAGGGGGTTGTGTGCGGAAACACACATCACTTCCAATTTCCAAGTGCAGGGTTGAATGGAATCAGAGGGCTGGGTTGAGTCAGCTGTTCTCCACCAAACATCTCTGTTGAAATCGGTGGGGCAACTTGGTGACTCTCAGTTCCACTGGGAATAGGGCAGGTTACTCCAAACTGCTGGTGGCTGAGAGGGAAATAGACTGAGCCAGATTTCCAGACAAGTTCATTAAACTGGGTGTTAAGGTACTGGGGTGATTAAGGACATTTGGATTTAGTTAGAGCATTGATTGCTAGAACATAATTTGTTAAAACGGTTTTTGCATATATTTGAAAGCTGCTTGTGAGAAGGTTGATTAAAAGCTTGGTTAGCAAAATTGGGCAGGGTTTGTGATTAGTAATCTGTATTTATTGTGCTGGATTTTTATGTCAGGTATAACTATTTTATAAATATTTCATCCTTATCCCAAAAGTTCTTTGTTTTGTTTTTTTTTTTTTTATGGTATGCAAAGAAAGCCGTGTGGTGAAGAGACATGGGATTAAAACAAAATAAAAGATATATTGTGTGAGAAGGACTAAGGTAACAAAGACTGTGGCTGCAGAACCTGCAAACAGATGTGCAAATACCAGTAGAATTACTCATAAAAATGAGTTTACTTTTCTGCAGGGAGGAGAGATGCCCTGGGCAAGGTTGCCTTCTGGATCATTTCAGTTCATGAATTCAGGACCTGGGACAATTCCCCAAAGATTTAGAGGCGCAGGATTTTGTGTCCTGGTGGATCTCACTGGTATTTGTGGAAACAAACTTAAAAAAAGAGAGTGCCTGATTGTGTATTGAAGAAAAAAAAAAAAAAGAAAAAAGAAAATGCCTTTAAGTAGCTGGATAATGGAAACAAGATCCAGAAATTCTTGTGCAAACAGATCTAAAAGCACTTTGCCTAGGATTTCCACTTATGAAAACGGACCCCAAGGACCAGGAGAGTCTTTGGAGAAGAACCACAAATGACAGGGGATGACCAGACAGACCTAGAGAGGATAGGACTTTTCAGTGAATGTAGCAAGTAAAAGTCAGAAGATATGTGAGGAAGACAAACTTTAAAAGGGTACAAATAACTGGCAGTATGTTCCCACATGGTTATCTTCAAGCACATGTTCTGTTACATGTAGGCAGTAAAGGAGTTACTGCTGTATATTGTCTTTATTATCAACTTTATGAAATGGCAGGATCCCTCAGAATCACTGGGTTATTGTTTTAACTTATTTATTGCAGAGTTTCAGAACCCAGATGATCATGAAAGACATCTTACACTGTAATTCACTGCAATATATTCACTACATGTATTCTTGATAGTCAGCTACTAAGCTAGATACACAGAAAGAGTAAAACCAGGTGCAGATGGAAATGTTTTGGAAATCTTTCCAAAAATAAACAAAACAGTTGGATGGCTAAAAGTGAAATCTCAGCGACTTCCTTCTATTTTCAAAGAAGTTGAAAAAATGTCAAGGCTGTTCTGTGGAAGTACATTGTATGTGTTTGGCCTAGCACTACATCCCAAGGTCTCTTTGAGTGCCTGGGAATGCTCACTCAGCCTTGGATTATTGTGCACAGTAGAGATATCACAAAAGGGACTGACCTAGCAGTAGAGAGAGGCTGGTCCCTCCCCGCTCTAAACCTTCATATCAGAAACAGGATGACATCCTACACCAAAAATACTGTAATTCATCTCAAAAGCTGCTGGGTGTCACTTCCCACCTCTTTAAATTCAAAGACTGCTGATTTCCTGATAGAGCCTCTTGAATCAGTCTTGGAATACAAACAATAGATGATGTGAATACCAGGAATTGTCCTTTTACCTTCATCATGTTGGCTGCAAACCTCGCTGCTAAGAGGCTGCCGAGAGAGCTCAGGGCAGTCTGCCTTGGTAACCATTCCCCACCAAAGCAGAGATTGCTTTCTGAGCCAAGAATCTGAGACACAGCAGCACAGCCATTGCCTCTGTGTCCTGCCTGACATCTTGTCTTGATGAAGGGTGGAAGATCCATCCTCCAAGTGTTGAATTTGAGTCTGCATGGCAAAGATTCATGCTGGGTCTAAGTTGTGAGTAGTCATCTAGAGGTTCTCCCAGATGTGGCCGTATAATAAGTAATAAATCTGATGTGTTCGGGGTTTGTAGCTCCTCTTAAGTTGCTCATCACTTGGGTCTTGCAAAGAAATCGATACAGTTCCACCTCCGAGTGGAACTTTTTGTTTTGGCACCTCACAAAGTCTGCTAAGCACTCATGCAGGCACAGAGGAAACCAGCTCTGCTGTGAACCTCTGCAGTGTAAGCAAGTACCAGCACAGGAATGGGGACAAGACCTGCATGGGCAGAAGGTGGGACACAGGCATTGCTGCATAAGAAACCACTGTGTCTGGTTTAGTCTTCCAATGGACACCTTTGATATATCAAAGAAATGTCACATTCCCTTTGTTTTCCATCATTATACTGTCTGTCCCGAATTGTTCTGTGCTCTTTCCTGATTTTTACTATTGCAATACTTGTGCCCTGCTTGTATCTGTATTTTGCTGCTTGTGTCTTGCTCAGCAGTGTGAAAAAATCCTTATTCAGTGTGCTTATTCTGTTGAATATCATTGCCTGTGTCCTTCAGTCTGCAATTAAGTGTTTTATCTTGTACACGCTGTGTGAATTCTGTCCTGAATATTTAGTGTTTTTCCCTCAGGAGAATTCCTTCTTTGTGTAAGTATCCAGCTTAATGGTGCAGTAGTAGCACTTGCACAGAAGAGCTCTTTTATTCTTGTCCAGAGTTATTGCATCGGGTTTTAAGGTAGTTTTCAGGACAGGTGTAGGTAGTAGGTGCCTTCTGGGTGGCAGCATCTTCTGTCACAAGGTGATGAAGAGCTGATGTGAGTTTGCTCAGGACAGGAAGCTCGTTATGTTACTCTGCCTCGGTGATGTGATGTCACCTGTGAGACCTGATTGATGCCAGCACAGTTGTCTCCAGCTCATGGGAGTTTGGAAGGTGGGAGAACACCACCAGCACAAAGATCTACCCTGTGTTCCCATGGGAGGATTGACCTTCCTGCTCTCCTGAGAGCTGACAGAGCCTCATGCTGACCAAGAGCCATCTCTGAGCATCCCCTTCAGATGCGGGGGTCACCTTTCCTGCAGGGCCTTGTGCTGGTTTGTATGTAAAACTCACGGCTCTGTAATGCACAGCACATGAAGTGCCACCTTACAAAGGTGCCCTGGCTTTGTTTTGAGGTATAAAAGGTGCCTTTTAAATTCTATTAAGTGGTTTTAGGACGGTGCTGAATTTATTACCTGCTGCAGACAAAAATTTTACGCAATTCACTTGAAAGACCTGCTTCCAGAATTTAATTTAGTAATAGTCTCATAATTCTGAAACTACTTTAAGGATTGCTGATGGTTCATGGAAAACTCTAGAAAATATTTCTGCTTTTCATCTTCACTTGTCCTTTGCTGCACTTAATGAACAGATGAGTTTTGGTTTGGACCTCACCTACAGCCAGTCACAAATCGGTTTGTAAAATTGAAATTGTCTCTGTAATGTTCAGTTGATGCAAGTTGATGCATACAAAATGACCAAAGGTCAGGGTAGCTGCTCAGAGTAAAACACTACTTTAAGAGTCATGTTATTCTGGATTTTAGACTCTTTGATGTCCAACATTGACCTTTTAACTTAAAGAAGAAAAGAAGAAAGTGACAAAAACCCTGTTGTGGTTTATTTTTGTGAAAAACTCAGAATATTTTTTGATTCTCTTAGAACTGCTAAAAGCATCACTGCAATGTCACCATTCCTTTCAGTAGTCTCTCAGACACTTGAGGAAGTTGAGGAAGTGCCTAGACTTTCAGTATGGGGAGAGTTAACGTTTAAAGATGTTTTTGGGCTTTTTTGCTGCCTTCTCTTGTGATCTCATGCTGTTTCTCAGTTTGGAGTAACTGGGGCCAATCTCAGTTCTGCTCATGTTGGGGATTTGGTCCATCTCCCAGCTCCTTAGTTTGAGCAGTTAAATGAGAAAAATTAGAGTTTTATTATCTTTACATCAGCCTGGCTCTTCAAGGAAAGGATGAAGATTGAAGGTTTTAATTGTGATTTAAGAAGCAAAGCAAAAGCCCAGACCTAGCCAGCGCTCCTGCAGTCTGATGCTGACACAGTGCATGTGCCACCTCCTGCACTTTGCCTGGCCTTGGCCACCTCTCCAGGTGCTACAGAGCCCCAAAAAGGTGACCAAGCATAGTTCAAAAAAGAGTTGAAATTTCTTGAACCCTTGGCCAGGCTGTTCCTCATGGTCTGAGTCTCTCTGTCACTGGTAGATGAAGTGGGTTGTTTGCGTGGGGACTTTTTTCATGCAAACCAGTGGCAGAGGGGTTTGGTAGTATGCAGCTTTTTTTTGACTGTTACCCTTTAGAGGTGTTTGTTGTTTGTTTGTCAAGGAAGAGACCTTTAGAGAAAGAAAAAGCTATTACTTGCTCAAAAAAAAGGGTGCAATTGGTTGCATTTCAGTTGGCTAAAGGGCCATGATAATTTTGAAATTTTGGTTTCTTGGTAAACAAGTTAATGGATTTATGCTCAGTTGCACTGTGTCTTCAAAAAGCAAAATGACCCTAAGGCACACAAGTACAATTTAAGCACTTTCCTGGTTATTTTAACACAAGTAAAACACACTGTCTGATTTTTTTGAGCAACAGCTAGGCTTCCTTTGATGGAAAAGTATCCTCTGCTGAGAATTAAAGCCACCCACCTTTGTCTTCAGACTCCAGAGCAGACAAAAAACTTGCTCTTTCCGTAGTTCCACTTTTTTTTTATTAAACTCTTCTCCACTTCTCCATCTTGTGCTTTCTTTGCTTTCCCACTTGCTTTTCTCTTCTAATCAGTCATTCTCTTTTCTCTCTTTTCTTATCTCTCTGACCCAGGATGGTCACCTTGAGCTATATGTGTTCATACACATGCCAAAGAGAAGCAGAAATATTTCGGTCATGTCTTTCATTTAAAGGTGTGTGTTAAAGGTCTGTGATGGCCCCTACCTGGTTCCAGCAGCTTCCCCAAGTCTTAGTGCCAATTTCTGCTTCAGTGCAACTTACACTGGGTTTATGTCCACCCCTTTGTGGTCTGCAGCCCCTCTGGCTGTCCCTTCTGTAACTGTGACCCTCTGTGGCAGACACTGTCCTCCCCCTTGATGAAGACTCCTGATCTTCCATAGCACTGCCAATAGCACCAAAACGTGCATGTAGGTTAAAGGCCTCATCTCTCTCTCTTTATGCAAGTTTTTCATGCTTTTGCAAGGTGCTAAATATTGCTTAGCAGATAAGAGCAACAGCATGATACCCCCAGGGCTGTGAAATGGGAAAGAGCTGTAATTATTTGCTGCAAGACTTTGGTCTAAGCAGTGAACAGTTTGGGACTACCTTGAACTGCTGGCAGCAGGTAGGTAGTTGGCTGTTTTCTGGATAGAGCAAACACTTTGCAATTTGCTTTAAACTCTTCTGTATCACTGAAGGGTGAAGACAGTGTGGGAAACAGAGGTTAATACAAAGCCCCTGGTATTTGATTTTGACTTAACACGTTTGCTCATGTTTGACTTCCCTCCTGAGAATGATGATGCTTGAAGGTGAGGTGGAAATAAATGGGAGTGTGTCTGCATGGTAGAGAAATACTTTCTGATGTTTTATCCTTGAAGAGCTGCATTTTTAAGTTATATGGCCCTAAAATTCACATATGCTAGTGTATGAAGTGAAATTGCTTTGTCTCTGGATTTGTGCTATGACTGAGTAGGGTTGCTGCAGACAGGGAAGAGAGATTTACTTCCAGTGTGTTCCCTCCCATACTGTTCAAATGTATTCAACTCAACTTTCTAATTCCAGGGGCAAATGCTTGATGTGACCTGCTGGGTTGACAGTTCTTATGAAGCATTTACAGGCTGAAAATGCCTTTTCCTTTTCTTCCAGCTCCTTCTTACTAATCCCTTTTTGTTTATAATTTTTTCAATAAAGAAGGAAATAAGTTCTCTGAACTGTTTTGTCATAGAGAATGAGATAATCAGTAAAAAAAAAAAAAAAAAGGAACAGCCTGTTCTTTGTTCTTCTGCAAGGTGCCACTGCTCTCCTTTGATTTTAGCATCATATTGACGCACAGGAGATTTTGGGGTGGGTTCAAACAAGCCAGATCCTCAGCTCACAGAGCTGAACCTTCTCCAAAACAACTGTGTGCCCATTGTGCTGAGGGAGATCTGCCTTTCATGGCTCTGTCCCTTGGTGAGCTCCAAGAGGGGAACCAGGGTTCCAGAAAGTTGGCAAGACACAAGTCCGTTCTGCTCTGCCATTCTTGCAGCCACATGATGGTAAATAAAAAGGAAATTGCCCTCTCTGCTTGTGGCATCACAACTGTGTTGTTTGCAGTAAGATGACAACCAATGCTGTCCTGCTGGCACAGAGCATTGGCCCAAGGGCTGTTTGGGTGGCTGAGTGCCCAGCCCTTTCCCTTTCTGCTTGCATACCTTGGGAGAGCTCCTCATTGCAAAGGGCCTCTTTACTGGGTTTTGCAATGCTGTGGTGTAATTTCAGACAATGCTCCTGTCTCCCATCCATCTCTGTCACCACATCTCTGTAGTTGCAGAGAGGAGCTAATAGGGTTCAGCTGGTTAATAAAACATGCCTTGCTTGATTCTAAACTGCATTCCCTGTTGCTAAACATCTCCCAAGAGCAGCTTTGCAGTAGTAGAGTTTCAATGGCACGACAGTTTTGCATCCACTTTCAGATGAAATTATTTTAAATGAAAGAGTCCCAGAGATCCTGAGTTAAAGAAGCCATCCAAGTGCCTTCAGCATTTTTCATTGCAGTAGATGCTCCCTGCAGCTCTTGCTTTAATAGCAGCATATGAAGTGTCTGGCTTAATCTCCTGTACATTTTTATGTAAATTCCTTTAAAAAACCCTTAAACTTGTAGTGTATACCTAGCTTAAGGGGTTGTTGTGCAGCTTTAAGTTCCCTGTTAGAGAATTTGGATGATACAAATCTGTAGTTTGTAAAAGTACTTGTTTCTCTAAGAAATTTAGGATATGAAAAGTCTGTCACAATGGAGAGCTACATGGCAAGGTTTGAAGCCTCTCTTTGCTGGAAAAGTAGATTTTTTCAACAAAATGGAGGTCAAGTAGACCATGTGTAGTAGCCTATGGTGTGTGGTCCGTGTGGTGTCCACCCTCCACCCCATTACTCTGATCTCTTTGACAAGACTTTTTTACTCCATGACTGCTGGTTAAATTATCTTTCCCTTTCAGGCCACTTTTTCTCTTTTTCTTTTTTTTTTTTCCTTGAGAAAAGACATGAGACTTACAATGTGAAATGTTCCTTTTGTGACTTTGTCATAAAAATTAATGAGACTAGAAAAACAGTTTGTGGACCTGGAACTGAATTCTAGTGAATAGTATTTCTCTATCTACAACACTCTTTCACTTTAATTAGCAAATAAACCAGGAGAGAGCAGCAGGTAGGCATTTCTGTGCAGGCTTAGGCTGGCATTTTGTCTATTGCATTCAAAAGCAATGATTTGAGAGAAATCAAATTGGTTGATCACTGTGCTGTATCTTCAAATTCTCTTGGTCTGAATATTTTGGGGGTGAGGGAGATAGGGTGATTCATATATGAGCTAGATAAACCCAAGAGCTGCCAGTTTGCATTATGTCAATGTATGTAAGAAAATATTTAGATAGAATTTCCATTAAAAGTTCAAAAGCAAGGGGCTCATGCTGACCCCGGCTTTTAGAAGCTCTGGTGGGAAACCTGAATGAAATTTAACTCTGCTCAGTGTGTTTTCGTTGGCTGACTCCACGTTTTATTATCTCATGCAATGAGATCTTTCTTGGTTTGTCGATTTTCTGTTGAGGACAAAAAGTTCATGTATGTAACAGTGCACATATTGAATTAAAGTGCGATTAAAGGCATGATGTAATGACCCCCTCTCCTTTTCCTTTAGTCAATATTTGCCTGCAGGGTCAATACATTACGATATTGACTTCAAAGTATTCAATATTTTTTTACCTTCTGAGTGCGTTGGCTTCGAGTGTGTGTAATATTAAACCTGTTGGTTGAACTGTTGGTCTAAGACTTACTGTCTAAGTAGTTTCAGGCTTGGATGGCTAATCCATGTAGAGCAGCTTTCAAGGCATGTGATAATATCACAACACAGCTGTAGGCAGCTTTCTGAGGTGAACCATTTAATCTGCAGTCTTTACTCCCAGCTTCCTGACAAGTGGTGGAATTTGTCCCTTGGTGTGCAATGGGATTATTGCCCTCTCTCCCTGCTGCCATCATATTTAGTCTCTGCAGGCCCTTCCAGTGACTGGAGGTTACGTGGGCACATCTAAACCCCATCCCTCCCGCCTTCTGTGTGCGTTTCTGCCGCCTTTACATCTGTGCTCCGTCGAGTGCGTAAAAGCTGCTCAAAAAGCAAGATTACACTTTACGTACTCACAGTGCTGTGCAAACATGGCTTAATGAAATTAAATGGTTACGAAGTCAGGCAGCTCTGCAGCTTGGGCTGGTACTCATTTCCCTGAGTTCCCAGCTGGGGCACAGTGGGCTGGGTGTCTCCCACTAATAGGAGGCTGAACCTTCGCATGCTTCCTCTTCATCTGTTTCCACTCCTTGTCAGCTGAAATCCTGTGCTGGTATCCATCAGAAGGGCACACAGGCATATGTACTGCTTAATGACAACAGCTACGAACCATTTATCCTTCAAAAACGTGACACTCGAGAGAAGGGCTTTGATAACGTTCTTTGCTAGGTGTATAAATAAACAGGATTGTCACCAGCGTGGGATCTTATTACTTTGTCTCTTTAAAAAAATTAAGGGAAGAAAAAATATTTATAGATACCAGAGGTTAGTGAATTCCTCTAAAGAACCAAGTGTTATAATTAGGAACCCGCTGCACTTAGAACTATTCTACAAATAAGCACCTCAAATCCAGCCTAGTCCTTCCAGAGAAAACAAAGGTCAATAGGCTGCTTTGAGGATTAGCAAACCAGAATTTCTTGGACCCAGGTACTAATTACTTCCAAAGCTGAGGATGATCACTACTTCCAAATCTGAATTACTGCCAAAACCTCATGATAAACCTCAGTAGTACTCCTCTCTAGCCTAACTTTGGACTTAAAATGCTTTCAAACCAGGCTCTAATTAAAGGATGAAAAGCCAAATCTAAAGGAAAGGCAGGGTAACGGTGGAAATATTCTTCTAGTAGAAAGCTGCACTTCTGCATAGCCTGATCCAAAGTAATTGAAGACTTCCCACATCCCCAGCAGAAAATTGGGCTCAACCAGGTTGATGCAGTTCTGAAAACCCAAAAGCATGTGTGACTGACTGCTCCATACCAGGGAAATGGGATCCTGCATTGCCTGTTTGCTTGTGAGGTGGGCTTCCATTTTTCTTTCATGCTGTTGTCTGGCAGCAAAGGGATGAGGACTGGGCTCACTATTACAAGCTCCTAACTGGAAAGATTTATCCACATGATTTTGAAGGGTTTTCACATTTCCACCTCTGTAGCTGAGGATTCACTTCTATGTATATCCACTTGTATGTTGTAACAACAGTGGTGGTGAATTTGAGTGTGCTGAGAAACCACAGTTTTCATCCCAGGTGGAAGAAGTGGAAAGAAGTATCGGTTTTGTGAGAAAAAGGTTGCGGCAGCACTGGGGGAGGAGGAGAGGAGTCAGAGTCAAATATGTCAGCAGTTCATGTCTGCTCAGAGCCTACTGACTTCCTTGTGCAATTCCAGGCAACTTGGAAGTGGGAGTCCACATCGCAGATGTGAGCTACTTCGTACTGGAAGAAACAGCTCTGGATAAAGTAGCAAGCGAAAGGGCCACCAGTGTCTATCTGGTGCAGAAGGTAAGGACAGCTTTTCCTTTGTCTGTGTGATGACTGTGCCTTCCATTTAACATAAATTCATCTTCAAGGTTTGTTTTCAGAAGCTCACAATCAAAATCTGGCTGTTATTGCAGGACACCTACAAAAATGAGTAAGTTGATGGAAACACAGAAGCTGACATAGCTGCTCACTACCTTATGGAGAGAGGATGGGGTGAAGCAGCAGCTCGTGACCCTCTGTCTGTGATCAGGGAGTGCCCCTCATGTGCCGGGGCTCACCAGCTCAGTGCTGACCTGAGCCAAGCCTGACACACCCAAGCTGGCTCCTCTGCTTTGTTCTTGGGGGCTTCAAATTGGCAGATATGGAGAATTTTGTCTTGCCTTTGGTGCAAGAGTCCAACTAATCCCTCCCAGAAATGGATTTGTGTCAGAGTAGGGTGTAAAACACCCTAACAAGCAAATAAACCAACCAACATCTTGAAGTAAAACAAAAGGTTCACACGCTTACTTTATCTGGATATCCCAAGTAATGGAGGAATAGTGTTCCTTCATCATGCAGTGAAAAGATGCTTGAAATTATACAGATTTTAGCTTATCAGAATCAAATGTTAAGCTCAAGTTTAAAGTTGACTTCTAAACTCTACAAATGAATAGGTACAGGTTTAACACTGTTGGAAAGAAAACATGTAGGCTTTGTCTGTGGCTGTCTCGTTTTCAGTTGAATGTGCAGAAATGCTTTGTAGCCCATCAGATACCACTGGCACTGTTTGTGTAGGGAAGCTGGAGAACTTGGCTGTCAGTGTCCAGTGTAGGCTTGAGGCATCAGCTGCATAAAGAGGAGCATTGAAGCAGTCTCATGGAGCAGATTAATCTTCCTGTCCCCACACTCCCATTCAGTCAGGCTGAAGTCCTTGTCTCCACAGGCCCTTCTGGAATGACAGGACATCTTTTCTATAACAAATAAACGTATCCTACTTGCTACTTAGGATTAGGAGTGATTCTTCCTGTCCCTTCCCTTCCTGGATGTTTTCAGGGTTGTTAGCTGGGGAGGTTTATGTAATGATGCTTGTTCAGTAACTTCCTGTGTCCTCTCCACACTTTCTGGATGATAAAATGATTTATGTTACACTAGTGGAACCAAATTAATTGTTTGTTATCAAGTTATATACCCTTAGCAGTTGTTCCATAGCTTTCTTTGGGTAGAAGCAGCAAGGCACAGCTTTGGGGGTCTCAGGGAGTCTGGTGGGTTTCAGCTCCCCGTGGAACCAGTGTGACAGCAATGCCAAAGTGTTCCCACCAGGTCGGTGGTAGTGACACCAACAGCACACAGCTGCTGTGTGCTGGGAGACCCCAGTTCCCTGTGCTTGCTGTTCTCCACGAGTGGGAAGCAATGTATATCTCATGGAAACAGCAGTTCTGGCACCAGTCTTCCCAATCCTACAGTCTCTCCAGTGATAAGCCCTTGGCTTCTGCAGTGCTCTGCTTCCCCCTCTGATGGATGCCTTGATGATGGGAGGTGTGGGCTGGCCTGGGGGGATGTCACTGGGGCAGCAAAGCTGCACTCCAGGAGGATGTTGTGGCAGTATTTCCAAGTCAAAATACTGTGGTTTGAGGCCGTGTGATTCTTTTAGTCAAGGGAGAAGAAAGATTTTTATAGAGAAAGAAGAAATTTTTCATGAAAATCTAGCTGGATGCAGGAGCTAATTTAATTTTCTTTCAAAGTGCCTTTTCCCATCAGCACTGCCAGTCCTGTGCAATGACAACATAAGTTATCTGCTGCCCCTAATCTTCAATTGATCTTCAACTGCCATGGCCCAGCAGTCAGGCTTAGTGTTTTACCCACACTTCTGCCCTGCTGAAAACACATTTTAAAACTACAAACTAGGTTAGATGATGAAATTTTCAGTATTTTAATTGCAAGAGATGAAAAGGAGCGAGGGGATGGGCAAAGGAACGCAGCCAGACTGTCTGAAACAAGATGGTAGCATGACTCTTGTAGAAAATATGCTTTCCTTTGATGAATCTGTTTCCTAAGGCAGCTGGGATTCTGCAAGAGGTTAGCACCATGCTAATCCTTCCAAAGAAGTTAAATAAAGCCACATATTTAATTTTCCTGAACCAGAAGGGGAGTTATTGTGTAATTGCTAGTGGTCTATTTAATACAAGTCAAAAGTTTTTGAAATAAGAATGTATCAAGTTTTAAGAAGCAAGAAAACCTAAACAGTTTCCTCTTTTTTGGCACATATCACAGTGTTATTTTAGGTGTGAAGCAGCTCGAGTGAGAGTTCAGCCATAAATCCCTGTAATATTTTACTGGTCCTATTTTACACTGGAGATCAAAGATCAGAACTGTAAGCCTGTCTTCATGTTGAGTCCAAGGACTTCAAGACATTCACTTTTGACACCAGCAGGTTGTCAGGGTGTTGATATTTTGGTAATTTCAGGCTGAGTAACAAAGATTTGCTTGAAATCTGAATTCATGGAAGTGTTGATAGAACTCCTGAGGAGAAATCTTGGCTCATAAATTGCCTATTTCCTTTAAGTGTCTTTTAGTGTACAAGCAAGAGATTTGCTGAGCCCACTCCATTGTTGGACTTCAGTGTCCTCCTACCAGCTCTAGTGGAAATTCTTGGTTAATACAGTCCCTCCCCCCTGGATTGATTGTGGGAGGAGAATCACCTTGGGAGTCAATGCTGGTTGTAACCAACCTGAACTGAGAATTAAGGGGCAGCCAAAGCAGGATGCCAGCAGAATGAAGTTGTTTGAAGGGAGTAAAACTGTTCATGTGAGTTTGTGAAGATAAGGGATTGTGCTTGACCAGGGTTTGTTCCTTTTCCCCATTGGTTGGGTGACCAGTTTTCCCCATATGTTCCTTGAAAAGCTGCTGCAGCAAGTCCATTGATCAGAGCTGCTTTGGGCTAACCTGCTCTGAACCTGGCCAGTGAGTTAGTCCTGGCTGCAGCAGATGTTTCTGGTTTTATAGGGAACAAGAAGTTTTATCATCCCAGCATGTGCTCCCTCCCACTGCCCAGCTCCCTAGGAATGAATTCGAGACTGGAAACTCACATTTGGTTTCTGGAAGCACTTTATTAGTTGAAGAGGCAAAACAAAACAAACCCCAGGGCTCTCACAAGCAGAGATTTAGATCTTCCCATGCAGAGCTCCTAAGTAGCGTGACCAGCCATGGTCACAGGTCCGTGTGTTTTATGATGCCAGCGTGATGGTGTGTAGGACCCCCAGCCCCAGGGGTGCCCTCTCTCACTTTCATTTTCCAGTAGTGCCATTGCTTTGGCTTTCTGGGATGTGTGGCTGCCTACAGGGAGAACCAGTAGTGTGGAGCAGGCTGTCAGGCCGTGCTGGACACCTGAGTCTCGAGGGTGGTGCTGAAGATTTTGCACTTAGGACTATGACACATTCATTAGAACAGATTTCCTGGGGAGGTGTAGCTCCTTTTTTACATAGTAATTTTTTTTTTGCCCAGCCTTGCTAGGCCTCTCTAAGTGCATTTCTAGATTCAGCTACATTTATAAACCCCTTATTCCAGGTTTATGATGCCTGTATAAGCCCAGGTGACTTTATTTCCACCTGCAGTAAAATGAAGCTGAATGATGTGATCCCCAACATAGGCACATCCGTAGCAGTTTGCCAAGGAAACCACTTCCCACTGGAGGTGCTATCCCTCGGCAGCGTTTCAGCTCGCTGGATTCCTGCATGCCCTGGCACTCCACAGGACAGCTGGCAGACACTGCTGGCTCTTGGCAGACAGTCACGGGAAGGGCAAAGCATTTAAAAGGTGCCGGGCAACCTCGGGATTACTCAAGGCAATTCTACACAACTCTGATATTTTGCAAATCTGGGCATGAAAGATGTGCTTAGGGAAATCTCCTCTCATCCCATGTCTCTGTCAGAAAGAGATGGAGATAATCCTGTTGCCAGAGTTCCTCTGGACTGCCCCTGGGATCACTCCTGGAACATCTCATTCTCTGAGTGTGACACAATTGTGACATCTTTGTATGCTAAATGCTGGGCTTGCAATTACTAGGAATCCTTTCAGGCTGCGACCATATCATGTTAAGGAGAAAGGAAATGTGTATTTATAACTTAAACTCCTGTGCCTTGTGATAGTTGGTTTATTCTCCATATAGAGGGTGAAGAGGAATCGTGATGTTAATGCAGGAGGCAGTCAGCCAAGACTGTTTTGGTGTTGGAAACAGGTTTCTTTTAATTCAGTAAGGTAGAATAAATTGAAATACCCTCAGTGCAAGGTCACGTTATGTTACGTATGTGTTTGCTGAGCCCAGGAAAAGGTTGATTGCATTCTTACTCTCCCACGAGACTTCCTCCATGGCTTAGGTTAAGTTACTTCACCTAAAGTTTCTCTCCTGCAAAACAAAGGTAACACAGGCTGATGCTTCCCTAACAGTAGATTTGTTACAGCTAATTGCTTGGTGAGTGTTTAGTGCTGTAATTATGATCTGAGTTAAAGCTTTGCTTGTGTTTCACATCATTGAAAGCCCTTTCATTGAATTACAGCCTCTTGAATCGGATATTAATCCTGCTCAAGTACACTTAAAGCAAGCGTGGGCCTTCGTGTTCCATGTAGGCATTTTTCTAGCAAACTGGTATTGCTGCAGGAGATGTGAAGGGAAAGAGGATGTGCAAAGGCACACAAATATCCAGTAAGTACAGATCATAATCAGATGGTCAGAATTGAGGAGAGAGAGAAAAGCAGCTTTTAATTCGGGTGGGAAAGGGCATGGGAGCTTTTATTAAATTACTAGCACTTCGTTTACTGTGACCTGAACTTTGGGGTCTTAAGGTGGTCATGGGTGATCTTAGGCAGGCAGGGATTTCTGAGAGTCTATAAAGCTATTTTCTCTCTTTTCTGATATGGGCTGGCATCACTTACACTAAATTTATATCCTTGTGGTGCGGGTCTTTCCAGGCAGCATGGCCAAGCTCACGTACTGGGTCAGTGAGTTATGAATGTAGCAGTATTGTTAACGTTCTGTTCGCAACTGGAATAACAGAGTTGGCGGCCTTTGTGTTATGGGAAACAGCTTATCATAAGCTGTGCCCTTGTGACCTTCCAGGCGAACCAGGGCTGCTGATTCATGGTGTGACTCCCTGACAGCCCCAGACCATACAGTTAACCTTTTGGCACTAGTGTGCCCTGCAGTTAGAAGGGATTTATAGCCATTTTCTGGTGCCAAACCACAAATGTGATTAAATATTTTAAGTCTTTCCTTCAAAGCAAAAGGTAAGTGTAAAGTGTGTGCACTTGAGGAGAAAATGGGCACCTGAGACTGTTTTTCCATACTGTTTTGAAGAATGGGGGTTCTCCTGCCTCCAGGTAGAAAAAGTTATCTCTGAAATCACTAAATAGGTGTTAGAGTTTGGAAGAGCTGGGATTTGTATGCCAGTCAGCTTCCTGCTGGTCCTATATTTACAGGCTGGCACACAGAGCAGTCAAAACGGAAACTAAATTAAATAGCTAAATTACTTTATGGCACACATGTAGAGCATTTCTCTCTGTTTTTCTGAAAAGCACCATTCCATGTTGCCACTCAAAATAAACTAGAGGAATAATGTGGTGGTTCTTTGAGGGCAGTTATTGCTTCTTCACAAAGATAAACAATGAGAAGGAAAGTCAGAAGTGAAACTCAAATAATGAGTTTTGCTTCATTAAGCAGCTGCTAAAGATTATCTATAATACAGACTTCACTTAGGAAATAACTCAGGGATGGTGGAAACACTTGGAGCTACTCAGGTTTGCTCTAGCATGAATATGCTGAAAAGCTTTTACCTTTGTTGGTGTAGTCAGGTGAGTAATTTTTGATTTGGTAATTCAATGTTCAGCAGCAGAAATATTCATTAGTTGTAAGGAATTAGGACATGGGTTAAAAAATCCTGCCAGAAATTTATGTTGGCTGACATTTTGTTCAAATTTTGAGTATAACAAAGTAATTGTTCTCCATTTGCAAACAGCATGGTCAATAGTCATGAAACAGATACTTTTGTTTATCTCATGTGCATCTACAAGTTGCTGTCTGTGCTGTAAAGCATGGTTCAATCTTCATTGAAGCCAAGCACGGATCCTATGTTGCATGGGAGAATTTTCATTTATGCTTCTTGTCTCACAGGCTTGCATTTACTTCTTGGTTACATGGTATTCAGTGGGAAAGCAAGAAACACGGTTCCTGAATCCAGCCTCTTCAGCTCCTGACTGCCAGGACCATGTTTCTTCAACATTAAATTTCCTGATGTGCCCGGCCTTCCTTATTCTTCCCCGTGCCAAAGCGGCAGTGGGAAAGAAGTGGAAAACAGAGCAAACTTTGTGACCTTAAAAGTTGCAGTGTAAGTGTTTGCATAACCAAGGATGCAGATTACTCCAGAATGCTTACTCCATTCTTCAGAGGGGAGCACTGGGAATCATTCCCAGGTTGGAGACTTACAACTGCCTCTGGTCTCATTGAGGGATGGGGCTGATGCGGATGTTGGTGGCCTTAGCCATGTCTGAAATCTTCTAATTTCAGAGGATTTGGTTTACTTCCTCATTCCATGCCAGCACACTGTCCACCATGTGATACAGCTCTGGCATGGGTGATGCATCCCAGAGCTGTGATGTGACCACTCCTCCAACAGAGAACGTGATAGTGACAGCTTAACACATTTTCTCTTTACCAGCTGGTCAGGGAAGCTTGTCCACACTAAAAGCTTGTGTCTCACCAAGGCTCTCTTCTCTTCCAGGTGATCCCAATGCTTCCCAGGCTGCTCTGTGAGGAACTCTGCAGTCTCAATCCCATGAAAGACAGACTGACGTTCTCTGTGATTTGGAAGTTGACTCCAGAAGGCAAGGTACCTCAGCAGCAGGCAGTCATCCTGCTAATCAGTCCTCCCTCAGTAACCAGCCCCTACTCTTGCAGTGGTAAAAATGTCATCCCTTAACACTCAGGTGGATAGCAAAGGTGAACAATACTGGAGGATGTAAGACTGTCCCTGTGTCTTGTCTTGCTGATAACATACTGTGGAATTTCTAACTGGAATAATCTTTCAACATGGTTGGGAAAGGATGAATATTTGTATGAATCTCAGGAATGGAGAATGTCCTGCTCCTTACGAGGTCACCCAACCATTTAATGTCTTACCTCCAGCAGCAATTCAGAGCTAATGCTTTGGGTGGTATGAGAAGTGCCTCCAACTCCAGCCCTGCCTCGTGCTGGCAGGCAGTTGTGCAATGCCATGAACGTGACAGTATGCCTCTGTGGCCTCTCTGGTAAACAGACTATTTAATTCCTCCTCAGAGCTGCAAATTACATCAATCCAAATAAAGCCTGATAGCCCTTCAGCAAAGGCACAGCTCCATCCTCTGCATGTGTTATTTCCAAGGAGCAATTGTGGAGGCTGTCAGTTGGTGCACTGAGCTGCCTTCAGCTGCCTGCCACCATTCCCCTGGTCTTCATTTCTCTCCCTATTCCTCTTCCACTCTTTTAGAGTAACTCTTTGTTACCCTAAAATCTCCTCTTTGCTGATCACAGGGTTCCCTTACTAATCAAGGAGGGCTAAAGACTGGCAGTACCAGAGCACTCTTTAATCTATGCACTTTTTGTAGTCAGATTTTTTTTTAAACCATTGTTGTGCTCATATACAATTCCTTCTGCAGTCAGTATTTCTTGTGCCAATTTGGTATTTTTTCCACAAAGATTCACCTCCTCATGATTGTCCCAGCTGCTCTAAAGGATGCTGAATCTATCTTTGTGCTTCAGCAAAATACAGTTGCAGTCTGGTCCTGTATTTCTGCAGCGAGTCCCTGCTCTGGCACTGAGCTGGATTGTATCTGTCCACTGTGAAGTGTTCCCCTTCCTATAGCAGCAGCGTAATTGCTCATGAGACCTTCTAAGAGTAGCTACTAGGCAGACCTGTTATTGACTCTGAGTTGTCTTTGAACAGCCAAAAGTCAAGTCTTAATGAAAATAAGCCTTTAATTACATCTTGTCTCATGTCCCATGCAATATATCCGTTGTGTTTCAAACAGTGCTCAGTCCAACCCTGTGTGACCGGTGAGAAAATAGAAGAGCTGTAGCATTCAGCTCAGCGAGCAGACCTCTGGAGTGGTCTGGGCCATGGCCATGCTGTCACTGGGAGAGCAGACTGCCTGTGGCCATCTCAGCAAACTGGTTTCTCCTACAAGGCCTTTCAGGGTTACAGTCTTACTTAAGGTCACTTGATGTGGATGTCAGGTGAAGGCTGGAGAGGAATTTTTTCTTTCCAAGAGGAAAAGTGGTTGTAGGGCTTTTGCCCAGGAGGGCATTCTTCTAAAAGCTGGTATTTCTAGGTGTTACTATACCTGTATCTCAGTGCAAACAGGATCACATGCTCCCCCACGCTCTGCTGGGTGAAAGGGAGGTGAGTCAAAGTCCCCAACACTGCCCTTGAACCTCAGCTGTTGATGGAGAGCCATGAGAGCACTGACAGTGAGGACAGGATGTTGCTCAGGACTATGAGTTTTTCTGAAAAGCAGGCAGAACTGGGGAAGCCTTATCATAACTTCAGAAATCCTTTAGATGCTGGTGCTCTGTGTGGACTCTGGGTGCACCAGGTTTGCTGTGATGGGGGAGACCTTGCAGACTGATCTTGTGGGTTACTCGTTGTAATCTCCAAGTCCCAGCTCACAACCTCCAAACGTTGCTCCTCCACTTTGCCTTGCCCATCCCTCAGCCATGGTGCATGGGCCAGCCCACTGGAGCTTGCCCATTCCTTTGGTGGCATTTCCAAAGCAAGGGCTACTGACCTACTGGACGTACATCCTCCATCACCACAAGAAGCTGAACCACACTGAACAGATGCAGCAGAACACAGAGCAGGTGCTGCCAGCACTGTCACAGCATCTCTGTCCAGCTTTGTGGCTTCCTCTTCCTTTCCTTATCCACAGCGCAGAGGAGGAGACACACAGTGAATAACCATGAGCTGATGGTCGGAGCACTTTACATTGCAAGATGCTGCTTGCTGCATCTCTGCCATTAAAGCACCTTTGAATTAGAAATAAGCTTAAAAGCCCAGTGACTTTCAGAGCTCTGAGTTGCTGAGTTATACAGCGCATATGTTCTGTGGTGCATTAGGGAGGGAGGCAGCAAAGGTATTTTGGGAATCAGTCCCTTCCTATTAAGAGGAAGATTTGTGTCTGAAGCAGTATCCTTGATGAGGCTGTCATAGAGAACTTGCTCTTCTCCCTGGACACTATCACTTGCAGAATTTACTTTGTCCTGTTGGGCTGATGAACGAGTAAGATGGCACTGGTGCTAAGGCAGAATTACAATTCTCTAATCATTCTCTGAGCACTTGTGCTTTGAATGATTTATCACAAACTGCATCTGTCTCCAGAGCCCTCATGCCAATGCTCTTGACTTTTGTGAAGAGCCTTCTGTCCATGTCCCTCAGCGCTTTGTCACTGCCTTGATGAGCTGTTGGGTTCTCTTATGTATCTCAGCTAAAAATAGGTTTTTCTGTCTGCTTTAGGAAATAATTCTGAATTCCTACTTCTACACAGGTTTACTTTTAGGGAGTTTAAAATGGGACTGGCTTCTGGTTTAAAATAAAATTATTTTATAAGCAATTTATTGAATATTTTCCTCTCAATTCCAAAGTAGTTTGGAAGCCCAGAAAGGTTCCTGGCTTGAGTTTGTGCCTAGAACCAGGGACATGATCAGAGAAGCAAGGGGTCAGTGACTGTCCATCTCTCTTCCAGACCCACCAAAGTCCTACTTAGGCACTTTCACAATTGCTAGTCAGATGTTGGGGTTCCTGCAGTACTCCTGAAAATAGTATTTTAAGGCCAGCCCCTCATGCCCTGGTGGCCATACTTTAAGTCATTCTGCTGTGTTTTAGGCAGGAGAACCTCTCTGGCATGTGTATGTCTGCCTGTTGTCACTCCTGCACCTGGTAACCTGTGAGTCAACAGACTGATTTCAACTCCCAGATGGTCTGTAGTTCTTTGAGCTCTGTGAAGGAGGGAAGTCAGGTAGAGGAGGGAGATCCAAGCAGTCTCCTATGTATATGCACAATATATTGTTATCTGTTACTTGCATACACATGTTTCTAGATGCTAGAGAATCTGTGTGGGCAATCTTGTCTCAGTAGGACAAGATCTTCACTCAAAGATCACAGGTAGTGGGGAAGTCTGCTGTCATTCCTCCCAGTGTTTGTACAACTTCCCAAGCTTTTGTGCACTGGAAGAACGAGTCCTCAGATCAATTTACGCTTTGCAATTTTGCAGATCCTTGATGAGTGGTTTGGGCGGACGGTCATCTGTTCCTGTGTGAAGCTCAGCTATGACCATGCACAGAGCATGATTGACAGCCCTGGGAAGGTGTTGTCACCTGAAGAGCTGCCCCCTGTCTCACCTGAGCACTCGATAGCCGAGATCCAGGAGGCTGTGCTGAACCTGCATCGAGTTGCGCAGCACCTGCGCAAGCAGCGCTTCACTGAGGGTGCCCTGCACTTAGACCAGGTGAGTAAGTCCAGCCCCTTCAGGCTTCACCAAAGCAATTTCAGCTTGCACTCTCTAAGAATGTCCTGGCCAATCTAAAAACTTGAAGAGTAAAATCAAGGCTGCAATAGAAAGGCAGGTTTGAGTGCCAATGTCTTCTTAAGAGCGGCATCAAATTATGTACCATAAGCACTAAGCAGGATGAAAAGAAAAAAATCCCTATTTTTTAAGGAGTGATCCATTTGCCAACATTTTTCAAAATCCTAAAACCCTGTTGGACTGGGTAAGTAATTCATACAGTGAAACAAATCATGACAGTGTCGTTCATTATCATGCAGTTCAGATATTAGTGCACATTTCACTGGGAAAGGCTCATCCTCCACATTTCTTTCTGTGCTTGCAATATTCTTGTTTTCCACAGCTTTCGTAGCAGTTCTCTGTGCTGGGAAAATGGCTAAATGTTATCTAAGCTAATACTTGTAAGTATTGGGTGTGTTTCAGAGGAAAAAATGCTAGTGAGGAGGTTTTCTGTCTGAGGTGATTTAAATAGTCTTGTATCAGTTAGTGGTATGTGTCATTTCTTTTACAAGGAGATCCAGATATTTTAGGCTATCACAGCAAAAAATACTTTTGCATGATGTTCAGCTGCTCTAAGGTGGCTCCTGATAGTTTTTGTGGAAAGGAGGTTCCAGTAATTTGTAGAACCCAGTGGTCTTCCTGAGCAGGAGACAAAATAATCTCTTAATATAAGGAAGCTTTATTGTTTCATTTTGCAAAATGAGTGTGAGTCAACATAAGGATATTGCTGAGAAAGGAGCTAGGAGTGGTGTAAACAGGGCTATTGTATATAAGACATATGTTGTAACCTTCCCATTTTACTCAGCATTGTAATGTTGTCTCCAGTTGCAGGAAAGTCTGATTTTATAGAAATCATTGCAGAGCAACAGGAGCAAGAAGTGTCTTAATCTGTGACCTTCCCCAGCAGAGCACACGGCTTATTCTGGTGAAGCTGCTGTGAAGAGGAGGCAATGTGCTTTCCCTCATGTCTAAAATGGACAGAATGACAAATTAGTATCTTGAGTTTCAGCAGAGGAGTTTTTATTTTAGGATAAACCTTCTGCTGTAGACAGTGTGGTGTCTGAGGTTATCTTGCCTACGTCTGTTGTAGGAAGTCTCGGAGGACTGATTCTGCACACGTGAGTGAGCCTGGAGCAAGGACATTTGCTTAAGGTCCCCCTAAATTCGTTTTAAAATTATATTAAAATAATTTTTGGAAAACAAACTTCCACTTTGAAATTTTCTTAAACCTCTTCTGGAACAGAGACTTCCTTCTTTGAGGTTTAGCATACAATGGCTAAGAAGCTGGGCTGTTATTCCCAAGCACATCCTGAATGCTAGAGAAACATAAAAACCACAGCTTTTGCATGAGATCAGCTGTCTGGAAAGCCTTGGAGGTATCTGACTTGGGAAAAGAGTCCATGGTGACAGGGAGTTGTGGCCCAGAAAGGTCACCAGCTGCCTCCTACAAGTCACTGTTACACTGTAGTGCTGAGTGCTCCCTGTGTGCCCCTGAGTTGAGTTACCTGTTATCAAACTAACCTCAGGGGAAATATGTTTTAAACCAGCTGTGACATTTTCAATGGGAGGATTTGGCCAGAAAAGCATCCTGTTCCAGTGATAGCCCATGAAAGATTAGCTGTGTTTTGTTTTGCTCTGTGCTCCTACAGAGGAGCCATTAAAGAGAACATATTGGAGCATCATTTGTGAGACTGGGATTAAAAGCCACAGCTAAGGGCACCAGAGGCAGTTGATTGCTGCTCAGCCTAGTTCCCAACCATCATGATAAACTGAGTTATATCCCACAAGTGGCACTTTACACTGTGCAGAATCTCTCTCCTCTGGCAAGAATGTCAAAGTAATGGTCTTTGAGAAGGAAGCGTATTTTAGATCAAGGGACACTTTCACCACACTTAGTCGAGTCAAGTACTGCCCTGATAGCTTTATTTTGATAAACTACACCCTCCCCAGCCCATGGAGGAAGTGGTTGCTCTAAGGCCTGAGTATGAACAGTGTGTGAGGGACAGGTTTGTGGACATGGCCAGTGGCATATGGCAGGACAAAGCAATCTGTGTCTTTTTATAGAAGGGGACAAATTCCTCTACTTTTGCTTCCCCAGTTCCCTGAATTCTCATGGGCCCTGTTGTGGGCCATGTCCCACTTCCAGCCCCAACTGAGCAAGCAAGGGTGGGTCCAAACGGGAAACACACCTTTCTAATCACTGGACCTCTCACTGATTTCCTGTTGAGTAATGTAAGTCCTGAACAATGGAAGACAAACTCCAGCAGGAAGCTTTGGGCAATGAATTATCGGATTCCAAATAAATATGTGAGTGAAGGAAATTATCATCTCACAGTCTTAAGGGAGGGGGTGGTTGGGCATGGATGAATCCTTTCCTTTTTCTTCCAAGGGATATGAGCCCTCTGCCTATACATTGTGTTATGTTTGAGAGTTCTACCATGGGGTAAGTCCTGATTGAACAGTGACGCCTTTTTTTGCTTACTTCTACCCTGCCATTTTTCAATGTGAAGTGTTCCTGTACTTCCTGTTGGTATTAAGAATATCCTGGGGAAAAAATCTCCCATTCTCCTTTGCCACTGGCCGTGGTGGCCTTTGGCTTGTGGTCTCCCTGTCTGCCTCAGTTTTCTCTTTGGAATGATACTGATCTGTCCCATAGGATCCATGTAGTTTAGGATTTATTCCCCAAAACTAAGAACATTTCTCAGATGAAGCCATTCATGGGCGGATCTTTATAAAGCAGAAATATTGGCTGGCCAGGGAGCTCCTTGGACCTGACACAGGATGGCTTCAGTAGGATGCAGCAATGTCAGGCTGGTCCTACGGGAGTGAGAAGAATGTTTCCTCTTTGAATGTCACTGCTGAACTTTTATGACCTAATGTGAGAGCAGCATCTGCTTGCCCATAGTTTTATCTTTAAGCAGCAATTTTAGAAGCAGGAATCTCCATAGCTCATGGATGAAGAATATACATATATTATGTACATATATACATATATTTTAGTAACTTAGGAATTACATATCTGAGTCACACAGAACACCACGAGACATTGCAGAGATAGCACACAGTCTGGAGAGCTTAGGATTTGTTGTCTGAGTGTCAGTATATGTGTGTCTCTTGGGGCTGTGTAATTTTGAATTCCTGTTTTAGTTTAATCCTGGCCGTGACTTTAACCTACATACCTGTGACCCACTCTTTCCCCCACTTCCCAGTTCCCTTCATGCCTCTGCAGAGGTCTGGGAATCCTGCTGGGATTGCAGGGAATCCTGCTGTGTTGGACCTTGGGTCTGAGGACCTTGTTTGCAACCAGAGCCACCCGTCTGTCATTCCGTGGGGATCCAGCTGTCCCTATAGGCCCCTTCTGGGGATTTTTCCCTAGAAAATGGTTTCCTATGCTGCCTGCCAGCTTCCTAGTTCCAAAAAGCATCTGAGCCAAGTTTTAAAGGTTTAAAGACTTTGCACCTTCAACAGCTAAGAAGCTTATGAAACTTTGTCCACACAGACAGAGATTAATGTATTTCTTTTCCTTCTCATTCAGAGCTGCAGCTTTTAGGTGCAAAGGCAAGAAACCTTGTTTGTAACTAAGAAAAAATGTTCAGGTATTTACAATATTGTCTTCCCCCCAATACCTCCTTCCTGCACAGGACCATGAAATGCCACCCCTGTGCTGTCCTCTCACAGCTCCTGGTGTACCCAGTCTCTAAATTGGTGCAGAGATCTGACCTGGTTTAAAGAGCAAAGTGAGCACAACCCACAGCTTTCCTTTTTTTTTTTCCTGGCCAGGTTACTTTGAAGCTGGATCACTTCCCCAGCCCACAGCTTTTAGAAACACTAACCAGAGAATCAGATAGAAACTTGCTTTCAACAAAAACCATCAAGTTTGCAGAAAAGCTCCTTAGCTCCAGCCTGCCTAGAGGAGACGTGCTGATAAATGGTTCTCTTTTGGCCTCAGCAGTTTAGAAATGAATCACGAGGACAGATGCCTAGGGGAAGACAGGTTAAAAAGGATTTCTGTGCCTTTTTAAAATGAGAATACCCCGGGATGCTGATCTGTCTCTATGACAACTGTCTGTGAGCTGAGCATTTCCTTTTGTTGTGCCAGTGATTCTGCCTTTACCAGCACACTTACACCTGGGTGCTCAAAACATCAGCATTGACCAAGTTCCTTGTGAGAACAACCCAAGTGCATTTGCATTGTACCAGTTAGTGGCACTGAATTCTTTGCTAGAATAGTTTCTCTGCTTGTTTTCTGCAAAACAGACGTTCAGCTTTGGAGGTGTGTGGGAAAAAGGAAGGGAAAAAAGGACAAAAATGACAAAGATGAGAGTGTCACACAAATTTAAGTGTTGAATTTGTAGTGAAATGGTCTCACTTCTGCTTCCTGCCAGCTTGTGTATGATGCCATTGTCTTGTCATGTGAGCAAGGGTTGCTGTTCCCTGTGGGTCTGTATTGTTTTGTGTAACTTAGAGGTAGTAAAAAATTGTATTGTTGTAGCTCTGTAGCACACTGGAGACCCATGGTCTTGTCCCATGGCTGCTGTGGATAAGGAAATCAGTGATCTTTGAGAATAGCTTTGTTTATTTGAGACTGGTGGTACTGCTAATGTAAGACAGCATTTAATAGAGCTTCAGAAAACATAGGGAAACAAGCACAAAGGTCCCAAACACCAAGATGTGTGCAGAATGCCAGTTCCAAACCACTCAGGTGTATGACATATGGGATTTAGTAGCCAGCTCTGCATAGTTTTTGAAGCCCTCAGAACCTAGTCTGGTGACTTGATGCAAATGGCTCTGAGAAGTTGACTCAAGCCACTCACACATGGAAAGCGAGGAGGAGGAAAGACACTGCATGTGCAGGATGTGACACTGTGTGTTGGGAAATTTTGTTTTTGGTTGTGGCTAATGCAATAGGACAGAAACGTGTATTTTTAGACAGTTGTTCTTGCTAATGCTGTATAATTGTAAATCTCATGAACCGCAAGTTAATTACTCTCATTATTAAAATTTTCCAATATGAGCAACTGCTGGAAATAATTATGGGAAATTGTTTTGTCATATTTCCTGCCTCATATCTGTATAGTAAGCATTCAGGTCTTTTTGTTCTTGCTTTGTGAAAGTAATAAATATTTCTACCCTGGTTAAACAGTCATTGTGTGCAAAATACAGTTAATTAGTATACAAATGGAAGACTTAGGGTTGGAACAAGTGTTTAGATAGGACAGAAAAGAGCTATAATGTTGCACAGACTTCAGTCTGAGATGTTTCCTTTAATAGCATGTTCTGAATTTATGTCTTAGAATCCTGTTGGGGTAGAAAGGTTCATCCTGGCTTGACTACTCCCTGAAGTGATCCTTAGATTTTCTGTCCAAGGCTGCTGTATGGGCTACCCCTGCACACTGAGTGTGTGAGCTATTCAAGGGAGGAATAAATGGCTTTGCTCCAGCCGCTGACTGGAGCAGGGGCTGCGTCTCTTGGTCAGTCTCAAAAAGAAAGTTGTGGTGCTCATTGCATGGCATGTGATGTTAGTACCAAATTCATCTCGGGTTTGGTTCCATCGGGGTAGGTTGAAGCATAGGTACCTGGCTGGGCACTTGGCTTTGGTGCAAAAGAAAATCCAAAAGGCCCATCTATAAAAGCCTGAAAACTGCTCTGATACCTCCCTAAAGAGTCTGTTACAGCAGCAGTGTATGAACGTGACAGGAGAGGCAGGGTGGGCAGTATGTACTGGGCTGTGAGATAAATGGAAACTCAGACTGACAAGGAGCTTTCACTATTCACTTCCTATCACAATTCCACCATTGTCTGCTCCTTCTCTTTGATGTCTGGTTAAAGAGACATCACTGAAACCCAGAATGGGGACAGCAGGTGCTATATGATCATTATGGACAGTTGCTTATACTGTGTGATACATAAGGCAGCTGGGGGAATGTTGGATGTACTTGGAGATTAATTTCCTCTGGGGATTTTATGTCTTTTGCATAGCCCCAGTTAATACATCAAAATGAGTTTGAGGATGCCGCTGCCTCCTGGGGAATGCTTCTCTTCCCTGCAGGAGTACCCAAAATGCATGTGCAAAGGTGTGTCAGAAAAGTAGGGAGGATTTTCAGCATGTCTTCCCTGCAATACAACAGAGGAACATGGTGCTTGGCAGGAAAATATGAGATGTCACCACTGTGGTCAGGAGCAGCTACAGCTTAGGTCGGGAAGTTTGCACACACACCGAGGATCTTCATGGGATGGAGGTGTTACAGGATCGTGTTATAGAGGGGGTGTGCGTTGGCTGAGCATCTCTCTGTGTGCATGGAGATGTTTGCATTGCCAGGTGGTTTTAAAATAATTTGATTAAATTAGGATTTTGAGTGGAAAGTTCTCTGAATCTAGTCTTTTGCCCTGGGATTTTAATGAGATCTTCCCAGGGGTGTGAGTAGGATTGATGTCCTCGCACATGTCCCGCCATTCCCTGATCGTTCTTTTAGAGCCGAGCAGCTGTGTCCCAGCAGGAGCAGGTGGCAAAGTGGTCGAGCTGGCTCCGGCAGGAGGGGAGAGTGGGACACTGGAGCACAGGGCTCGGCTGTGGAGCTTTGTGCTGGGAGCCACTGCAGCCAGATGTCTGGGCAAACACAGCCAGGAAGGAGCTCCCCACACAGTGGTGCTCTGGCATTAATTTACCATCAGTAATGCAAGAGTGGGTTATGACTTTATTCTTCCTAGAGAAAGTATTTCAGCCACTAGCTCAGATATTCAAGACCTCCGGTGATGTACGAGTGGTTTTCTTCTAAACAAACACAGCTTAACCCTTGAATTTTATTAAATCTATCACAGACATGCAAGCTGAGAAAATTCTCTGTAAAAAACAGGTCTCTTGTTTTAATTTTGAGGTACTGTGTGACACAGCAGAAATGTTAGTTGTTCTTTCACCTGCTAGCCTCAGAGCAAGTAGCAGAGGGGAGGCTGGCTCCATCCTTCCAGGCTATGGGAATGGTATGAAGAGGTGAAACAGTTGCCCGAGCTCACATGGTGTGTTGGTGGCAGAGCTGGCAGGACTTTATCTGATTCCCCTGCCAAATCCAGTGCCTTGGGCCAATGCTGACCATTCTCTTCATCTCGTGTTTATTACTGACAGCTATTGAATAAGAACTGGTGCTTCTTTGTTTCCCTTGTGTATTGCTGGCCCACTTAAGGACAGGGGCTTTTTATCCTGGTTCCCCAGCAGATATGTCTCACAATTCAGAGCAGAGAAACAAGGAGGGCTGAACTGTGGCCAGCACATCTCTGCAGTGCAGAAGCAATTGGTGTGTTTCAAAAGTAGCTTCTCTCCCCATTCTTTTCAGTTCTTGGGCTTTGCCTGTGTGTGCCAGGACCAAGCCAGTGGGCTGCTATCCTGTGGAAGTCCCTCCTGCTTGCCTGGGACAGAGTTGCAGAGGATAGTGCATCATTAGACCTTCCAAATTGCTTGGCTTTTTCTGTTGATTGAATCCAAGTGGTGATCAGCCATTGTAGAAGAGAACGTGAGCTGGCAGTCATCACATGCTGACCTGCAAGCAAGGTTGAAGGTGTTTGCAAGCACTCCAAATTCACACGTGAAGTACAGATCTCTTGGTTCCGTGGATTAGCTGCTCGCAGATGGGTCTTGCCCTTGCCTTGTGATAGACATCATGGTGTCATCTGCTCATAGGGACCTCAGACAGTGCCAAATAGCATGTCTAGAGGAAAGAGAGGGCATCTTGTGTTGGCTTCGTGTGATGGAATGTGTCCCAAACATGATGCTGATAGCTCAGGTGAACAGAGGATTCAGTGCTTGATCCAGCTGAGCAAGCTGCTCACTGGTGTTTTTGATGTTGATAGGGAAAGTAGTGGCTTCTGCTGGCTATATTGAAAAAGGTTCAGGATGGAAAAACTGGTTCTTAGTGAAGCAGAAACAAACTGGTTCTTCAGTGTCTCTGATAGCAAGGCAAATAAAACCCAGGAAAACACATGTTTGTGTCGAGGTGCTTGTGGGGTCAGTGCTGGGAGGAAATTCTTATTTTAAATTTTTTGCTGAGGAAACAATCCTTGCTCTGAGAGTCTTGCCCTCCACTTGGTGTTTTTCTTCCCTGGTGATGAACAGACGTCATCAGAAAGTCTCTTGTTGTTCCAGATTCTGTTTATCACGTATTTGAACAAAGACTTGACAAGGTGGTTTTTTTTTTTTTTCAGATATTAATTATAGTTGACTGCATGGCTAATCCATCATCCTCTTTAGATGGAGTCACTGGGTGTTGACTGATATAACTACAAATGTGATCAATCTGCCATAGGTGAAGATGTAGCAGCTCTTTGTCAGAGCCATTTCAATTTCACCCAACAGTGTAGGGAAAAAAGGCTAATTGTATAATGACAAAAGACAACTTTTGGAAGGAGATGAAAGATTCTGACATTACAGTTCTGTGATTTCTTACTTCAATTCTAAAGTGAGAAGGGAAAAAATTGATGGCCACAACTCATTTTATCAGGTGTTCCTGGGCATGATCACTCCTTCTGAGTCCTCGGGTATTTTATCTTTTGTTATTCATAGCATACAAATGCTGAAGTACAAAGAAGCTCAGAAAGCACCTGTGGTTTTCATAGCCCTCTGAAATGAGACTACTGGAGCCTTAGCCAAGGTCCCAGCAGCTGAGCTGAGGACAGAGCTGATCTTGCCCCATCTGAGGAAACCAGTGCCTGCTGAAGTCCACTTCTGGGTTTATCTTTAAATGTTCCAAGTACAAGCTCACATCTTCTGAAATTATATGTCCTGTTAAAGTTTGCAGTGATTCATTTGGAGTACATTTTGTTGAGCAACCTCTTGGGTTTGTTTTGAAAGCAAGTGGTTTTGAATCTGTCTTGAGTAGTCTGGATCATTTATCTTGCCCTTTTCTGCATCTTCATGTGGTAACAGGGAAGTTGTTTAAGCAAACAAACATAATTCAGAGTATGGATTTCCCCTGAATATGGAATTGCGTAAAATGGGAGCATGAAGCATGACATCTCAGATAAGGTTGTTGGTTCACGTTGCACTTGTTTCCTTAGTTGGGATTTGAGGAAGACCTCCTCCCTGAGTGTGCTCCTTCTTTGTGCAGCTCTGCATTTACTTGTGGGAGACACATGCCCAGTCGTTTCCTGTTGTTGTGGGACACGAAAGAAGATGAGAGACTCCAAATATTTCAGAAGGCAAAGAGCATAGAAAAAAACTACCTCTTTATAGGTGTTCTGATACAGACTTAACATGATTGGTGAATAGGAATGACACCTCTTTAATCCCATTGGTTAACTGGAGAAACAGCTAAAATGTTTTGAGAACTAGAAAAGCAAAACACCACCTGGAGAAAGATTGTTTTGAGAAAGGATAGTTGTTTGCCAAGATTGGTTTTGAGAAGAAGCTTTCTTAAGAATTTCTCCCTTGAGAGAAAGTTAGCAAGCTAGGAGGCTAAAATTTTTTAGATTTAGAAATATTAGGCCCACAGTGTCATGCTTCCATCGTGAGGCACAAACACCTATCTCTCCCCAAAGACATGCATTCACAAATTATTGCATTGTCAACTCCTTCAACCTGCCAGCACTACTAAACTTTGCTCCCTGAAGGAAGCATATTTCTATTTTGGATCTCATATGATAGCTAGTATCTTGCATTTGTGCTGATTAGTTACCAGCCAGGCTGGCCACATCCATTGCCTATCTGTGATGGGCTGCCATTAAATTGGTGGCCACTTGAAAACTAAGCAAGAGACAGCAAGAAAGTAGCCTCAAGAGTTTGTTGGACTCAAGTGGCATGAGGGATTTGAGCTATTGGGAAGAAACCAGATATGCAAAATCACTGTCGAGGGGTTTTTGTGGGTAATTGCTTTGAATGGGCTTGAGTAACTTGTTTCTGTCACAGGAATACAAACTAACCAAGCAGTCACTCTTGCTTGGTTTTTTTGTAAAAAACCAGCCTAGCCTGAATACAACAAAATTTAATTTGTGCTGTCCTTGACAGTTGAAGTAAACCTGCCCTGTCATGAGTTTGATCTGTGTGATCCTGCAGAACTGGGGGGCTGCAGAGCTGTCGCTCATTTGGTGATGCTGAAAAATTCACAGTCCCATGAGTCAGCAGGAGGTTTTGCATTAACTTTAGGGTTGTAGTTTCACCTCAATTTCAAGGTCTCTGTTTTAATCTCAAGACTATCCTTGCTTTCCTGAGGAACAAGCTCCTTGGTCCAGCTTGCACTTTATTTCTGATTAGCATGTTAGAGTAGAACCTGACCCACAATAGTGGGAAATAAAATGCTTAAATGGCTAAAATGGGATTTGAAAAAATGCAATTTATTAAATGATTTCTCACTGATGTGTTTAGCAGGTATAAAGGGAAAGTGAACTAAAACAGGCTTTGGCATTTCAGAAAGTGAGTCATTTTTTCTGTTGCATCATATATAAACTTTTCCCTACTCATGTACGTATGGTTGAAATTACTTTGAGGTTTTGAATTCTCACTTCAGCTCTCCATTTTTTATTATTTTCAAACTATGAAATGTAAATACTGTGCTCACATTGCCTTGCTATTTAGTTGTTGTTTTGGGTTTTTTTTAATAAGACAATGGGCAACATATACGTGGTTAAATGAGCTGGGGATTTATTGGTTTCTCATGTTTATATAGGAGTAAAAGGTAGGTATATAGATGGATCCATAACATTGTTCCAGCGGGAGCTGCTGGCAATTATCCTTTACCCAGGGGACCAACCTTGAAATCCTTTGGCAGTGTGGTCATCTCTTTTCAGATTCTCAAGTATTTATAGAGGTTCCTTGAAATCAGTTTAAAGACCATGAACGTGGTGCTGTTGCAACCAGCTGAGATAGTAAACAGGTGTGTCTTTCCTTAAGAGAGTGCAAGAGAGTACTCTGAGGATCTCCATGCTGGAAGAATGCTATTGCTCAGAATCCCAGGAGTTCTCAGATAAAGACTAGAGCAGACAGTGAGCGCCGGGAGATGCCAGATAGAAATATGGTATCTGAATGGAGTTTCCACAGGCCAGGCCCAGCACAGAAGCCGGTTGGTCTCCACATGCCAGGACCAACAAGATGTACAATTTTCTTGGGATGAGGAAACCCAGCAGACAGAGGTGTGTCAAACCTGTCCTTGTGTGCCCGCTTCGTAGGGACAAATGGATACTCCTTAGGAGTGAACTGGATGACCTTGGATGACCTTCTTTCTTCAGAGTTCACAGCTGCCACCTGCAGACGAGCTCTGCAGGGGACAGAGGACTTGCCCCAACCCCAAGCAGTTGGACAAAGTTGGACCTGGGCATCATCCCTTCAGGAAATTCGTCTGTAGCTTACTTTAGATTCAGCACTGAGGATCAGTGGTTTTGCCACAAGTAGCCTTTGTCATAGTGGTAGCACAGCGAAGGGTGCAAAACACAGTTCAGAGGAGGAAGATTTACTGAAAAGAGCTTGAATGGCCAAGAAATGGGTGCTACCACAGGCTTTTCTCCCAGCCCTCATTAATTTTCATTGTGAAAGAGGGAAGGGTTTGGAGAAGGGTTTTTTTTTTGTCTGAAATAAAAAAATCCCCAAACTGTTCATGTACCTGTTGCCCCCAGTGTTTTTAGAACTAGCGTGCAGCTGCACGGTCTGCCTTGTCTCGTTAGAAACTGGCTTGATCTTCAGTCTTGGCAGATTCTGTGAGCGTCTAAGAGATCTGTTAGAAGGATCAAAGGTGACTCTATGGTATGAGAGGGTAGGAATCTCCCAGCTTATTGAATGTCAGCTGTGACTGCAGTGCCTGGCGTGTGTTATGTCAAGGCTCTGCAGTTATGGCATGCTGGAAATGTAAAACTGGAAAGGGCTTTAGGAGATGATCCTTTCCTTTTCCTGGCAGTAGCAGGAGCTCAGCCGGTAGCAGTCCTGTGCCGTGTTTGTTGCTACTCTGTCACTGAGCCTTTGTAGCTGCTGGGACCTGTGTAACCAGATCAAGTTGCTCCTGGGGTTGTCCCCATGACTTTCACCCTCCGGCCATGCAGATAGAAAGTGTGTGGAAGAAGTTGCTGTTGGACCTGACCTTCACGTGTCCCCAGTTAGTCATTGCCTGGAATCTGAAATGCTAAAAGCCTGCAGGAACCTTGCAGGGAACTCAGCTGAGTGTGCCAAGGTCCTCTGGGGTAGAGTTCAGCAGTCTGAAGGGCTCACCTGATTACAGCAAGGTTGTCATGCAGAGTGACTCACACAAGATTATCTTTGGTGTCATGCAGTGTTTCTTCGCATTATAGTTGACAGGACAGTTGGTCAGAGCATGGTAATAATATGGGTTTGATCCCCCTATGGGCCATTCACTTAAGAGTTGGTCTTGGTGATCCTTGTGGGTCCCTTCCAACTCGGAATGTTCTGTGATCCTGTGACACCTTGCTGGCTGCAGTTGTGATGGGGTTTTACTTGTTGGGGCTGAAGAGCAGTGCCAGGGTGTGAGATGCCCTCTTGTGCATTCTGGGCAGCACAGCTGGATGCTCCTATGGCTTGTGGCATCTCTGTGGGTGAGTGGCACGGCTGAGCCCACTAAGTGTGGGCAAAGCATAGCAGGGACCTTGGCTCTTCAGTTTTAAGTGAGGATTTCAGCTTTAGATTAGGTTTATGGAAAGCAGCATGAGGTTTGGTTTACAGAAGAAAAACAAAAATAGTCTTTTCAAAAAGCAATTTGTTTCTGCTTTCTGTGAGCAAGGCTTCCAAATGGACTCGGTCAGTTCTGCAGTATGATCAACAGGACTGGAAAAAAATACCAAGTGAAGTAACACAGTGGCTGTGGTAAACATGAACTGGGGCCTTGGAAGTAGCTAATGGCATACCACAAAAGAGTCTCCTTTCACCCACCACGGACGGTGCCAGCAGCAAGCACTGCCAGCGCTGGCGTCTAGCAGAGGAAAGCATCATTTGGCTCCCTTTTGGATTTCATTACTCTTCCTGCACTCCCTCCTGCTCACAGCAAAAGCCTTTCCAGTTGTAAAGAAGTGAATTAACTGCCTTCGTGTCAGTGATGGATGAGGCGCTTTCTCCCCCTTCAAAGAGAGGAGCCGTGCCGGTGAATGCGGGACGGCGGAGTTGAAAAGTCCAAGCGGAACAGGAGAGCCCGTGTGGTGACCCAGCTGTCAGGCAGGACACCCTGGGGACGGCTCCCGCTGCTGCCCTGTGAGTGGGGAACAAAACCCACTCTCAGCACGCTCGCCCGGCCTCAAGGCTCTTTTTTTTTGTCTGTGTCCCGCTTTCAGTGGACTTGGGCACATCCCTGAACACACAGCAGCCGTTTGTGCGGGTTCAGGGAGCCTCAAAGGCTTTCACAGGGAGCTTCTCCAGGCAGCACAAAGCAGGGTTACCACGCTGGTACTTGGGAGATCTCCTTTCAGGCGTCCATGGCTAATCATATTAAAGGTGACCTCGTGGGCAGCGCTCTCCATTGTTGCCATATGTTTTGTCCAGTGCTTGAGTGATGTTGTGCATTGGAATGTATTCATGCGTCGCCTAATTTAATCACCAGGCTTAATCCCCTCTCCTGTTCTACACCCTTAAAATTTACTGGCTCCTTTCTAGCCTCCCATGCATTGTCTGGGTCTCCTTCACAAGCTAATACCAATGCCTGGAGATATTTTTATTTATTTATTTACTTTCAGAAAGTATTCGAAAATATAAGCACAACCATAAGCCCAACAAGCTCTCCAAAGGGAGAACAAGCGCAGTGGATGCTCTAGCAGGCTGATCCTTCTTCCCTGTGATATTTTCCTTCCAGCTTTTCCATAGAGAAATTAAGGATTAGGCTCATGGGTTTAAAAAAATATAAAAATACTACGAATGGAAAAATGACTGAGAAAGCAGTGTGTCTCCTTTTAATATTGTTGGAATAAATAACTAATTTTAAGAACTTGACTGTCTCTGTAAAATATGGTGTTGGTTTCTGCCTTTAAAACTTACCGCTTTGGTATGGACAACTCCTGTTCCAGGGCTGACTGGACAAAATTAACCCAACAAAGACCCAAATCCGTCAAACTGGGAAACTGGAAAGCCTGATTTATGCAAGACTACTGCAAAATTCAGAGAGCTCTGCAAGAACTGCTGTGCTCCGTGGCAGACAGACATTCTAGGGAGCAGGCCTTTGCAGAATGCCTTATAAGGATAATTTCTAAAGATTTTGATAAGATTCCCCTGCTCCAGCTGATGCTGCCTTGTGGAGGGGTATGTTAAAAATGAAAATTTGATATTCAGTTGTGTTGTGACTTGCTTTAGGTGTGGATGGGAACAGTCCTGGCAAGGGAAAGCTGTGATGAGATTTTAGGGTGATACACAGTCAGGTTGCTTGTATGCTGAACTCCCAGGGGCAGGAAACCTCACACTTGCTGAGGCAGTTTGTTAAATAAACCACCTCATGCTTTGGTTCAGCTCTTAGATTCTCCTGTTGTACCTGCGTACAGCATGCTGGTACCCACACCTCTAAACACTGGAATACATCCTGGTTGTCTTTGAAACTTTAAACATAGATTGTACCTGAATTACAGCTTTGAGTTTCCCTCTGTGTGTGGATGTGCACAGGCATGAGAGATCCCTGCAGCCAAGTTCTCTCACATGAGCTTGCTGGTCTTCTCTGACTGTGTGCTATGTTTTAGGTTTGATGTGAGGAAGGAGGAATGACGTAAAAGGTTGCAGATTTGTGCTGGTTTTAAAAATAGTTTTAAAATATTATGTATGTTCATTTTAAAGAAATGCGATACTGCTTGGAAACGACAGCTACTGATCATAAACCGTGTTGAGCCCCTTACATATGTTTAGTCACAGTGCAGAGCAGAGGGTTGTAACAGCCTGCTGTGCATTAGCACTGGAAGAAGATTCCCTACCCCCCACACTCCATCCCAGGGATCCACAGCAGCATCACGAGCTCTGATTTGGCCCCACAAAAATGCTACAGAATTGACACCTTTTCAGTGTGAACCTTGCCTGAGCCCTTTCTGAAGTGCCTGCATGCAGAAATTGCTTCTCCACTGAAGTGCAGCTGTGTTGGAGCCGGAGCACAGCTGGCCATGGGTTAGCTGGAGGGCAGGGTGCCTGTCCCACTGCCAGGAGGTCTGGACTTGCTGGGTCAAGTCTCCTGGCCACTGTCCACTCCTGCTTCCATCTTTTCCTGTGACAGAGGAGCCCGGAGCCTCTAGGAAAATGTGGATGGGAGCATGTTGCTGCCAGAAGATTTCAACCATGTCACAACCAGTCTCTTCCCAGTGGAGCCCAGCAGTTGTGCTAGCAGCAGCAACTCTTGCTGTCCATGGGAATGGAGAGGGGTGTCTTTGGAAAGCTTTGGATCTCCTATGCACTGAGCAACTGTGCTTAGACATGCCAGAGGATTTTGGTGAAGTCAGGGAAAGGAGGTCATGGCATACCGCCGAACTGTGCCCAGGGAGGAGGCTGCAGCACTGCCATGGTGGGATGTGGAGTGGTGGTCTGTGGCATGCAGGCTTAGGAGAAGATGCTCTGCAGCTCGGCGTGTGTATGGCAGGAGATGTCTTCCCATACCCATGCTGTAACAGTGTAAGGGGAAGAGGTTTCACCAGGGACATGGCACAGCTGCCTGCAGTCCTGGCAGGTTGTAACATACTGCAAGAAAGTCCAGGTTGTCCCCAGAATCTGAGCAAAGCTTGGGTCAGCAGCACTAGGTCTGGACTTCAGGGCTGCCAGGTATTTCACAGCAGCACCCAAAGAATGGGAAAGAATGCTGTGTCTGTCAAACTGAGATTAGTGTGGTGTAATCAGGGTATTCTGCTCTTCACAGTCCCAGTTTAATGGGTTGCATATATAACTAAACCTAGAAATACTGTTGTGATTGCTCTTGTTACCTGGTAGAGCTCTTACCATGTCAGCACAGGGGCTGTTCATATTTTAATGAGTTTAGCTCTTGTATGGAGGGTATTACAAGCTTCCATCTGTCTTCCAGGGAGACTCTATGGAAATCCCTCCAGGCATGAGGCAGTACCTGGGCACTGAATTAATCTGTGCTCCTGGATTCTCACAGCTCCATTAGTGGCTTAGCAGGGGAAGCAGTTTGCATTAACAAACTTAAGAAAATAGGATTTGCTGTGTTTGATCTGCCCTCAGTTACTTGCATCCTCCCAATAGCAATGACAAAGACTGGGCACAATACAGGAAGACACAAAATAATCATAAGGAAGGCACAAAATAGGCTGATTTATAAAATATGTATCAGCATCCTCTAGGGCTCGTGGTGAGGGAAAGTGGTGCTATAGTCAGGTTCAGTTAAAGACACCAGACCTTTATTCCTCCTGCCACACACCCAGACACATCTGCACCCACAGCTCTTACCTTACCTTTCCCTGTGACTTGAGCCATTTGAAGACAGCACAGTGTGACATCCTCCTCCGTGTAACCACTGCCCTCTGCTCTGTTGTGGTGTGAGGCTGGGGCAGCTCTCAGAGGCCGTGTGGTGCTTTGGGAAGGGCTGGTTTTCCCCAAACTTCATCCAATGTTGCTGGTGTTCTTGATCTGTTTTTCATTAAAGAAACTGCTTGTGGGGCACTACTGTGTTTCCTTCCATTGTGGTGCTGTGTGCCTTAGCAGAGCTGTGCATCCATCAGGGGCTGGGCCTGACCTCTCTTTGGGAGCTGCTGACTTCTACAACGCTGTTCTCTAACGACCATGGGCTCTCACAAAACAGCAGGGCCAAGCATGAAGTTAAACTTCAGGCTGCTTAAACCTGGGCTCAGTATGTTAAGACCTGTTTTCAGACATGGCTGGCAGGTGTCTGAAATAATAGCTGTTTGAGATAATAACCTGTTACCTTGTAGTACCCTCTAATAAAAGCATGCCAACAGCAAGTTTAGAGAATGTTTCTACTTGGTTGTGTCACTTTTCATCTCAAGCAAATGTGGGGCACACCAATTGCTTTTCTTTCAAGCTCTTGTATACCATTTTGGGACAGAAATGCCTTAGGGATCTCTTTCTGATCAGGCTTTGCTTTTCTCTGTCAGATCAAGGTGGCATACATATGGACTTCCACACCACCCACCCTATGACAAAGCTGCTGTTGGTCCCACAGACCCCTCAGGTCCTGGCTGTGACTGACCAGTGGGCCACAAGTGCCATGGCTGCGCAGAAATGCCCTTTCTTTGGCTGCTGGCACTGGTCAACTTAGGGGAAATTTTATGTCAGCTGTACCCCCAAAGTTCCTCTCCTTGTTAATGGTGAGAAATATTTCATTTATTTCATGTGGTTACTTCAGCTCACTTGGTTGGTCTATTTGCTCCAGGATTTTCAGAGCAGTGGATGTATTTGCTGCTCTGCCAGGCCCTGGTGGATGAGTCAAGGATTCTGAAGCCCAGGATCTGTGTCAGTCCTGGGTATCAGTGGGTGCTGCTGGAGTCATTCTCTCCACTCTGCACCAACTGCACGTGCCTGTGGGCTTTGGAACTGTAGTGTCAGCAGTTCCATTTCCCACCTCTCTTCTCATGCAGCAGACCCAGGTCTTGTTCACACCAGTTACAGGTCCCCGTGCTGCTCCCTGGCCTCTGGCTGTTGGCCTCTCATCTCTGCTAGGGAATTTCAACCCTCTGATATGTACATGAGATCTGAGTGCTGCCCTGCAGCCATCAGCTTCTTCAGGGACAGGGAAACTTCACTTGCCATCAACTCTTAATTGTTTGAGAAGGGGCACTCTTACCTCCCCAGGACTCTGTGGGGTTGTTTGAAATTCCTGATTGCAATCTACCTTCTTCCTAGAGTCTTGATCATTCTCCTCTCCCAAATTCCTGCTTTCCCAAGTGAATTTCCATATCTCTCAAGTAAAAAAGAGACCTGTTGGGGCTGAGCAGGATGAAATTGCTCTCCTGTTAACTGTTTCTTGCTAAGCCTGTAGTCGTTATCAGTTTTCAAAATGCAAGAATTTTCAGCAGCCCAAAATCTCTTGTCTCATTTGAGGCTGGCAAAGCCCATCTTGTGAGGGTTTTGTTACTGCACAAGGTGAAATGAGTGAAACTCTCTTCTGTCAGGGCAGGATGGGACTGGGAGACACAAAAGAGCTGGGAATGCTTTAAAGGGAGGCTGGGAGACAAGCTCAGAGTAACAGAAAATGAAACAGCCAAGCAGTGAAACTTGGCATGTGTCTTGTTAGTGTCACATTTTTGTAATGTGGCATTTCCTAGGGATGTTTTGCTTCTATTTTCAAGTTGGTGTATGTGTAGAAAATACTTTAACTTCCCTGACAGTTCCCTAGTGGTCTAGGGCATGCAGTGCAGTGTCACAATTTGTTAGCTTCTGAAGAAGGTATTTTTAATCCACAAATTTAAACTCTTCGCAATTGTATAATCTGTGTTTTAGTTTTGTGGTTTCCTAATTGTGCATGTAGAGAATGAGCTCATCCAGTTTATTAAATGAACGGAAGTATTCAGCTCTTCTTTCTAAATAAATCTGGATCCATTTCTTTGTGGATTGTGTCCGAAACCTCTGATGCAGGCAAGTGTGAATGCTTAAAAATAAACTCATTTCCAGTTTATATTTTTGCCAAGTGGTGAAAGTTGTCTTGTGCCCTGTCTTTCTAGAAAGGCTCTTCAGCTTTGACTTGCAGCTGTGACATAAAAGCCAAGGGTGTGATGTCAGCTTGTCATTTTGGTGGCAGCATTTGCCTGTCTTTGCAAAGGATCCAGCCACAATTCTTCCTGTTTTTGCTGTGCTGCCTGACCACCCATAGCAGAGGTTTTGGGGGCCACTAGCCATCAATAGGGCAGGCCTCTTATGTGCCAGGGAATAAGTGCTGGTGACTTCACTTCTGTGACAGGGAGACCCCCTCACGGCATCCCAGGGCTGATGTTGGAGAGCAAGAGCTGTTGCAGCCTGTGGGATAATTTAGTAATAGCTTATTGTGGCTTTGGGTCCCAGGCTGGGAACCTTTGAATTTCCAGATTAATTTAAGGGGAAAGAGCTGTCTTCTCTCTTCCGTCTGCCATGTCAGGAATTCACTGACTTTTCCCATGTTTTATGCAGCTGTGTAATGCAGGCAGCAGCTAAGTAAATGATAGGATTTTAAAATAAAAGTAAGCAGAGGGATCAGACCAGAGTAATACCCCAAATGTGTTTCAGCTCCTTCTCCTAGGCTGGACTGTAGTTTGATTTGACACTGTCCTTAGCTGCCTGCATGGATCTTGTAGCCTGTTAACGGAGGCAGTTTGCTGGCTAATGTGCTGAGGGCATGGAGCAGCAGGGACAGCTTCAGGAAGTTCCTAGAGAGTTTAAACCATCACCTGGAAATTGTGCTGTTAGGGATGGGGAGAAGGAGCCTCACTGAGGAGGCAGTAAGTGTCATGTACCAGTTTAGGACCAATTCATGACTTCCAACCAGTAGCAACAGCAGTCCCATAATCAGGTGCTGAGATTGGCCAAATATTTGCTGTCTACAAAACCAAAAGGAAAGGGCTGCTCCAACCCAGTGTGAGGGGTAACTCGTTGAGCTGGTAGCAAGTTTCCTTGTCTTTCCTCTTTTTTCCACTGTAGGACTTTTGGTTTGTCCTTTATTACCCCCATCTTGTCCTTACCACATGTTCTTCATCCACTACCCAGGGTCTTTCTCCAGCAATTTCGAGCTGCAGCACAAATAGAAAAGCTCATGGAAGAAGTGCTTTGGTCTCCAGAGCAGCTTCTTTAAGTGAAAACACAGCTGTGAGGTTTGCAGCCTGTGCTGCTGTAAGGGCTCATCCAGCCAGCACAGCCAGCACCGCTGCAGTGCTTCCAGCACGCAGGAATTGGGAAATCCATTGTGAACAAGATTGAGTTTGATGGCCTGCGTGGAGGCAGATGGATGTATTTTTAAGGGATAAGGTGCCAGAAAACTCTGTGATTACGTTACTGGAGCATGGCTCGTTTTTTGTGGTTTTAGAAGTGAGTGTCAGGACTTCAGGACTATTTCTTTTTCAGGTCAAAACTGAAGTTTGGGCGGGGCATAAAACCTGCTTGATGACTAAGTTTATTCTTAAAAAGCTTTCTAGAGCTTGGTGCAGAGGGGAGCCTTTATTCCAACCCAGAGTAGATATCAGCCTTTTAGGACTTCCATGCAAATGGGGTTAAAACTGATTAAGTGCCCAGGGTGGAAAAAAAAGCCCTGCCTTTTGGGAGACTGTTTTCAGTGTGATCTTTAGATCCAGTTCCCTGTTTTTTGTCTTGGAGGCTCATATTCTGCCTCGCCTCCTTGCCCTGGGTGAACTCTTTCTGCTTGAATACCCCCCACATCAGTGGAATTACCTTGACCGGGTTCCAACCGAGGCTGCCCTTACATCGCCCTACAACTTCGACAGCTCAAATCTGACCTGGTTCCTCGGCTGAACCGATAATACCTCTCTGACACAGTGCATGTGTAGAGAAAACTTTTCATCTCATGACAAAAATTTGATGCTCAGAGCCAAGGCTGGGAACGGAGGATCCAAGCCAAGCCATTTAGTTAAGGGGCATGCAGAATTTGCCCAGTCAGGTCAATACAGGGACTGGCAGCGTTTCAGCAGCCAGAAGAGTGCCCCTTATGTTCTTTCCTTGTTGGAACTACCAGGCTTTGTCACATGACCAAGCCCCTAACTGCTGCAGGTCTAAAACATTGTTTAAAATGAGGATGGCTGCTGGGTCCACTGAAACCCAGGCAAGTCTGGAGGTCCATGACAATGTGAAGCACTGTTCACTCTTTCTGAAAATCTCTTTCTAGCCTTGTTGTAAGAAGCCTCAAGATGTAGGGAGCTTCTCTGACACCCTCACCAAGGCCTGTCTGCCTGAGCAGGGCATGGGGTCCCCTCAGGGCTCAGGCAGCACAGAGCTGCCAGTGCACTGAGAGGCAGCTGCTTCTTCTACTTCACCGGTGTCTCATATCTGTGCACTGGTTCAGTGTCTGCTCACCTCTGCTGAGGGTGGGCTGGGAGCTTTGCATACAGATGAAGTGTCTCAGTGTCTGGCAGATGGGGGAATAAGGAGCATCCTGCTGTCAGCCAGCTGCATCCTCTGCTGGATTTAAGGATGTAGGAATAGAGAGTGGGAGTATGTTACTAATCCAAAGAGTGGAGTAATTGTACAAACAAGTGGTATGTGCACACAGCTGTCAGTGCTGTGGACTCAGGAGATGACTTTCCTTGAGGTGGGTTTCCTCAAGGAGGTGGCATTACCTTAACCTTGAGCTTACAGTATGTGCCACCAAACCTCACCAAGGATCTGTGAGGGCTTCTGCGTGCTGTGAGTACATTCTCTTGCTCCACTGACCAGTCACAGGATAGTGCACTCACACCTGCTTGGTGCCTTAAACAAGATGCTCCCATCCATGGAGTCAACAGCATCCTGCCCATCAAGCAACCTGCCCCAGCCCCTTTGAATTTTAGTGCTCTGCTCCTCTTCTGTTTGGGTGTATTGCAGTTGTATCTGGTGACGAGTGAGCCTATCCATCACTGTACCCAAAGAGATCCAAATTACTCCTTTTGACAGCTCTTATTCACACACCTCCCTGTGCCTCTGACGTCTCAATTATTGATGGGGCTCTCCTGGTAGGCAGCACTCTGTTCTCAGCATGGCTGCGTTCCAGCTCCTGTTCCCACTGAATTCATGCACACACCATGCTGAACGTTTCTTTATGTGCAGAGCCACTGAAGTGGAAAGGGATCTTTATTAGCATGTGAGCTCCAGGGCTACACAACCAAAGGGGGCAGTGCAAGCCAAATCACACCACAGTTCGGCACTGGGAAATTTCCTCTCCCCCTCCTCTCCCAGGGAAGCCCAGCAGAGTCTTGTAAAATGAAATTATTTCATATGTTTAATGATGAAGATCCCCTGATCTGATCTGATCTGATGAACCTCCCTTGTGATGGGGGTCATCCTGCACTTGCATTTCTCTAAGAAACTTCAGTCGCCCATGCCCTGCAGGTATAAAATGCAGTATTTTGGGGAGCAGTGCCTTTCCCTGTGCTGTGGTATTAGCTTGTTTGCTGGCTTTACAGCAAGCTGCTTCTGACAAGGAGCACTGACACAAAAAGGAGCATCAAAGCAGCACTGTGGTGTTGGAGCAATGTTGTCAAATTGGTTAAGAGTCAAAGCTGTGCCAGAGGGGTGGTTGCAAAAGGCTGCTAGTTTTGTAGGGCTTTGTGTATGCAGGAGGTTCTGGGTATCTTGTGACATTGCTGCAGCAGAAGTCAGGTAGAAAGAGGAATGATGAAGTGGTCGATCAGCTCCTGACATCTGTCCCAGCCTTGCCCTGCAGCCTTCTGTGATTCAGAAGTAAACAGAGGTTTTGTGTGTAGTGAATGAAGGCAAAAGGAAATGGCATCTGCTGGAGAAGATAGGGCCAGAGAGAAACAGCACTGTAGGGGTGCAGAGAGCTGGGAAAGGACACTTGAGTTCTGTTTTTGGAAGTCTGTGGCAGCTGGCACTTCATGGATTAGCTTTAGCATGAGAGAAAAAATCTGTGCTGACCTTACAAAGCACTGAGGTGCTGGTAAGCATGACTACCTTTGCAGTGAGCAGGGCAGTGCAGAAGTGACAGAGTCTGGTCAGTGAAGCTCTCCTGAGGCTCCAGTGGCAAGATGTTGAGTGGGTGTGGACAACCTTGTTGAGCTTAGTAGGAAGCTTAGAGTCTCTGCATTCCCAGTGTACTCCCTGCACAGCTAGTCCTTCCCTAGCTGCCTTACGTGCTCTCTTTCCACCCTGTGATGAGTTTTGCCTGAAGGCTTTGTGCTCTCTGCAGAGGCCAAATGCCACCAAAGGAGCAAAGGCAGCCGGACTGTTGCCGGTGGCTGCACAGTCAGAGCTTGACTGTTCATTTGGGGTCTGTAAGGACTCCTGGTGACAAGCACAGGTCCCCTCTTCACCCTCCTGGCTAATCATGACAGTGCATCAGCAGGGCAGATCTGCAGAAGAGCATGGGTTGTGAATCAGTGACAGCATGGCTGCCTTGAGCTTTGGTTACTGGGACAGACCTTTAGTTACACATCTCTCTGTGTGACAGCCTGACCCTGACTTTTCTCTGAGTGTGGTCCTCTTGTTACTGTGGGTGATGGCAATGTTCACTTGCCTGTCAGCATTGACCCAGATGGTCAAGCCATGTATAGTCCCCATTATCCAGGCCTTTCTGGCACTGGTAGATGATGCAGAGATGGCTGAGCCTGCCAAGCAGGGTGTGTTTTATTTGTCTGGAATGCCATGAGCAGGCAAAGAAGGATTAAAATAACAGAAAGTTGAAAACTCGTTATCTTTGGGAACTGTGATCTTTCCTTTTGGGGTAGGCAGGTTCCATGGGACCTCATCCCCCCAGATAGTGGAAAGGTCACCTTCCCATACCTGATTGCCCCAAGGCTTTCCCTGGCAGCCTGTCAAAACAAGGCTGTTTTCCTTCTCAGCCTTTTTCCTTCCTTCCTTCCTTTCTTCCCTCCCCGTGGACTTGTGCACAGAGGTGGTTCCACCCTTGAGCTGTGCTGGGCACCCAGAGCCCAGGTGCTATAACCAGAGATGCTCAGTTAGTGCAGCCCCAAAGGCCACTTAGCTGAGAGCTGCAAACAAGAGGTTCAAGCACTCACGAGTTTGTCCTGATCAAAATTATTGTTGAAAGTTGCCAAAGCCACAATTTTGCCAAATTTTGCACTTTCTTTTGTGCTTTGTCTCTACTGATTCTGTGGTCCAGTGCCTTTTCCACGAAGAAAAGGATCTGGTGGATCTGTATCTGTGATAATTGCTGTCTCTTTGGCCTCAGAGGTGCTTCCTGATACTCTAGCAGGAAAGCTTTGGAAAACCTGGCCCAGAAAAAATGGCTTTAAGCAGTTCCCAGTTCCTCCTTCAGTTCCCCAAACCGGGGCAGCTCACATGGGAGGACTCTGCTTATGGAGCACATATGGCCAGCAGGGTGATTGCTTGTCTCCCTTGGGGAGGTTCCTTTGTTTCTTGCTGACCTCCTGCTCCCATGTGGTAGCTGCCATGTGTCGCCATAGCATCTGGAGAGGCTGGATCCGCAGCCAGGCTTCATGGATCTTGGCCAGAAGGAGCATCCCCAGCCAGCCCTGCTCGTCCTGGCATGGACACTGCTCTCCTAAGTGGATCTGAGTGATCTGCTAAGCTGGTGCAAAGTCAGGGCTTGCAAGAAGGGGAGCTGTGAAGAGTGTTAAGAGGTCACTGTCTTGACAGTGGTATGAACTGTGGTCTGTGTACCATGGACACTTACATTATGTGGTGTTGCATGAGCTTGTGTTTCAGAACGGCTTACGCTGTTAGGGGTGTAGAAGTTATGAGAGCTCAGCTGAATTTGGCCTCAGCCTAGTACTTGGTTCTTAACTCAGTATTCAAGGTGGTGAATTTTTCAATGATTTCATGGCACGCAGTTTTATTTGGGTCAGTGAGAGCACACTGTATTACTTTGCTACTCTTTAGGGAAGGGAAAATCAGTGCATCATCTAGTGATTCAGCATACAGGGTTTCTTTACAGCCTACAGGAGAAAGATGTTTTGATTCTGTGTTCATTCCGGAGTAAGCCATTAATTTGAGTTAGCAATTTTCTTGGACCCCAGAGGAGGGGAGTCTGTGATCAAATGCAGTGGCTCAACACTGCTCTCTCCTCCTTTCCTTGCTTAGAAACATTGGGCTCATCATAACAAACCTCCTTTGACTTCTAGCCCTTGTGGTGATCTTCCCAGACCATTTAAAGAGTCCTGCACAATCCAGCACCAGCAACAGCCCTGCTGATGGTAATCTTTGTGACCCCAAAAAATGAATGAAGACTGGCAGCTACCTCCTCTAAAGGATGCTGCCCCTCTTACCCTCCCTGCTGGCTCCTGGTCAGGTTCTGCAGCTCTTTAGCTGAGCCCAGGGGCTGCACCTTATGGCTGTGAGAACTGGTGGGACATTGACCTGGGGCCAGCAGCCTTCCCCAGGGCAATGAGGAACTGCTTGGATGTGCAGGGCTGTTGCAGAACTCAGTTCTGTGCTGTTTTCTAGGCAGTTCAGTGTATAAAATCACTGAAGACATTTTCAGCAAAAAAGTCTCCCCACAGAACCATTCTGTTGCTTGTTGAAAGAGGATTAATTTTTCCCCCTCAATAAAACAAGCTGTGTTTGAAATCCAAAAACCCTTGCTGAATGCCTTCTTGGAGCTGCAAAGAAAGCAGCTTCCAGGTCCCATCATAGCCTGCTGCCGAAGGCAGATCCAAACTGCAAACCCTTCTAACAGCTCTTTAATAACTCTGCACAGAAGGAAAAATCTGTCACCTTTCCCTCTGTGGTTTCTCCTCTGTTCTAATGCACTGGAGGAACGAGATGGAGCTGGGAAAGTTTTCAGAGAAAGACTCGTGGGAACTACAGCTGCCGATGGAGAAACTCATTTCTTTAGTGTCTGAGGGGAACCGCAGTCGCTTTGGTGAAGGGTGGTGTGTGTGGGTGGGTTTGGAGGGGTGAGCTGTTACGACCTGTGCATTTCAGAGGAACCACGAACACTTTATAGTAACAAAGGGTGGAAAAAGCAAGAGGTTTCTGCAATGCATGTGACTTTTCCCTGAGGTTTGGAACCCCACAGTATGTTCCAGGCCATAGTGTTTGCGTGTCAGCCTTGGTGAGTTAAGCTTTCTCCCACAAGCCTTGCTGGAAGTTGCTGTAATGACTGAGACCCTAAAATGTTGTTTGTTTTTTTTCTCTCTCTCTCTTTTCATTGTCCCACACCCCTTCTCCTCTGTGCAGATGAAGCTCTCGTTTACCTTGGACCAGGAGAGTGGGATGCCTCAGGGCTGTTATATCTACCAGTACCGGGACAGCAACAGGTAAGTGCTGTGGGAGATTACACACAGCAAACACGGGAAGGTGCAGTGGAAGGAGACTGCCCTGTCTTCTGCAAAAGGGATCACAACTGCTTGCACCACTTAAAAGTAGATTAAAGAAGGCCTCAGGCTTGACCTGAAACTGGGAACAGCTCCTATAAAGGCCAGATTCTTTAAAATGTACGAGGCCCTGCAGCCCCTTTTTTTTTTCCTCTGGCTTTTAAAAGCTGCTTTTATTTGTCTAAAAGGCCTGCTCTTGGGTACCTCAGACTCTGACAGAGCTCACCCAGGCTTTGGCCAGGGGTGTTTGCAACTCACACCCTGCACTGCTGTTGATGCTGGGGTGACTCTGGGACCATGGCCTGGGAGAAAGCACCCAAAGGCTGCAGAGCACTTGAAAGCAGAGCCCTCACCTGTACTTAGCTAGACCCACACAGCAGCCCATTCTCTCTGCTAAAGCTCGTGCATGGGTTCACTGAGTGGCCTTTACGGTTCTCTAGCCCCAGTGCAGCCACGTGCTGTTTTTGTAAGATACTATATGATACTCAAGCTTTGGATGTGTTTGGATCACAGAGTCCTCTATTTCTAGGTATTCTGCCTATTTTTACTAGCTGCTGTAGTGAATTGGCACCCAAGATGTTTTTATTTCAAATCACATTCTCATTATCAAATTGACAGCAGCAGCAGAGTTCAGGATATTTCTGTGTTCGCCCTGAATACCAGCATGTCATAAATCCATGGCCTGTTACTCCACCCATGTAGTTCTGCTTCTTGCCAGTTATTTAAGTTAACCTAAAAAACGAGAGTATATGAAATTGTCAATGAACAGAACAGTCTGTAATTAGATCTGCTCAGAAACGCCAACAAGAGCAGTCCCAGCAAGGAAGAGGGACACGTGCAAATGCACAGAGCAGTGTCTTAGCTGAGAAATCTTAATATTTAGACAAGAAGGGAGATCATGTGTGGCACACCCCTTCCTGCCTGTGGGTGGGTGATTAGCACGTGGTACGTGGTCCCATCCCAAGTATCCCAGCCCCAGAGCCTTGTATGAGCAGAGTTGGTGCTTCCAGCACCAAGCTCACAGGGCAACGTGCAGCTCAGCACCAAAGCATAAAATCAGCAAGGGAAGAGCATTTGTTTTTGAGGGTTTTAAAGGCAGTGGCACACAATGGACAGCAAGGAAAAGAAACCCCCCAGACCTGCTGGGCTTTGTTAAGGATGTTTATAGACCAGTGTTTCTAATTGTGTGGTGTATATCTCAAAAATCAGCAGCTGTGGTTTTTCTACCACAGACCCTCCTCTCCCCAGGCTCCAGTGGGTGTTTTCTCCCATTGTTTGAGGAAACTCCAGGGACATGAGTAGAACTATTTTGTTTAAGTTCTAAGGCCAGTAGCAATTCCTCTTGGAAACCTTGCTGTTAGCTGTGAGAGGCCCAGTGTGTGACAAAGTAGCTGTGTCATGTTAACAGCTGTTGACTGAGAGATGTATGGCTGTGTCCTGGTCTCTGGCAAGCATGGGAGTTGAACCCCACTGGGACATGCCAGCCAGGATCATGGCTTGAAAAAATACACTGTGGGCAGGATGAGTGCAGTTGCAAGTAAATCCAGACTTTGCATGTGCTTGACAGATCCAAACTGCAGCTACACTTCCATGCAGTCCCGCGTATTTTGTGTTCCATAGCTTGCTTGACCAACCTGGGGAGAGCAGCATCCCATTTCCCAGGCAGAGCCTTGCTAGGTTTGCACACACATTTATCCCCCTAAAGCCTGTGTGTGCAGCCCAGTGCTTCTGACAGTCCTTGGCTGGTGAGCTGAAGCGTGAAGGGCTGTGCTACGGCTGACGCATTCTTGCAGGTAAAATGCCCTTGAGCCGAACACGTGCTTGGTTCTGGTTGTACCCTGGGTGATTTTGGAGGAGCTCATGTCTGCTGCAGCTTTGCTAGCAACACAAACTTTAAATTTGAATAGTGTTGGAAAGCACCAGACGTGGCTCCTGCTCAGCCAAGCAGAGACTCTTCTTCTCAAGCACTGGGCCTGTCATAGGGTTAGTCTGATGTCCATACAGTAACATGGCACTTGTCACCATCGTTTTCCCTTACAGTAATTTTCCAGGGTAATTTGTAGGGCTTGTGTTCTCCCAAGTGTAGTCAGGCTTTGACAGTACCCATCAGGACTCCGGGGGTAACAGCCCTTTTGCCTCCTAAAAATGTAGCCAGAAGCTAAAGCAACATAACCTTGGTGTCTGCATTGTATTTTGAAACCATTTATAGCCCATAGAAGAAATACTGGTGATACACTGCAAGCTCATGCATGGGAAAGACTGGAAATGTGCACCTCAGAGCCCAGTGCCCTCAGCAAAGCATCAGACCTGGGACCTGCTCCAGGGAAAGACTTACGGCAGGCGTGCAGGTGTGTGAAGCTCGTGAGCAGCAGCTTTAACAGGAGGAAGCTGAGGTGATTCTGGCTGGCAGAAACCCATTCCAGCCTGGGGAGTGCTCCCAGTGCCCCAGAGATCTGCATGAGCCAGGCTGTGCATGTCAAGGCTTGGTGTCATCCTGGGCACTGAAGGAATGTCCCTTCCCCTCCAAGTGGCAAATGCTGTTCCAAGCTGCAGCCAGACGGGGCCACCGGAGAACAGCGGATATTGGTCTCCCACTTGGAGAACAAAGGACTGCAGCATTGCTGAAAGTGTAATTACCAGAGCAATTAAAATTTGTATTGCTTAGGCTAGAAGTGCAAGTACCATGCAGGCTCTTACAAGGGCAATCAATTGGAATTTGTTCCCTTTAAAATGATAAAACCCTTCCAAGGAAATGTTGCTGCTCCTGTCAGCCTTCTGTTACCTGCCTGCCTGCCTGCAGGAACAATCATGGGCACAGCACTCGCCCGCTCCACTCTTGCACCCTGGGTGCCAAGCACTTTGGGTGGACTGGACTCAGTGGAACCTTGGAAGCCTTGGATTGAGAGCAAAAGAGGTGCTGAGCAGCCAGCTGCTTGCCCTGCCCTTCCAACCCTTGCTATAATAGATAGATATCCAGTGGCACTTGATAGTCCCAGTGGCAGCTTGGAGCTATATGAAGGAGTGGGGCTGTCACTGCCCCTGTGGTCACAGGGGTGAGACCAAGGGACATCACTTCTCCTCTTCCTCCTACTCAGACCTAGGCATTTTCATCCCCTGGGCTACCAGTCCTTCCCAGCCTGTCAGTCCTTCCTGGCCACAGAGGAAGTGGCTTCACCTGACAGAAGCAAGCAGTGTGCTTTCTCATTTTTAAGCCATGTTGCCTAAATTCTCCCTGATGCAGATCAGTCATTGTAATGGACAGAGCCTCAAGCTGGTGCTCTGAGCTCTGTGGGATGCTGTCCTGCGAGGGGAGCACTGTGCTGTGACACAGAGACAGACGGTGACGGTTGCTGGGTGACACTTGGAACAGGAGCATACTGTCAACCTTCAGATGGCCTTAGAGCAGTGACATGAAGGAGGGGACAGCCCTGCCAGATGTCCTGTCAGGTGTTGACATGGCACATGTCAGGTGTCAACAGTTGACTGGCTTTCTTTCACTGCCACTCAACACAGGCTGGATTTCTCTGATCCTGCACGGGATCCAATTGCAAAATCCAGCCAGGCAGTAAAAGACCATCAAGTTCATTCACATCCACCATGGCTCATGAATCCTGTCTTACAACATGCACTCACCAAGTCCCTGCTCCAGGAATGGGATATGGGCTGTGCTGAGGAAGCACTGGATTGCCCACTCTGAAGCCCAGTGTGACTGATCCTGCTCCTGTGGGCTGCCAGGCAGCAGGAAGGATGGGATCCATAAAGGTTATGGCTCAGCATGAAAGACTTCTTCCAGCCTGTGTGCAGGAAGACCCAAAGCCAATTTGAGATCCCCCTGGAAGAAATTAATTGCGAGAAGTCCAGTGTCTTTTGGCTGTATCCAAGAAATAGAAAATGCAATCTGTTCTCTGCACTCACCATCACTATCCAGATGCTTCTCTGGAAACCTCCTTGACTCTACCCGGCTACCCACAGCAAGTCTAACCCTTCAAAGGCCTTTGTCTCCCCTCCCAAGACTTTCTGATTACTGCCACCTTTCTCAGATGATGCAGTGCTTGGGGTCTCTGCCATCCCAGACCCACTAGGGAGGTATAAATCCCTGTCAAGCATGACAAATTTTTGTCCCCAGCTGGTACTTCTCTAATATGGTTTTCCTGCTCCCTTAGTGTCCAGGTTTTGGTCTGTTTTTGAGGTCCCTTCCCCACATCCCAGATTCCACCTTTGCTGATAGACCAGCTTGCAGCTTGCCAATGAATTTCATTTTAATTCTGTGCTGCAGCTGCAGTTTGTGTCAGGATTATGAATTTGCAGTGGGGGCTTTCATGTTCTCTTCAGAGTAATTTTGAAACCCAGAGGAGCAGCATCTTGCATGGAAGCACTTAGAGACCTCTTACAAAAGCAGCGTTGGAGTATTGATCACTTTTTCTCTCTGGGGACCCAGAGTGCTGCAGATCAAGCTGCTGTGCAGTGTAGCCACTTGCGGGCAGCACCACACAACTCTTCAGAATGAGAAGTGAAAAACAGCTCCAGTTGAAAGGAAAAGTGGTGCCCCCTTTTTTATAGAGATCAGTGATGTCTGGTACATTGGATTATCACTTAAAACACCAGGACTTCAAATGTCAGGGTGCATGCACTCCTGATGCTGACAGGCTCATGATACATAATGCTGTTTGGGTTACCAACTGAGCTCCTCTGTGCAATCTTTTCATAAGGTGAATGTAATATCTGCAGTGATGTACCCAGTGTTACATCAAGAGAGCCAACCTATAATTATGTTGGAATTGTTTGAATGGGTATTTGTCACTAACACATTAGCTCACTCCATTTATTGCTCCCATTCAGGACTGCAGCAGTTTTGGTGTAAACAGAGTTTGGGTGGAGGTTTGGGAGGGTTTGTTTTTCTGAAAAAGATCAAAGCAAAATTGTTTGGCGTTTATTCTTTTTTGCTAGAAGAGCTGTTGACTGGCAGTGCTAGGAAGAAAATATGTAAAGCAGCTGACACAGCTGCTGATTTGCTTTCAGAGATACTTCCCAGGTGTACAGCTCATGTGTTGGACTTTAGCATGAACTGGTTGTTCTGCAATGAGCTGGCAGGTTTACCGTAAGGTGTTTTGTTCCTTTTGAGAAATTGAGGCTTGCAGAGTGGGTTGTTTGCACAAGGAGCTGCTGCACAGCTCACACAGTCCCTGGGTGCCTGACCTGCCTTATTACATGGTTGTTTCATGGTACACATCCCAGAGAAGCAGCACTGCTTCTGTTGGTGTAAAGGAACTCCCTTGATGGCATCTGATTTCCCAGTTAGTGATCATGCTCTGCCCCACTCCAACCTGCAAGGCTAGAGAAGTCTCTGAAAGTGGCATCTTCTCCTGTTTGTTTTGTCTAGTAGACTGGAATTTCATGGGGGAAATCCATGTACATGTCCCTTGACATCACAGGCTTGGACAGATGCTTTCTTGCAGCAGTTATTCACCTGAAACTTGTAAAATGCTTTGTTTAGAGTTCAGAACAAAATAAAATTAATGCAATTACCAGGAAAAAAGAAAAAAAGGAGAAGATAGCACATTGGAATTTTTCTTTTGATACCATGTGTTGTTTTTTGTTTCAATGTTGACACTAAACTTTACACAAGTACTCCCTTCACCTTCCCAAGGGTAAGCGTTGGAGTTGGCCAGCAAGGCTGGTGAATTATTCTGTCACTGTACATGGAGATAAACCAGTCCTCCTGGTTTTGGCATTGGTTCAGTGAAGGGTAAATTGTCCAGGAGAATAAGTCTGGAGGTTGACCTTTAAAACTTTGAAAGATATGTAATCCTTCCTGCCTAAGGCATGAGCTCGGTTGTCTGTCTTGCACCTCCAAAGGCTGTCGGAACATAAGCTGCAAAACAGCCTTTATCACTTGAGACTTTGAGGAGCAGAGGGTTTTTCTTTCCTTCCAGAGGGGTCCCTATGGCCATTCAGTACTACATAGCTGCTGTTCTTGACACAGACCTATCTCCTCCTGCCACCCTGCTGCTAAATAATAGGTTTCCAGTCCATCAGAGCTGTAGAAATAGTAACTGCCAAATCCTTGGAGTATCAGTGTAGTGAGGGGGATGCAGATGCAAAAGGTGATCAAGGAAACCCACCTTCTCCTTGGGCAGGCAGATGGGATTTGAACATAACCTTATCCCTTCCAAACCAATGTTTGAAGCTTTCTTTGGTGACTTACACAATATTCCACAGTGACCAGTAGCTCTCTTTAAATCCTCAACAGGGTTCCAAAGCAGTCAGTGTGTGCTCCCACCTACAAGAGGTAGGAAGGACTGGGCTCTTAAATCCCAGTGAGTGTGGGACCTCTGTTCTCTCCCTAGACTGAATCAAAGGAGTTTGTCATCTTACTTTTTCATTGTTTGCTTGGGAAGGAACTGTAAAACCTTGTGTCAGGGTTAGGTGTCTGGGTATTTGGTGGCATTCAGGTAGGTGAGAAAATCAGCTGCAGTTGTAATTGAGTCAGAGATGCTGTCTCCATGTGTCATCCTGGAGATCTGTTTACATATCCATTTGTTTAACAATATGTTTGAAAGCCCTCAGCAGCATTTCGGCACCATTTCCCTGGCCCATATGTGTCTGACTAATGCTCACAGCAGTGAGCTATATCTGCACTAGAATTGCTAACCTGTGGATATGGGTTTCTTAGCAGCCCTGAATGAGTCTGTGATTAGCCCTTATGAACATGGGAGAGGACACATCTGACATGAGAAAGAATGAATAATCATCCCTCCACAAGAAGCACCTCTCAATTTCATCCTGAGCCCAAGCTGCTGAATTGATTTTGTGTCAAGGACGGCCCTCTTCTGAGCTGGGATCTGGCTAGAAAAATCACCAGACCCCCTAGCTATCCTTCTCCCAGCAGGATTTCTAGGTATATCTTTTTCTTAACAATTAGGGAAAAGAAGTCCTTGTTTTGGCTTAGTCTCTGTTGTTGAATGTATAGGCATAGTGCAGAGTGACTTCTCTGCCAGTAGCAGGTTTTGCTGGCCACCCTGGGATGTTACAAGCAGGGAATGCTGGGACAGTGGGTGAGAGGACGTGCTGCCTTCTTTTGCTTTGTCAGGAGGTGCTTTGGGTACAAACTAAGGATGGAGAGTTGCTTGCCAGGGACAGACAGTGAGGTAAAACTGAAGATGATGAAGGGAATCCTGAGTATTGGAGCTGGCTGTGATGAGGAATGCTCTGCTTGGGGATAAACCTGCCATTCCTGCTTGACATCTTGCTGTTGGATCTGTGCTGTCTGACAGGAGGGAGTGAGGGTTTTGGTTTGCCACAGACAGGACCTCTGTGGTCTGTGCAGCACTAAGTACCTCAGTTCCCCAGGGCCTCAGCAGTGTGAGCTGGAGTCAGCGGGTGGATTGTCAGCCAGCTGGGATTGCTCTCTCATAAAGAGGTACTGGCTGAAAGCTGAAGCATTCAGATTAGAAATAAAGCACACATTTGAAAGGCAAGAGAGATTAACTGGGAAATCGGGCCAAGAGAAGAACAGGGAATTCTCTTTCAAGGACAAATGCAGTTCTGGAATGTGTTTTAGACCCTGCAAGTCTTTTTTAACAGAGTAGTAGCTACCTGAAGGCACAGGGAATCAGCTGGTGAAATAATCTTTGCAGTCTTAAATCCCTGACACATTGCTCTGTGTTAATGTAAAGGACCAGTTTTGCACTGGCACCACTCCTCTCTCCATGTACTCTGCTGAGTTGGGCATTCCATGGACCTTATTGAAATTCTGTCCTCACAAATTAGAGAGTAAGAGTGGAACTATCTCTTCTTACCCATTCCTGAGCAACTAAGGTCCCAGTTCTTTTTTTCCAATTACTGCTATGCATTGTTCTTGGTCCTGCTGCTTTTTCAATTTGTTTTTCACAGTTCAGAGCAGCTACATCAGTCTGGCAGTGGATTCCACTCTCTCCACACCTCCCTACTTCTTCTCCATCGAAAAAAGGAACTCCAAGTCATCTGCATGTTTTGTGTGCTCAGCTCCTCACTCAAGGTCACCCCAAATGGGGTTCTTCTTACAGCTTAGCACTTTCACCTCTTTCAATTGGCCATGCATTAGTCAATCTGGAGCCTAATGGATTTGCAACCTGTCTTTGCCTGTCTCAGATGTTCCCAGCGATGTAAGAGGATTTGGGCACAACTTCCTTTCAAGTTAATGGAAAGATCTTGCTTGGAAAGAACCTGCTTGAGGATCTGAGTGTACTTTGCATTAATGTTTCCATTAATTTTAATGGAAGCTGGTTTGAAATTCCTCAGATCAACTTTGAACATCTTAAATTTTGTGTCCTTCACCTGTCTCATCTGAAATGCAGCACTTTTAAATGAGCAGCCTCATTACTGGCCAAGATGTTCTGCAAGCTTTTTCTGCCTCTGGGAATGTCCTGTTCTCTGTTGATCCCACTGGACCCCTCACCAGCTCACCACACATGGGGTAGGAGCTCCATGGTCAGCTCCCAACTCAGAGGCTGTTCCTTGCGTGGTCTCTGGCAAGTCACACCATCTGTTTCTGCTCCACCACCATCCATAGAGCAAAAAAGAGCAAGAATCCTCAGGGACTTTTTTATTAACATTTATAAAGCACTTTGCCATCATCAAACAGAAGGGAATAGAGAAGAGTGAAATTTTATCATTGCCACTCAACTCTCAGTTTCTGCAAAGCTCTGCTGCTGTGGGCATGATGACCTGCACGTGGCATTTGGCTGGTGCAGACAGGTGCAGAGCCCAGCCTGCGTTTTAGCCCAGCTCAGGTCTTGTCTGTCTTTCCTGCTTCTGCAGGGCCACACTACTCTGGGCACTGGCCTGGTGAGCTGAGCAATGCAGGATCCCCCACTTCCCTCCTACTTTCCTTACTCTCTGCCCTTCAGCTCCTCCAGTAACTTTGACACTTGAACACAGCAGTGATTAACTGTTCCTGTACATCTCTTGCTGATCAGATCACTGCTCACTCCTGCCTTGTACAGCAGAGCACTTGCCTGCCTCTGGGCTGCTTGTAGATATTTCTCTCCATCTCCACTGAGCTGAGCAGAGACTGACATCTCGACTGCTCATCACACCATCCCCATGGTGAAAACCAGACCTGGCAGAGCTCTTGTATATGTTGCATCTCTGTCATAATCTCATTTTGCTGAGACAGTCCAGGTTAAACCATCTAATGTAGTAAAAGAGTTGATGCAAACCCTGCTCATCTCAACATAATCAATTTAGTGATCAGCTACACATGCTGTTGTCCTGACTTGCAAGAAAGACTACACTGGCTTAGCCCCTCTGGAAGTAATCCTGGGAAGGACTTTGCAGTAAAATAGAACCTAAAGTGAGGTGAGGAGAAGCCATCGTTAATGAGTTGTTCATGCTTTATTTAAGCTCACTGCTCATGTGCAATCTTGCTGACAGACAGGCACCACCTGGTGACATGTGGCTGGGCACAAGTGTCCAGATAACAGGAGCAGACAGGGTCCACCGTGCACAAAGAAGTCTGATGTGACTTGTTTGCAGCATAAAGCTGGAGAAGCTGGGAGCAGGCTGCCTGTGCTCACATGCTCACTCCCAGCTGGGCCATCCCCAGGTCAATTCCAGCCTCCAACAATTAGTGAGACAGATTGAATCTAGATTGATCTGTCTACTTCCACAGAGTGAGCCAATTGCAGCAAGAAATTCTCCTTTCCCTGTGTTTCCATGTTGAAAGGAATGAGACCTTGTCAGATTTCTGAATAAATGGGAAGAACAGGGCAAGGTAGAAATAAATGTTGTGCTAATGCATAGGAAGAATCATTAGGACAGAAAGACATCATCGATGTGGCCAGGCTGATCCACCTTGCCTTGTTGAAACTCTGCCTCTGGTAAGGCTACTGCAAAAGGCAGGATTCAGAAGGACTCTGCTATTTATTGCACACTTAGAGCATTTTGCAGAGAGTCAGAAGCTCGTTCAGAGCAAGAGTTTTTGGCACCAGTAACAGCCTGAACCAGAGCAGTGATGTTTGCTGCAGGGAATTCAGAATTGCCTCTTGGTGCTGTTCTTTGACAGATGCACTTGGGTCACTCAGGTATTTACAGTTACTGAGAGAAAACTGAGGTGGGAAAGCAGAGGAGAAGGGACACGTTGCTTCAGTGAGTGTACAGGAGCAGGAGTGTGGTGCTGAGCTAAGCTGGAGTTTATGTGGGTCTGTTTGGGGATGAGGTTTTGGGAGGGTAAATGGGAAGTGCAGAGCAGGGGATCAGTGCCTGGTCAAAGCCAGGGGAGGAAGATCAAACATCTCTTTAATGCTGTATGTCACACCAGCTATTCATGGTTCCACAGTCAAACTGTGGTGACACTAACAGGGGCATTTAACTGAACTGATTCTGGTCTGCCCTCTCTCTCAGTTGCATCTTCTTGCTGCACTGTGATCAACAAGGACAGCAAAGAAACTGGAAAATTAGACAGGGAATTTTCAAGGAGTGTGGTGAACCCTGAAGGGTGCAGTGCTCTGATCACAGCATGGCTACACAAGCTGTTCTGCCCACGCAGCCAAGGCAGGACCTTTGCCACAAAGGGATCTCTCTGTTGCACCCAGTATGCTCCATTTTTAAGGACAGCATAAAAAGCAGTCAGAGAAGTATGACAGAGCACACCACAGCCAAAACAGTTTGACTTCGTATCGCTGCAGAGAGCAGCAGGCAGGCCTGGAGAAAAGAGCTTGCAAGCTGACTGACCAGAGAGCTGAGCGAAACAAAGGATGCTTGTCCTGAGATCTGTCATGGGTGCAGCCATTTCCAAGCTCCCAAAAGTGCAAAGGGATGATCTCCTAGCTGGCAGAGCAGTGGGGCTTTGTGCATGTTTATCCAGGGCTTTTGCCTGCATGGTGCCAGTGCAAGAGCCGAGAGCCGCTGCTTTTCGTTGACAGCTCAGCTATTGTTGCAAAGTATGATTTAATAGCAAGACTTGATTACAACATGCAAATGTAGCTGCTGGGGGACTATCTCAGAGGTTTGTGGAGATTAGCTGTTAAATTGGCCAGTGCAAAAACATTATTAAGCAGAGAACATAATTACTCATCTTGTGCTTCTGTAGTATATTGAAGAGACAGATTTGTTTAGAAGCCAGCAAGTCCTATATGGAGAAAAGACTTGTGTAAATGCCACGTCATGTACTGCTGTATGTTGCAGCATATTTTACTAGAGAAGCAACGCTTAATAGCAACATTTGGGAACTTGTGGAAGAAATGCATTATATTATTCTGCATCATAAAAGCAAACCTAATGCCTAGTGCGTGAAGGCTGTGCAGATATTGAAACATCTCCTTTTGGTGATGGTTGATTGCTTTTATGGAGATTGCATCATATGGATATAAACAAATCCAGCACTTGATATGAAATCTGGGAGCCAGGTTTTAGACTCATGCATCTGTCTTCTATCTGTGCATGTTCCCTCTGAAATGCATCAGGGTTCCCATTAACACGTTAAATGTAGAAAGTAGAGTCAAAATGAGACTGTCAGCACATACAAAATGAACAACTGGGTGTGTGCTTGCTGTAATGTAATTCCCTTTCAGTCCTAGAGTAATCTGTGAGGTTTCTAGAATAAAAAGCTCATCTGTGTGTGAGGATGCAGGGAGAAGGCTGGAAGTCTGAGGAGCTCGTTGGTGCTGCAGACCTGATTTGGGAGCAGGCTGTGGTTCGGGGATTTTCTCTTGCCTTGTGGCTCTCAGTAGCCCAGGCTGGGCTTGCAGGGGGTGATGCACTGGCAGCTAGAGGGCTGAAGTCAGATGTCAAAGTGCATTTGGCTAGTCAAAGCCCTACACAGTTTCAGGAAAATCTTTTAACAGAGGACTCAGGAGGACTGAATTAGGGGAATAGCTTGTTCCTAATGGAGTGTAGTTCTTGCAGTCCCAAGTGCTGGCATGGGAATGGGGTGATGTTGTCAGGGCTCTCATTGCTGCTGTGCTGCAGTGGCTGCTGCTCACCCCTAATTCACGTCACTGGATATTTCCTCTGCAACATCCCAAATGCTCTGCTGAGGCTTCACTTGTCTTAGAAGAAGGAAGTATCCTCCCAAGCCTAAGTGGGCAAGATAAAGATTTCAAGGGGTTTTCATGATAAACTCCTTGCAATTCTTTTGTTGCAGCTCAAGAGCTCTTGTGCACCAGTAATTGTTCCCCAGGCTGGTTCCTGTGTGACTCAGGGCTGAATGTGGAGCTGCTGTGTGAACCTCAGCATCCTGGCACAGTATGTCCCAGTCACTCTAAATTTGAATTCATAGTCAGTCCTCCTTCCTCCTTTTGGATGTGTCCATGCAGACAAAGACTTGCTTCTCACCTGCTCCAGACTGGTAAATTTGCCACAGCTGGAGGCATCAGCTGCTCCAGGTGGTGCAGGCAGGGAAACAGGGCTTGTTTTCCACTCAGAGCCATGAAGCACCTGAATCCCAAGACAGCTCACCAGCATCTGCTGGGGTGACTGTGAGGTCCCTGGGAAGCTGATCTGGCTTCATCCAGCAGCAGCATCTCTCTGCTTTCATTACTCAGTGCCAAAAATACCTGTGAGTGGTTTGCAAGCCAGGAGTGTCAGAGGGTGAAGTTCTGGAAAGGTCTGGTATCAACTAGGGAAGGGAGAATGGCACATCTTGTCATCAGTGAGCATGAAGGGATGGTACCTGCAGCTAGGTGCTGGGAGTGGGTGGGAGCAGGGAGTGGATCTGGGACTCAGCAGGGGAGACCAGCTGAGGGTGGATCAGCCCTGTTGGCAGAGGGGGAGGAAGGGACACGGGGCAGCATGGGCTGAAATGCTGGGCTAGGGCCAGCGGGCCATGTGCTGGTGCCTACGCCTCAGTTAGTCCCTGCACAGGCACATCTCAGTTACAGCTATTTTTAAATAATGTTCATTGATAGTTTGCAATGAAGCCAAAAAGTGGGAGAAACTATGTAGCAATATTTCATAATCGTTTTGCCCCAGTTGTGTGAGGGCTGTGTGTTCGAGCTGTCTGCAACTCCCTACACACCACGTTCACACATTGAAGCTGCAAATCCAGTGATCAGTACTGATAAATGCCATGAACTTCACGTGGTGGTAAGAGTTACAACAGGAGTCTCTGGTAGCCAGGGAGGAGACAGAATTAATGTACTCCTCTGTTAATCTCCTTTTTTTCTGTGTGTACAGCTTGAGTGTGCAAGAGATCCATCTGTTAAATGGCTGTTAACCTGTTCTCAGAGTCTGGAGTGCAAGAAGTTGTTTGTGTGATCCTCTTCTCTGACAGAACTGGTCCTGCCTGCAGGAGATGCCCTTAGCTGCAAACTGAGGTACTCTAGGAAGAGTTGCAGTAGGTCTTGATTCCATGAATTACAGAGTTTTACTGCCCTGAGCAGTGTAGCACAATTTGAGGCAGGACCTGCTCCTAACAGGTCCTAAGAGTTTGCCACTGCTGCTCTGAAACCCTGGGCTGGAATAAGGCTGTGACAATTAATAGAAGTTAAAGTGCTCCTTCTGCCTGTGAGCTGGTTGGAAATGGAAAAGAAGAACCTGTCACAATTGTGACTGGCTCTAAACTACTGTCAGGCTTTCCTCCTTCCCTTCCCCTGCCCCAAGTGGAAAATTGTATTGGAAAGCAGCAGTTAGAGCACTTAAATCTTTCCACAGTTCATTTCAAGCTCCCTTTCTTCTTCCCAACCATACCCAGGCCAGTTTGGGGCGCGGATGGGAGTCTCTGGCTGAAACCTGCAGGATGTTAAATAACAATGGGAGAGTGAGTTTCAAAGAGGGTAAAATGTGCCCGGATTGCACGTACCCTAAGCTGTATTTCCCATGCTTTGACATTCAGCCCATCCATGCTTCACCCCCAAACTGTTTCCTTTCCATATGGGATCTGTCTGGGTGTGATATGGAGCATGCCCAGGCTGAAATGGGGTTGGTGCCTCTTTTGCTGTGAAGGGACATGCTCCCACAAGCATCCACAGAAGCTGCTGGTATCTGTCATGTCCAGACAGCAGTAAGTGAGCACATGAAGTGTGGGCAATAACAGAAGCTGTTGTATCCCCTATGGTGAGTTACCAGATTCTTGTAATTCCTGCCCTTTTTCAGGTACTTGGATTGTTTGTTTTAACTATTGTGTGTCCCCTTTCTCTTAATACCTCTTGGCACAGTCATGCTGCTGCTGCAGGCAGTGGTTCTGAGTGGGTTTGTCCCCTGCTGAAACTGGTCAGTGAAGGGCATCTGATGGAGCCTCACTGTCCTTCTCAGCTGTCCAGATTCAACAGGTTGATCAGTTGGAGGAAGCTCCCAAAGCTTTTACTTGGATGTTACTGAGTAACCCTTGGTAGAGAGCTTAAGGCCCAATACATAGGTCTGGCCCACTCCTTAGGGAAGTCTGCTGCCTCCCTGGGGCCAAATTATAGAAGGGGAAACTTCCCACTCTGGTATGACCCTCAGATACTATCCATTATTGATTTTTCAGGTAGGCAGCAATGATGTTGCAACAAGAAGTCCAAGACCATTCAAGAGATACGTCAACGCTTTGGGATGACTGAGGGATCAGGAGAACAGGCAATGTCATCCCTGTTCTTCCAGTTACAGGAAATTATAAGGGAAGAAACACTAAGAACCAGCAGGCCAATACCTGGCTCCAGGCCTGGAGTCACTGAAGAATTTAGGAGTTTTTTGCTCATAGGTTGCTTTACACAACACCAGGCCTGCTGATGACAGAGAGGGTACACATCTCAAAGGGGAAAAAGGATTTTTGCCCAAGAGTTAGTAGAGCTCATTGGATGAGCTTTAAACTAGATCCAAAGGGTGAAAGGGATAAAACCAGGCTTCTTCTAAATGTACGTTTCCCCTGTTTATTCAAGGGTTAAGCAGTCTGAGAGACGCAGCACTCATAGCCAGGTATCTGTCAGGCTTGGATTGGAGGCTCACCAAAGCATGAGGATATATGGTTTTATTCCTGTTTTGTCATTTGGAGATTGCTACTCAATGTCTGTAGGACAAGAAAGCTCCAGGGCATCTTAGGATATGCCCCGTGCTCCAAGAGAGTTGTTTTGGCTTTGCAACATTCAAATGCAAAGTCAAGAACTGATGCCTGAAGTGCTCCTTTTCCAAGGATTAAGAGGCACTGCCAAGGCTTTACAAGATGACAATGTTGCAAATCTTACCATGATCCTGTGCTGAGATCCATCAGTTTCAGCAGCACAAATGTGCTGACATCTGTGTGTCTGCTTTCTGGCGATGGTAGATTTTTTCAGGAGGTTATCTGTGCTGCTGAACTCTGGAAGAGTTGGAAGGTGACATTGCAAAAGGTTCTTCTTCATCACACCTGGGTCTTAATTTTAACCAAGCTTCCCTTTGTCTAACCCTGGCCCAAAGGAGCAGTTTCAGGATATCATCACAGATCTAGCTTTGGTTTCTTTGTTCTTAGATGGAGCTGAGGGATCCATAAAAGTCAGCGGAGGAGCTAGCTGGAGTAACCAGGTTATGACTATGACAGTCAGGGATGGAGATTTTTTCTAAATTCACCCAGCAGCATGTGAGGTTTTGCAGACCTTGGCATCAAGAGAGCTTGTTCTCACTTCTGTACAATCTCAGAAGATGAACTGGGACATGAAACAAAGTCCTTTCTTACAATGCAGCTCTGGAGAGTCATCGTATCCATCTCTGGACTTGAAGGATACAATTCTCCCTTGCTCTCCCTTCATAGGTTCCATGCCACTCATCCTCACCTGTTCTGGTCTCATTGAAACTGCCTTCTCTATCCTCATCTGCCATCTGGCTGGCAGTAGCTCCATCTGGAGACAAACTGCTCTCTGTCACCCACAGCCACACACCCTCCAAGGTGCCATTCAGGGCCCGCTCCCACACCACTTGGCCTTCTCCATGGGGTGTCCAACTCCAGTGGGATGTTTATCTGTTTTTCCTCAATCCCATTGTGTAAATGAGGCTAATTTCAGCCTGCTGTGATGTGTGGGCTCGCTGGAACGTGACTGTAAATCCAGATCTGAACATTTTCTTGTAATGGACGGGGTGGTGAAATTGCATTGCTGCCTTTAACCTCAGGCTGTCCTTAGACCAAACTAGACTCTTCACAGCCCCTGCATCAGTAAATCAAACAGCTTTTGAATCGATGCACATAAAAGTCAAGGGAGAGAAGTTACAGATGGAAAAGACCCATTGTACCTTGAGCCTGTCCTGCTGCAGAGGGGATAAGGCTCTCTTAGGAATTCAAGGCAAAGCTCCAAGCCTGCTGGCTGAGGCCAGGCAGGGTGAGAGCCCTGCCCGGGGAAATATGTGAGGTGGGGGGAAGACTGCCTAAATTTCCTGCAGCTTTTCCATTCTGCTCATCTCTGCATTTTATTCCCTTGGCTTTATTTTTTGGGCAAGAAAACTGATGTTGGTTGTATATTCAACAAACCCAATATGTTCGTTCTCCTGATCATTGTTTTTCACTCAGGGCTATGTTTGACTTTTCCTTAGAAGCATATTTTTCTCACCTAATATTTAGTTTAAGATCGTAGGAGCTGGATATAAAACCTTCTGGGACATTTTAATCTGCCAAGAGGCTGCTTGAAAGCAGAAGTTATCCAGAGTATTTTAGTAGCATATTTAGAAAACATCACCCCCAAATTCTGTGTTGCCCATTTCCCTTTCATTTCCCTGACAACTTTTATCGGTTGTTTTAACCCCGATCTGCTGGTGGTGTCCCCCATACCTTGCTTCCCTCCCCCACGGGTTTCCATGTCTTTGAAAGTCCTGGTAACCAGAAGGTTCATGATTGCTTTGCAATCATTTCAGACCAAGAATAATACAGCCAGAGCCAGCTGGATCCCTCACTCTGTATTGATACAACTGTTCCCCTTAACCTGCCCACACTCAGTGCTACAAATGCAAATCTGAGGTTGAACCAGAGCAGTCCTGGGCAGTGCTGTGAGCCCTCATCCATGGCCCTGCCTGGAAAGCAGCACTCCCAGCAGAGCATCCCATGGCCAGGGAGCAGCTGCCTTTGGGTGTTGCCTGCTGGGGACCTTGGGAACTTGTTAAGTTACACGTGTTTGTCTGACACAGATTTTCTCAGAACCAGTGGTCCCAGTGGTCGTTCTGATTCCCTTGATCTGCAGGCAGTTTCTCCTGAGCAGTCCTCTTCTGGCAATGGCCTTGCTGAAGGCTGGCCAATCTGGGTGATCGCTTCTCCCGGAGGTCTCTTCCCATGAGCCCAAACAACACTTGTGAGCATGGTTAAGAACTGGAACAGGCACCCAGAGAGGCTGTGAGAAAGTTGAAGATGGTTAGAACTCGACTGGAAAAGGCCAGCCTAATCCAACTTTGAAGTTACTCTGCATTGCTTGGACCAGAGACTTGCAGCAGAGGAGGGCATTACTTAGCAAGTCACTGCCTGACTTCCACTTTGTGAACGTCAGGGGTGTATGTTGAGTTGTCGTGCCACCACTGCCTTTGGCTGCCAGATTATGTAGATTACTTTCCATGGTTTTGGTATTTTAAATTTTTTTTTGTTATCTTTTGTTGTTCATCTCTTCATGAGTTTCTGCAGACTCCTTCTTGTTGGTCCCTGGGTCACATCCTGGTTGGTAGATGTATGCTGTCCCAGTCACTGACCATCTCGAGTATGCTTCTAGTCTGGAATGTTCATCCAGTATTCTTTATTTCCTCCTTGTCCTTCAGATTGTCTCCTGCTTTGGAAGTAATCAACTCTTTAATGCCAGATAAACTGGGAAAAAGCAAATGCAAAGGCTGAAGGGTGTGAATGTTTCCTCAGCAGGAATGTCTGGGAGAACATTAGCTGATGAGGAATGTGAAACAGGAAAGTGGTTCTAGCAGTCTGTGACTCCCTGTGGCACTATCAGTTCTCCAGATGATTAACTATTTGTTTGTCCCTTAATGAAAACTTGTCTCAGACGAAACCACCATAATAGAAAGCTGATGTTCTGGAGCATTCCCAAGTGTAGGTTAATATTTACAAGCTATCAGGTTCAGGTTTTATCTCCATCCCTTGCTGGCACAGAGATAAAATCCTTTTAAAAATCCCTTTTGATCTTTCTGGTTCATGACATGGCTTTAGTAAGACACTTTCCATATGGAACGAGTAAATGTCTTAATGGAAATGTAAGTTTTTCTCATCATTTCAGGGACTAGTAACATATGAAGAGCCCCCCATGTACCAGGGGCCATGGCTTATAATGGAGCATAAGTAATGGACAGTATTTCTGCAGGATACTTGTGCTAGGAAATGTCAGAATATTATTTCTGCCTCAATGGCTTAACATCATGTTTACCTAATGGACTTACACTTGCATTTTGCAGGTGTTGTGTTAATATTAATGTGTTGTCTGAATTGTCAATATTTCTTCACTTCAACATTACAATTATGAAGGCTGCAGGGGATGGAGAAAAGACCTGGCTAATTCATTAAATCGGCAAAAAGCATCTTTAACTTTCCATCATGCTGCCCTTTGCTTCCACCTAATGGGTCTTGGCATTTCTGGTCAGCAGCCACGTAACACACGCTGCTGTATGTAGCACTCAGCAACACACTTGCTAATTTTTCTGACCCATAAATCACTTGCATAAAGTTTTAATGGCGAGGAAAAGTGCCTTTCATTCCTGCTTCCTCCTTCCAGTGGGGAAGGCAGTCTGATAGCAGACGGTGCTGACCTGATGTGTGGGGCTGGAGACTTTCCCGTCAGCAGAGGGGCTGTCTGCATTCATTCAGGAATTCTTTCCATTCTCCTCTTAGCCAGACTCTGGATGACATTAATACTATGTGTCTTGTCATAAGCTGTGCTTTCAGAGCCAGTGGCGTATCAGACTGCACGTCTCAGGAATGCGGACTGCCAGTCTAGCTTGGACACTGGCTGGGAGGTATCTCCCCTCTCCTCTGCCCCATCCCAGCCCCAGCCTGACTCAGAGCTCATTCACCCAACAAGAATTACCATGGGCTGGAGAAAACTCAGGTCTCAGGTCGCTGCTCTGGGCCCAGGTGGCTGGGCAGCACCCTTGCTTGGGAGCATCCTAATGCATTCCCAGATGTAAGGCTTGCCAGCCCAGGTGGTCATGGCTCTCATGAGACCTGTTAGTTGAGCACAGCATCGTGCATTAGTGATCCATCCTTACCCCTACCCTGTGGCTCTGCAGAGTGGGAGCAGGGCCCTTGCCATCATAGCTGCCTCTGAGAGCGGAGATCTTGGCTCCTTGAAAAGACAGACTGGATCTGACACAGATCTGTGGAAAGCAGGACTGGGATTCCCAACTGCACAGCTCCTGGAGATGCAAGGATTGCAAACTCTTTCCCATTGTCTTCCCCACAAAGGTAAAGGGGTTGTGCACTCAGGGAAGGTTTTTAACATTGCTGTCACTTTGATGCTGACACCCAGCACAAGTGGGAGGTCGGTGTGGCCGTGCCAGGCAGCCCTGGGGACTGGAGATATTCCTAGAAGGGTATGTATATGAGGCTGTGTCCCCACTCTGAGCAAGCAGCACTCCATGGGTTTCTTTGGGGCCCATGAAAAAAGGGATTTCTTGATCTAGGAAGGCCATTCCTGGATGGAGATCTTCCTCTGTGTATGATGCTGAGAGGAAAGTCCTCTGCCCTGGGCTCAAAAATGTGATAGTCCTGAGAAAATTGTGGAGAACAGTGGAGCTGAGATTGAGGGAGCCTGTTGAAGTTGTGCCTCCACATCCTGTGTGGCCCAGCACATGTGTGCAGGTCTAAGCTCTCTTCCCTGGCCCACAGCAGCTGAAGACTCTATTTTGGCACAGAGGGGCACTTCAGCACCGTGCCAGAAGTCTGAAGGTTGTCACCAATTTGCATGAAAAGGAGCAGACTGCAGTCATATTAACTTTTAATGAAAAGACATGGCCTGCAGTGACTGCATCCTCTGCAACACCGTCACTTCAGTCCAATGATGCCTCCTTTGCCATTTGAATCAAGACAGGAGGGAGGATGGCAGGACGGGCAGGTGTTGACTTTATCCCTTCCATATGAACCACAGGTGAGGGTGAGGAGCTCCAGGCTGGGCAGGGTGCGTTTTCCACCCACACAGCCGAGAGCCAAGAGATCCCAAAGGCTCTGTGGCCGCTTGTGCTGTCCAGCATTGCGACGTCTGGCCTGACGTGGTGCTGCCAGATGTAGTCAGCAATTTCATTTAACAGGGCTGCAAAGTGGCATTGATAATTTCAAAGGAACTCAGGCAAATGGCTGAGGTTTTTCTAGCAGTCTTAATCCCTGTGTGCAAACCAGTACATCAGGCTTTAAGCAATTAATTCCTAATCATGCCAAATGCCTTCAGGAGCCCAGCGTCACTGTTGAGAACTTAAAATGGTTTTCCACTGTACCACAGATAATTTGGATAAAGCAAGCAGAGCACTCTTGTGGCATTTCCAGCCTCAAGGTGTGAGAGTGGTCGGTAAGTGACATTTGTATTCAAAGAACCCTCCCATGCATTTGTGTTGTAGGCATCTATTACTGGGAAGGCACCATAGCTAATATAAAGGGCATTCTTTATACCCCAGAAAGGGAGTTCATTATAGGGAAAAGCCATTCTAGCTTAGTAAGAAATGAATCTAAAACTGCCTCAGAGCTGCTATTCTCATCAAGTTTCAATGTTAGCAGTTTTAACCAAGAGCTAATTGAGCAATCTCAGAAAGTGGAGTAATTCCATTATTCAGCTGTGCTTTGTACAAGGCTACTGCTAGCTGTGAGAGGAGCACAAATGACTTTCATCATGCCAGGAACCACCAGCATTCTTGCCTTTTACTACTTTTTCTTTCAAGAAAAAGTTGGTCTTTTGGTCTTTTGGCAACTGTCATTGGCAACAGGAGCTCCACACCAACATTGCAAGGCTCATATGTAACACTGCAGTCCAATTTTTTTTGATAATAGGGAATTTGATTTTCATGGCTCTTCAGGCTGTAGTGCTGTTCCAGAGTGGATGGCTGAAGATGGTCCTGTTTGTCGAATAGGCAGAGTGTCACCAAGAAAACAGCACACTGTTCTTGCAGAATTTTGCATGGAAAAGAGCCACTGCAAGTGCCGGTGTAGCCACTCACCAAAGAGCATGATTCTGTCATTGGCTGCGCTCTCAGGAGATGTGGGATTAGCTAATGTTGGTTTTAGAAGAGCTTTTATGGAAACCTCTCAAGTTCCTCTGCTTCATGGAAGAGCTGTAATCAAAAATAAACTAACACGATTTAAAGAAGGAAAAGTCATACCACATCCAGCATCTTTGGACTTAACACCTTGGAGAGGGTTTGTTGGTTGAGCCATGGTGCTGTTTCTTTACTGTTTTCCTTCAGCTGATGCTGCTTCTGTTGGATGTGAACAGGACTATTTGCAGCCTTTTGTGGAAGGTGACTTTGTGGGTGAATGAAGCAGGATTTAGAGTCCCGTTCGCAGGAGGTGGCTGTAGATCTCCTCTTTGGTATAAGATTGTGACAATAATCCCTTCCAAGCCAGCAGAGAGCGGGGGCTCTCAGCAATGTACTGCCCTTAGCAAGGGGACATAAATCCATCAGTGTCTTTAGAGCTCCCTCAGGCCCGCAGAGACACATCAGGGCTGCCTTTCTCAGCACAGCCTTTCGTGGCACTGTTTGGTTCAAGCACGACGCTGTCAAAGCTATACTGTCCTAACCCTGCTTGGACCCAGCATGGTGCTGGACACACCCGAGGTGGACACATAGAGATGGGCTGAGAAAGCAGAGGCCTTTGGCTGCAGGTTGAAGCACTAACCCATGCTGATCTGGGATGGTAAATGTGTCCATAGATGGGAAGAAATTTGAACAGCAGAAGTCTTGTTCCTTTTGTAGGAGGGATTAAGTGCTATGAGGGAGAGCCAAGATGGAGACAAGAGGATGAGATATTGTAATGAGTTAGGAGAAAGAAGTTTGGTAACCCATGTAGAAGAAGTTGGTCACATTTGGCTCTAGTCTGAACTGCTGGAAAAATGCTGGGGATTTACTTGGTGGCAGCTCACCCAGCCAGAGGGACCACCATCGGAAGGAGGGCTTAGACTCCAGCTCAGAACAGTTCAGCTCCATCCTGTTTGGAGCAGATTTCCACAGTGAGCTACATGTGAAGAAAAGACCAAATTCAGTCCCTCAAAAGCAAAGAACCCTGCCATGGAAGAGCTGTGTGGTGTTTTGGGTTTATCATTAACATCTCAGCTGTTATAACTCTTCCAACACCTGGATGTACCCATCAGTATTGTAAGAGGGGATGGAGGTGTCGAAGGCGTTATGGGGGAACAGCTGTGCTCATCTGTCCAGCCCCACCTCACTGCCATTTGCTCTGAAGCCCCTGGGTCTGTTACCATGCTGGAACAGCAGGTGTTTTAGTGTCCTTTTGCTTTAAGGAAGCTGCCTGCCTCCTTCCTGCACTTACTGGATTGCACACAAAGTACTCCTTGTCTCTCCCTTTCAGCAAACCCTTCTTAGCTAATGTCATTTGTCAAGTTAATCAGGGAGAGTGGGCACTTCGATGGCTGCTGTGCAGCCTAGCTGCATTGCCATGGAGACAAGCAGCCAAACAGGCATTTTCCTTGCCCTGCCTCTCTTTGCAGATTTGCCATGAGAAACCATCATTTTATTTACCACCAGCCAACCAACTTGCTGAGGGCATCAGTAGTTTTTCAAGGTTGCTATCCAGAGATTGGGAAGGGCCTACCTGACATTTAATGGAGCAAATAGTAATGCTGATACTAAAGCAGGTCAAGGGTCTGAGTCCGTAGCTCCTCTTCCCACATCCCATAGATGTTTGGCACTGGCAGGAGCTGTCTGAGAGGAATTACAGCCCACTAGCTTGAGTTTGGGGCTGTAATCGAGATGTCATCAGTCCTCTTCAGCTAGATGGTTTCATAGGTGACTGTTTCCCTACAGAAGCTGTGACTATCAAAGATACTTTGAAAAGCACCAAGACTTGTGTTTAAGAGCATTTCAGGAGCTTGAAATCTGCCCAGAAGTTGGTGAGATTTAGGCACTGGCATGCCTTGGTCACATTTGAAACTCAGAGGTGAGTGTAAGCCATGTGCTCCAGCTGACCTCTTGCATAGGGCAGGCTGAGGATGAGTTTCATCCACATAAGTCATAAGCAAAATCTGGGTATTGAAAGAGCTGACAGGAGACGTACATGTTACAGAGCTCAAAAGCCATCCCATCACTCCCTCTCCTTCCCCTCACGGGTACAGATGTTAAGTGATGCATGGAATAGGTTTGGAAATGCTCCCTCCTGCAGCATGGCTATCAGGATGGCTGGGACCTGCAGGTACCTATGGGAGGGACAGCCACCTGTTGACCCCTAGCCCTGTCTGTGGGACAGCAGAGGAAACCTCACATCAGCACAGAAAGGGCAAAAGTTCAGATCAGATTGTTTATGGGATTTTATGGAGCCAGGAGCCAAGGATAGCTCAGCTAATCCAGAGGAAACTGTAGCGATGGTGTTAGAATGCATTTCACATGGGATTCATTCAGCGCGCGTTCAGATGGACCAGTCTTTCTGTCTCCGTTTTTTTAGCCATGAAATATTTTTCTTTGTACTCCTGTCTGCCAGCTGCACTGAGCCAGACTCCAAGCTAGGCTGTTTTAAGAAAAAAAACCCACAGAAACCCCAAAACCTCTTGTAGTTTGACCTGCTGACAAGTTAGCAGGGCTTCAGCACAGCTCCCAGCAACATCAGCCACTGGGCTGGGTCCATCCTCTGCCAGCCAACCTCTGCTCCCACTAGCTTCAGCATCCATTGCTTTTCTCCAAGCCACAGTGTAGTGCTTGCTTTCTTGAAGCCCTGGTGAGAACATGAGCAAAAAGTACAACTGAATGGCCACGTGGGAAGGGCAGGAAGGCAGCAGTTTTGCTGTGCCCTCCAGCTCCTCAGCACCTGAAGCCTTGCTGGCTTCATGGGCAGTCCTAGCCCTGGCTTATCCTCCTGAGTCATCAAGATCCCATGCAGTCTCAGCATGAGCTCCTCTTGGGAATAAGGTTTTCCTTTCAGGTGCAGTGAGGTCGCCACATTAAGCTGTTTCATGCAGATCTTATTTCCCTCCTTGTGTCCTGAGCCCGAGACCATTGCTTTGCTGGAAGAGGTAACGTGGCTTAACTCCAGGCACAGGTGCCAGCTCCTTCACTGTCCCCAGCCTGTTCCCTCTGACAAGCTCTCACATGCTCTGGATTACCCCAGCTGTGACTTGTGCCTTCTGGAAGCTGCTTTTCTCTCCCTGAACTCCTGATATTTAGAAGAAATCTGAGTAGGAGTTATAGACCAGCCCCACACTCCTTTTCAAGCTTGCAGGACTGCTGCAGCGGGGTGCATTTGGGGAGCAGCTCTATGACCTCCCAGTGATTCAGAGCTGGGAAGGACCCTCTGTCCCCGCAGGAGGTTTTGGCATCAGCCCACAGGGCATTGCAGCCTTCCCAGGGCACTCTGGTTCGTTACCCTGAACTGACACAAACCAACCCATCAGATCCTGGGCCTTCTTTTCCCCCCAGATACAGGACAGTGTCCAACCTTATCCATGTTACCTGATCCTTGAAAGCTCGAACTGCAGGTGCATCTCCCAGAGCCTTCCTCTGCCTTTGGATGAGAGAGCAAGAGTTGCTTTTCAATTCCAAATACCCATGGTCACATTCTGCACACGCTGTCATGGGTGCAAAGCTCCTGGGTGCTTCCCAGGATAGGATTTTGCAGAGCAAAGTAGGTAGTATGTGCTGTTAGTTTTACTTCAAGAATAAAAGAATCCCTGGCAGGAGGATGCTCGGGTATGAGCTTCCATTTAGTACCTACAACATCAGAACAAGGATATCTCCAGGAAATTGTAAAAGCCCAAGCCACAGAATGGTAAAACAAAGTTCAGAACTTAATAATCAGGTGGCAATTGCATCCAGCCAAAAGTCTCGCTGTAGATGAGAGATGAAGGTTTTACACTCCAGTGCTCAACAGGAACAGGAATGGCAGGGTCTGCTGCAGCATTTCATTTGCTCATGGTGTTCATCTCTGGGATATGCAATGAGCACGTGTTGCCTGTGACAAAGAGATTTTGTTCCCAGGTGTTTATTGCTTTGTCCTTAAAAATGGGCTTGCATCTCCTTCCGTAGAGGCTGCACTTCGAGAGAGATGCAGGAGGGACTCAATGGTCAACCTTTGCCCAAGCATGCATCTGTGTAGCTGAGGCTCCTGCTGGAAATGCCTCCCTCTTTCCTTGCACCAAAGCCCAGGGGAAGGAGAGATGCTGCCTTTTGCAGTCTGCCCTGTTTTCTGTGCCTCGCTGTGACCTGGCTCGGGCAGAAAGGGCTTCCCAGGTGTGAGCATGGGCTGGCACAGCCTCACACCTGTCCTCATGCCACTGTTCCCCACGTGCCGCTCGGTAAGAGTGGTGTGTCACCCTGGCTCTGGAGATGGGGATGGCCATGCCGTAACCCACTGGCTGCCACTGGCTGTCCCACAGCCGGGGTGTCCAGTGCCCCCGGCCGCGCTGTCCCACACCCCGGGCCACGCTGTCCCGCACCCCCTGCAGCCGGGGGCGATAGAGGGATCGAGGTTGCCATCTGCCGGTTCTGCTGCACAGGAACAGCAAGAGCCTGGCTCAGCCTTCTTGGAAGTGGTCCCTCAGGAGTGTGTCCTGATCCTGCTCGGGTCACAGGGCATTGCCCACCCGCGACCTAGCCCGTGGCCTTAGGTAGCATGTCCCCATGGGCAGGTGTTCCAGGGGACAGGGCAGGCAGCCCATTCCCATTTAGACCGTGCTGCTCCTACCCTGCCCCACCCACACTGTCCCTGGGCCAGGATGTCCCTCCTGCCCTCCCTGTGGGGCCTGAAGTGTTGGCCTCTGGCACAAAACCCTCTGTGGGAATCCACAGGGCTCTTAGTAAGGGGACCTCCTTCCCATTAAAGACTAATATTTCTACTGCTGATGATCACTGTCAGGTGCTTATTCCTCCTCCAGGCTTGTCTTTATTTCCTTTCTCTTTCGAGTTCTTGGCAAGTACTCCCAGGCTCGAAATGTATCACTGCTGTAGGAGTACCCCAGGAGTGCAGCACCCTGCACATCTCACCTAGCCGGTCTCCCCAGCAGTGGCCAGGGCTGGGAGCTGCAGGAATACTGGCTGCAGCCCTGGTCCCCCAGCCAGCCCTGCAAAATCACTGCTCTGCCTGCAGGAGCAACAAGGCTGAGCTGGCATAATCATCAATAGCTCACTCAGGCATTGCTGGGAGGATGAGGTTACTTCTGTAAATCTATTATCTTTTTTGGCAATTAGCACCAGTTAGGAGCCCTGGGAATACACGCAGGAAATAGCAGGAAGCCCAGTTAAGCACATCTCTTGCTTATCAAGCCCAGTAAAACAAGTCCCCCGTGGCACAGCCCTGCCGCTGGTAGCACAACCCATACACACACCAAAGATGATCTCTAGTGCTGGGATTGCTTTCCTGAACACTGTTTAACCCCAGAGGTTTCCATTCAATGAATGAATTCAGAGATGGAAACTGAGGAGCTCACCCCAGCCTGGAACACCCCAGCACTCTGCAGGTTGTGTGGAGGAGCCTGTGGAGTCCCTGCATCTCCTGGATGCCAAAGGCAGCCTTGCTGGAGCAGTGCTGGTGGCTTGTCCTGCCCGGGAACAGTGCTGTGTTGTGCTGTGGGTGGGAGCCTGGCGTGGGACAGGGTTCGGTGCCTGGGCCTGACCACACATGTTGAGCTCGGGATCGGGGAGCGAGCGAGATGCTGTTTGCTCTGGCCCAGGAAGACAGAGATGTGTGTTTGTTTTCCGTGCTATCTTTTGCATGGTGTTTGTTTTGCTTGTCAAGCATTTCAGGAGATAAAATGACCTAAAGGGAGATTATTTTATCCTAATTTAAGCTGTCAATTTATCACTGACTTCTGCTTGTCTGCGCCAGCAGGACAGCTTACTCTGAGTCCCTGGGGAAACCTCAGCTAGAAAGTGAGAATTTGGGGGGGGTGGGGGGGTGGGATTTGCTGCTCACAGGGAGTCTCACAGCTAATCTGTGCTTATGACAGCAACTACAAGCTGCTCCCCTGTCCCCCTGTGTCATATTAATTCCCATCGCTGTGGGCTGGCTTGGCTTCCCAGGGGCCTCCCCTGTCTGACCGGGCCTGGGGTTGTTCTTGTCGTGCCGCAGGCTGGTTGAAGAGTTCATGCTGCTGGCGAACATGGCCGTGGCCCATCGGATCTACCGCTCCTTCCCCGAGCAGGCCTTCCTCCGCCGCCACCCCCCGCCCCAAACCAAGCTGCTGAAAGACCTCATGGACTTTTGCAACCAAGTCGGCCTCGACATCGACTTCAGCAGCGCGGGGACCCTGCATGTGAGTGCGCTGGCCCGGCGGGGCCGTGGGGGCCGAGGGTGGGCGGCTACGTGATGGTGTGTTTGTGGCAGCGTGTGCTTTATTCCCTGCCCCTCTCTGCCCAAGCAAAGCTACTACTATGCCATGCCAAAACAAAACACCTCCCTCACTCGCTATTGATCCCATTAGTACTGGGCAGGGGTGGCCCAGCCTGTCCTGGTCAGCCATGTTGTGCACAGAGGTTAGAGCAGGGTGGGAAGGACCTTGCAAGTGACCCCTACACTGCCTGCCCTGCAATGGGAAGGATGTTTCAGTGCAGGGGCAGTCACTGAGGCACACAGATTTCCTTCTCTGGGCAGGTCCTGGGCAGGGGATTTGCTCCATACCACAAAGAAAGCAGCTCTACAAGGGGCTGTTCCTGTCAGAGCTGCTGCAGGTCTCAGGGAGGGCAGGGTGGGGAGTGGGGTGACTGGGAAGGACTGGAGAGCAGTGCTGGGAAAGGTCAGATGCAGCCAGCGCAAGAAGTATCCAACCACTCCTCTGCTGAGCATGTCCTGAGGCTGAACTCCAGCTGAACAGCACAGTGCAGGTTCCAGGATTTTCTTTACTCACCGCAACTGGACTGTGGATAATCCTCTGTTAATCCCATCCCCGCTGGCCTCCTGCACGCCCCTCCATCAGCTGGGACTGCTTTCCCCTCTTGCTGGCTGTGCCCAGCCTATGTCAGCAGATGCAGGGCTGCTCACTCAGCTCCTCTCCTGCACTTTGAACCCTCCAGGCCTTCCTCACTGCTACCCCCAGGCAGTGACCTCCCATATCCATGTCTCCCCAGAGTCCCATTAGTCTGTGTGCTGAAGCTCTCAGGAGCTGGATGGAAGCCAGGCACAGGTTGGGAGAGGGTTTACAGGCTCTCTCTCACACTGCTCAAATGGGGACAGAGCCAGCAGTTCCCATGCCCTGGGTGCTCCCTGCCACTGACCCCAGGAGGAGAGCCAGTGCTCAGGACTGTGTATGGAGTCCTACTGGGGCTGCTGGGACCAGAGCAAAGCTCAATTTCATGTGCACCTTTTGGTTTACAAGGGGATTTTCAGGAGAAAGGGGAATTTGGCTTTGACAAGCTGCTGTTAGCACCAGTAAGGTCTGCCTGAGTCCCTTTACCACCATAACGTTCCAAAACTGAATTCTCTCTCTTTTCTCCTCCAGAAAAGCTTAAGAGAAACATTTGGTGCTGACAAATATTCCAGAGCAAGGAAAGAAGTGCTGACATACATGTTCTCCAGGCCCATGCAGGTGAGAACAATGCTGTGCTGTCAGGCATGTCTGCTTGTAGCTTTCTGCTGTGTCTCCATCTTCAGTCCTCACCCCTTCTGCATTACCAAGCTGGTTGTTGCACACAGAGGGAGTGAATGAATACTGAACGTGGTGTTCCACGGCTGCCAGCAGCTTCCTCCAGTGCCCACTACCCTGTGTAGCTGGCAGTGGGAGTATCCCTTGAGCAACAAAGCTTCACTGGATGGCAAGGTCAAGCTGAGTCTTTCCTCACTGCCCTCAGTGTCCCTGTTATTACTGTTTGGGATATTTCACCCTTGAAGTTGCATGAGGGCTGTTAGCAGAGTCACAAGGACCCAGCCCTGTGAACAGCTGGTGGGGGGCTCCATGGTTCATATTTGTGCCATTTCTTCACTTTGTGGTATCCCAGCTGGTCCAGAGAAGGAATTAAGAGTAGGGGTGTGAAACTAGCCATAAGCACAGTCTGATACCTGCTCTTGGAAGAAGGAAAGTTCTGGAAACCCTTCAGTCTCCCTCCATCCCAGGTGGCTTTCTTTGACAGTCTCTGCAATGGAGGCTTGTGCTGCTCACACCAGTTGTCATGTTTGGTGAATCTGTAGCTCAGGACACTTCTCTGGGTGTTTATCACCACCATAAAAAGTTTTTGGGAGGTACCAACTGCATTTGCAGCTGGGCACAGCACAACCTCTTCTCCTACCCCACAGGGAGAAGGGGCACGTTCCTGAAATGATCTCTCTACTGAAATGATCTCTCGTGCTTATCAGTGCAGCCATGAATCATCTTCCCAACAACACTCATTTGACTGTCACTCTTCTAATTAGCTTATTTGCCTCATTTACTCATTAGTAGTTGCCTGAAGTCCTGCTGTGTTTCCGGAACTTAGTGCTTGTTTGCAACTGGGACTGGGGTATGAGGCCATTTAGTAAATCGCCCCCTCACATGTGTCCAGCTCAGGAGGGCTGCTTTGTAAAGAGCAGGGAGTGTCCTCTGGAGCTGGATGTGTTGTCCCAGATCCCATGTCCTGCTTTGGGTTATCCTGGTCCCTTCTGTCACATCGTCCTTTTCTGGTGGAAGATGCACTGGTGACATGAATTCCTTCGAGTCCCTCTCTGGTCCTGCTGACTGTGGCACAAGCCTGGGCTTTGCCAGCAGCAGCACATGGAGCAAGCCTGGCAGGATCCATGAGCAAGGAGAAAGTTCTGCAGTGGCACCAAGAAGGAGATGGGCTTTTGGGGACCTACTGACTTGCTGAGATCTTGCTATTGTGGTGTCCTGAGACTGTGGTTGGAGAAGTGATGGGAGTGCTTTCAGATAGCACACAGTGGCTCTCATTAAGGTTTAGCCTTGTGAATACATTAGATCATTACATGAAAGAGCTATCAAGGTTTTGAGGATGAAGTCTTCTGCAGAGTAGATACCAGACAGAAAAAGAGGCAGTTTTAAAGAACATATTCCACAAGACATGGTTTTGGCAGGAACTAGTCTCATTCCATCATCAGAAGACAAAGGCGCCTGTGAGTTCAGGTGTGCTGTGCAGTCCACTCGTACGTGGCAAACCTGCTGCCTGGCGCACCTCCATTATAGGCAAAACACCTTGGAAAGGGGCAAACAACTTCCAGGAGGAAGGAGCTTTCTCTGCAGGGAGTATTTTTTGCTATCTGCCACCAGCATGAGAGCAGATGGAAGAATCAGCCCCATCCTGCTGGATGTCGTGGTCCCTCATGGGGGAGAGGACAGATTTGAGTGTTGGCAGCTGTGAAGCACAGCCACTGAGGGGCCCAGGCTGGTGGCAAGAGCTGGGCCATTGCTCTGACAGATGGTGCAGCAAGACCGTCTGGTCAGGGCACTGAGAAGTCACCTGTACCCCTGTGCACATTGCAGCTCCCAGTGATAAAGCTGATGTTTCAGGGACAAGGCTGCAGCTAAATCAGCCTAAACAACCTGTCCATAGGTTTAACTCCTGGTCGTGCCAAGCCTGTGTCTTCCCTCTTCACTGCGTGCTGGTGGTCAAGACATCAGCCTCTTGGAGGAGGAGGGAGATGGGAAGCAACTGGTAACGCGTGTGCCTGAGGGGGTGCCTGGACTGGCATGCCAGGAGCCTTGTAACAGATGAAGGAGCAGCGACACACCATTTTTCAGGGGCTCAGTCACTCGGGGATTCAATCTGTCCATGAAAGCAAAGCTGCCCCTGGTTGGCTGGGGCTGATTTATTTCCAGGCTCCTAACAGTTCTCCGGGGATTGCAGCAAACTCTGGGGATTTGAGACCTCTTGTGAGTCAAATCTGTTAAGGAGAAAACATCTGCTTCGTGCCAGGCTGATGTCACTGGGTTGTGCTGTCACGGTGGTGACGATGGGTATCAGATAGATATGGGACTGGGCTCCCTGCAGGGTGTAACCCTACTGTGGCCTAGGGGAGTATTTTTGCTGTGATCCTCAAGCTGCTGCAAATGTCAGTGAGGGTCATGGGCTGCCAAAAGGGTGTCCAAAATGGTGCTGGACCTCACAATGGCCAGCATATCAATCAAGACAAAGTAGCCCAGACAACACCATGCAACACAGGAGCTGCAGCATCTTTTCTAACTTTAAACAAGGTGAGGTATAACTTGAAACACTGCTGAGCGTAGGGCAGGGATGAGCCCTTCCCAGTGTCTTTCTCAGAGCAGAGATTTTGACTGATGCTCTGCTTTCTGCCTGCCTGGCATTGTAGGGACCTTCCTGCCTTCTGCCCAGAAGCCTGGCACAAGTGCCTGGAAGCTCCCTGTGATTCCATGCTGTCTGTCAGCACAAGGGCACTCATCCACTCCCGCAGCAGCCTCTGGAGCTCGGCGTGTCTCCCTGCCCAGCCTCATTCGCTGGGAGCCGAGCTAATTGAGTGGAGACCGTACTTCGTGGAGTCCATCAGAAATAATTTAATTCTAGGTTGTGGAAATTGGCAGGCACCACAGCTCCTATCCCAGCTCTTGGGTCTCATAATAAGGCTGGGACTGATGCTGCTTTTTTTAACCTGCTCTATTTACTTGCCCGGATCAGTGCATTGCTGCTCAGCAGGAGCTGGCTGCGCCACTGGCCTGGAGAGCAGAGGATACACCTGCCCAAACCAAGGATCCCAGGACAGCTCTGTAATCAGAGCTGGCTACTCCTGTTTTTTTTAAATCTCTTGCTCTTATTTTTAAATGAGTTCATTCAATCGCCACTGTGCCGTGACCCTGCCACCACCCCCCTGACCTGCACAGCCTCCCCTGCCCGCCTGGGCCCAGCCCCCAGTGTTTTCCCAGCCCCAAGAGCTGGTGTTTCACAGATGTAAAAATAAAAGCTGTAACCTGTGGGATAACAGGGGTGACACAGGAGAGGTTCCTCTTGAAGAGGCTGCTGAGCAGTGGTGCTGCTGTTGCCCTGGTGTTGGTTTAGATGGGCTGTTCAGCCACTCAGCTCCCCAGCTGTCATGGTGGGATGGAGCAGCAGGGATCACAGCAGGGCTGTCTCTGCTGCTTGGAAGCCACTCATACCTGCACCCAGTGCTCTCCAAGCATGCACAATGAGTGTGTAAAGCCTGCACCCAGACCCAGAACCAAAGAGCTAGCATGGGAGCCACTCTGCAAGGCCCCTTGGTGAGAGAGCATCTGAGGTGGGCACAGAACAAGCTGGGCTCTCCCCTGGAAGATGGGAGGATGGCAAATGAGCCCCAGGGCCTGAGCAGAAACAGGAAGCTGCTTAGACCTATAGATGATGTGAAAGTTGATGTAGTCCTTGGGGCCAGGCAGGGACAGCTGGCAGCCAGCAGCTCCCTGCAGTGGCTTTGCCCCTTTTATTCTGTGCTTAGTTTCTGCAGTGCCTGTCCAGCCCAAACTGAGCAGCAAGTGAAGGACCAGCAGCAGATAGGATGTCTTCAGAAGGGCTGTTGGCTGCTGGCTCTGTGTCTCGCAGAGCCAGAGCCCTCCAGCCTCATGGCACCACCTTTGCTCACACCCTTCTCTCGTTTCTCCCCCCTTTCAGATGGCTCTCTACTTCTGCACCGGCACCCTGGATGATGAGACCCTCTTTCACCACTACGCCCTGAACGTGCCGTTCTACACTCACTTCACCTCTCCCATCCGCCGCTACGCCGACATCGTCGTGCACCGCCTGCTCTCCGCCTCGCTCGGTGGGTGCTGCTCGCCTGCATGGGCTGGGCACTGCGGGACAGGGGCCGTGGCATGGCTCTGTAGCAAGAGGGAGCATGGGCGTGTTATTGTCACTTGTCCCCTTTGCAGGTGCCAGACCCCCTATCAAGATGGAGAAAGAGGCCATCCAGAAACAGGCAGATCACTGCAATGACCGGAAGATGGCTTCCAAGAGGGTGCAGGAGCTCAGCGCTGACCTCTTCTTCTCCATCTTTGTCAGGGTAAGACCCAAGGCTATCTTCTCCCAAGGCATCTCTGGATTTCCCTGTGAAGGCCTAGCCTAGATGCTACTGGGCAGGGGCCTATGTCTGCCCACTTGGCATTAGGAAAGGCAGACAGTGAGAGGACATACTCAGCAACCACAACTGCTGGATTCCAGGATCTGGAGACACTGTTTCCCCTCTTGCTGAATGAGATCTGCTGTGTAGTGACAGCCCTGTCTCTTGACAGGAATGTGGTCCTCTAGAGTCAGAAGCCATGGTGATGGGTGTCCTGAGCAAGGCCTTTGATGTCCTCGTGCTGAAGTTTGGAGTCCAGAAGCGCATCTACTGCAATGTAAGTACCTCACCAGTGTGACACAGTGCCAACACTGCCTCACCAGAGCAGCCTGGCATCACTGCAGGCAGTGGCTGTCCTGGTGCCCTTTTGTGCCAGCCCTGCAACCGGCAGAGCTGTGCCCGAGCTGGGCCAGCCATCAGGGAGGGAACCTCCCAGGAGTTTGCCTTCCATCCCTCAGCCTAGGCAGGCACAAGGGACTGGGGGACTGGATCAGCCCAGTCTCTGAGGACTGGCTTCTCCCTGTGATGTGCTGGGGTTGATCTAGCCTAGGTAAAAGGGGATAAAGCCAGATTCAGGGGAACAGAGAGAAGCGTGGATCTGAAGCGAGGACAGGGAGCGAGGCTGGTTTTCATTTCATTTAATCAGATGGCTTATCTGGGGCTGTGGCAGCAGCACTGTGGGCCAGCACCTGCAGTTGGTGACAGCATCCTCTCTTAATAACCTGGTTATATGGCTGGCAATGACATCTTTAAACAGGACATAGAGTGTGATATATGGGCTGGTGGTGTATCGCAGCAGCCCCTGATTTACGTGCTAGGCTCAGGCTCACGGGCTGCTGCATCCCGGTTGTTAAAGAGCTGCAGAGGCAGTGTGCTGAGCAAAAGCAGCCTCAGCCCCATCCATAGGCAAGGTGAAGGAGAGCTGGGGGGGGCATGTTCCCAACACTCTCCCTGCCTGCAGGCGCTGCCCTTGGTGGACTTCCGCTTCCAGAAGGCGGGGAAGAAGCCAGAGCTGACACTCCTGTGGGAACCAGAGGAGCTGGAGGAGGAATCTGTGCCCCAGGTAAGACCCCCACAGCATGGGACAGGCTCACAGCACTATGGAGATAGCATGGAGGCTGTGAGCAACATGTGGATCCTATGATGTCTGCAGGGACAGGTCTGGGAGGCAGGACTTGCCTTGCAGGGTGTCAGGTCCTGCTGTCCCTCTGTGTCCCTTTTCCAGTGAGCCCAACTTCAGCCTCAGCCTCCTCTGCCATCCAGCCCAATCCCATCACTGCCCTCACAATCTGATCCCTCCATAGCCTTCGGTCTCTGCCCTCCCTGTGTGCCCTGCCTCCCAATTCAGTTTTCTCCAGGAATTGAATTAACATACTGTTTGCTTCCTCCTTCCAGATCATCAATTAAGATGTTAAGTAAAATCAGGCCTAAGGCAGCTCCTGTCTAGACCCTTCCCCCCATCCTGGCACTCTTTGCCCCTGACATGGCTTTTTCTTAGGGTTTCCATCCCTGTGACAGGGTTGAGACTCAATTAGGAGAATTTTTTTAAATCAGACTTCCTGAGATGCGGTGTCAAATGGTTTAACAGCATCTAGAAATCTTTCTCTTGTGTCCCTGTCATCTATTAACTTGGTAACTCAATCAATGGGAGCAATCTCGTTTGTCTGGCTTGATTAAGGGTGCTTCTTTGCCAGCTTTTGTCTGGCATGGCTGTAAAACCCCAGCTGTGTAAACTGCTGCGAGCCCTGCCTGAAGGGCTGAATCCCAGCCTCTGCCTGCACCATTCCAGGGCCTCTGCACTTGAGCCCCAATTCCATCCAAGCCCAGCACATCCCATCCTTGCCCACTTAGGGATCCTGACACAGAGTGGGCTGACCCTCCCAACTGGGGTGATTCGTGTGCTGGAGGGTCCTTCCCTTCCTAGGGTGGATGTTGCGATCAGAGTTGGATCCAGCTCTGCAAACATTTCTGCAGACCTCCCTCCCTTTGAAGCTGAGCTTTCCTCTCTCAGCTTGGCTCAGAGAAGCCCTGTGGATGCAGCCCGGAGTGGCCTCAGTTCCCCCTTTCCTACAGGAGCAGGGATCACTTACACCCTAGCAGGGAGCTGATGAAAAATGATGCCCCAGTGTGAGCAGGGCCCATTTTGCTTAAGCAAACAGTTGGTAGAGGAAACTCCTCCACAAACCTTCCACACCTCCTAAGAAAACACTGGAGCTGTCCCATGGGATCAGGCTCTGAGCTATCCTCCAAGCCAGCAGATCCCTGAGGTTATAAATCTCCAGCCCTGGGATGAGCCGGATTCCTATGAGCCATGCTGAACTCTGGTGGGTGTCATCTGGACACTCCACAGCACCAAGCACCCCAGCTCCCTACCTGGCCCCAGCACTTGGCCTCTGCTTCCTGGTTTAGCTGAGGCTGGCCAGGCAGTGGGAGCATCAGGGAAGGCTGCTAGTGAGAAGCTGTGCCAGGGTCTGGGCTGTTTGTTTGGTCCTGCTGCAGAAGGAAGATGTTGCCCCCATTTCTCTCTGATCTCCAGGAGATGACCAGGGCCTCAGTGGACATCACTCAGGAGTGGAGTAAGAAGTAGATCTAACACTCAGGGGATTTGATGTAAAATGACGCTGTTTCGTGGCAGTTCAGCAAAGGCATAAGGCAGGATTGCAAGGAAGAATCATGATACTCCTCCTTTGACTCCCCCATATGTGGGGGGCTTCCCCATGAATTGCACTGCAGCCACCTTGGACAGGCAGGGGCTGGTGCTCAGTAGCCCACAGTTCTCTGGCAGCCAGTTGTGATAGGATTATCCTGCAGGTTGCTCCTCACTGGCCACTTTGGTACATTTAAGTCTCAATGAGATTTTCCTGTTCTGAATGATTAATCTGGAGCAGCTGGCACTGGATGAGCTGGGAAGGATTGGACAAGGTTACACCGGTAGCTCTGTGGCTGCTTCTCCTGGGGTCAGCCCTGAGCAGATGGCCCCAGTGAACCCTGCTACAGCACAGGGCTTGGGGACAGGCTCCAGCAAGCAAAGTCCCCAGATGCCTGCACATGACCCCAGGACAGCCCTTCCCAATGTCCTAGCCAGCTCCTTAACCGTACCTCAAGGACAGACCAGATCAATACTTCCCACTTCTAATCCATACAATTATAGGAAGAGGTGGGGTCAGAGGAGCGGGGAGGTGGCAGCAGCAGCGCAGTTCCTGAACAAGAGGGATTGATTTTCTGGGGTCTTTGTTCCCTTGCATCTCTCTTATCTATTGTGCTCCCTTCCTGGGTCTCCTTTCACTGTGGGAGCACAGGCAGATTGTTCCCTCCTTATGGGATGCTGATTAAATGCTCAGCGTCATGTGGAAAACCCTTCTCACCGCAGCTCAGCACTGGCTCTTGGCCAAGCTCCATTAAGGGATGACGTGGTTCTGCGGCTGGAGAGGGAAGGCACGGGTGGCCTTGAGGGGAGGTTGGGACCCAAAACCAAGGGCACAAATGCCCACAAGTCTTCCCAAACTATGTGGACAGCAAGAGTGGGGCGTGATCAGGCTGGGATAAGTGAGAATGTTTTGGGAGGCTCATTCAGGTTGGTTTGGGTGCCCTGGCTTGTGTCAGAGACAATGGTGTTGCCCTTGAGGATGCTGCCTCCAGCTCTAGGAGGACCCTGGACCCCAGCAGAGCTATCTGAATCTATCCTGCCCCATCCCTTGGTTCCTCATGGGTGCACTGATGGAGGCAGAAAAAGCCAGCACAGCTCTAAGCAAAACTTGGTGTGATTCCAAGCTGCCTGAAAACCCTCTTTTTTCTCTTTCTCTCCCTTGATGAAGGTGATCACCATTTTCACACTGGTGGAGGTGGTGCTGACGGCAGATGGTGGCCCCCTCAAGTACAGTGCCCTGCTCAAGAGGCCAAGCTTGGACAAGTGAGAGCCCTGGCTCTGTGGGCTTCCCACTGCTGCTGCTCCCTCACCTCCGAGGCCCCGCTCTGGCACCCACTGGAGACAGAAGGGACCCACAAGGACTTTGGGGTTTTGAGTTTTAAAACCATTGTGGTTTTATTTCTGGTTTGGATTTTAACTCCACCTGGGAGCAGGGCTCAGAGCCTGAGCCTGCCCCAGGCAGAACATTTCTACTCTCGGGTATTTTTAGCATGATGTTTTCTTAATGTTTTTTTTAAGGCAGTGGTGTCCATCTCTGGCTTCAGTGCCCGTGGGGAGGGCCGAGAGGGGATATGTGTCCTCAGGCGCAGAGAGGGGCTGGCTCCACCATCCCAGGTGGGATGTGGATGCAGTGGGATGCAGCCAAAGCACCATGCAGGAGGGTTTCTTGCAGTGTTGTGTGTCATGTAATAAAAGCTGGGTCAGCAACTGTGTGTGGAGCTCACGCAGGTTTTATTTTGTGCCCTCCATGTACCCTCAGCTGGGAGATCCCAACAGTAACTCATCTCTGGGGAGCCCCCTGCCTTCCCCTGCCTGCCAGTTCCCAGGCATTATGAAATACAAGTGGCCTCACTGCCTGTCCCAGCCTCAGATGTGCTTGGCCAGAAGATGGGCAGGTGTTCCCAGCTCCTGATCCTGCAGGTATTCTCTCAGTCCCTCTCACTTCACCAGGAGTCCCTGTGTGTCTGCTCCAGACCTTCACACCTTGGCTTCCAGCCTAACCCTGCTCAGGGACCCTGTGTCCTTGGATCCAGCGCCTCACTGACCAACTGACCTCTGCCATCTCCAGCCACCTCTGCCTGCTCTCTGTCCCCATGTCCCCTACCCAAACTGTGAGGATGTGTTGGACGTGTGGGCTGCTCTGGCAGCCTCCACATCATCCCAAGCAGTGGCTGGTAAAGGGATTGATGTCTGGCAAGAAGGAATTAATCCATTGTGCCAGGCAGGGAGCCCTGCGTCACTGCCCCATCAGTGGTGACAGCCATGGCCCTGGCACCAGCACATCAGCCCTCTGCAGGAGCCAGGACCTGGCCAAACCTCGACTGCCTGGATCAGGACGGGGGATCAGGATTGGGTACAGCACACTTCCTAGGAGCTGGGGAAGCCATCAAGGACACCTGTAGTCCCCAGGACTTGTACTCCTGCAGCGTCCTTACAGACGGCCTGGTGCAATCACAGGTGGATGTCACGTGATGCTGGTGACATGGGGCTGTTTCCTGCCCACAGCAGGTACCCTGCTGTGCAGGTGTGCTGGCGTGGGCTGCCCCAGGGCAGCCAGTATGTCAGGCACCAGCTGTCCCAGGAGCTGATAGGCAGTGTGTGACTCTGCTGGGAGAGAGGACCAGAGGACACTGACACCAAAGCCAAGATGTCCACCCCCTACGCCTCAGCCCAGTGTCCCCCCTCCTCGGGAAACCAGGCAAATCCAGCCTGGCCCAGCTCAGCCTGTCGGCAAAAACAGCCCTTTGCCCTGTGGTCTCCCTCCCACTCCCCAGGGTCCCGCAGGCAACCGCCCCCATGGGAGCTGGGGCCCAGAGGTGCCCTGGTCCTCAGGGACGGGCTGGAGGTCCTGCCTTGCTGGTGGGGGGCAGGGATAGCCCCGGGCGGGGGCGAGGGCACTGGGAGGGCCCTGGGAGGGCCGGGAGATAGTCCGTGAATGTTATCAGCCCATCGTCTCACGGGACAGGGAAGAGCCATAAAGGGCTGTCCCCTCACCCTGGACTAAGGCAGCATTCCAGGAGGGAACCGGGGTGGGCAGCATGGGGTGGCCGCTTTGCCCTGGAACCTGCCTTCTCCTCTGCTTCCTCGCCCAGCTCGCTGCTGCAGCCTCTGGTGACAGGGGACGTGTGGGACAGTGGGGTAAGAGCCTCTGGTGGGGGATGCTGCGGTTGGTGTCACTTCTCTGGGGATCTCCAGGGACCGTGTCACCTCCCCTTGGGATACCAGCAAACGGGAACCCTCACAGCCACCTCAGGGTGCTCTGAGACCACAACTTTTGAATAGGTTGGTCTCAGATCACCCCTCCAAAGCAGGCCCTGCCCCCTGTCCCTGCTGCTCCCAACCCCCATCCCAATCCCCCATTGCTCCCACTTTGGATAAATAGCCAATAGCCACAGCCAGCCGTGGTTATTCAACCATTGCACACTCGCTGTGGCTGACCCTCAGGCTCCTCATCTGCTCTGCCAACAGGCACAAGGGACTTCTCTGCCAAACTGTGCCTCAGTTTCCCTTCTGCAGGCGGTTTCTGAACAATGCTGGTCTGCAAAAGACCATGCTGATCTCCAGGGGTTTCCTGGTCCTCCATGGCGGGGGGGGGGCTTATAGCAGGTAAATTCACCTCGGGTGGAGATGGCCACACTGGACCCCTGGGGGTGCACCTGGAGGCTCCCTGATACATGGTTACACCTGGCCGGAATGGAATGAGACACCTACAGCTCCCAGCTCTGCTTTCACCTCCAGATGCTGAGAAGACCCCGGGCTACTGGAATAAAGGTGCCAGGAGGAGGCTGGAGTTGGCCCTGACCTTGCAGCCAGCAGCACAGCGGGCCAAAAACATCATCCTCTTCATGGGTGACGGTGAGTGCCCAGGCCCTGCAGGTCGCCAACAGCCGGGGGATGTGGCTGATGAGAAGATGGGGCTGGGGCAAACCCTCGGGCAGTGCCTGGGGAGGGCAGGGCTGTCCCTGGTCCTGGCCCCCTGCCACCCAGTGACTCAGACATGCCCACAGGCATGGGGCTGTCCACCATGTCAGCAGCTCGCATCTACAAGGGGCAGCTGGCCGGTGGCTCAGGCGAGGAGAGCGTCTTGGCCATGGAGACCTTTCCCCACATGGCCCTGGCGAAGGTGAGTGGGGCAGTGCTGGGGGGAACAACTCCTGCTGCTGCTGCTCCTTGAAACCCCACTGCACCCGTCTTGCTTCCAGACCTACACCATTGACCGGCAGGTGCCTGACAGCGCTGGCACGGGCACCGCCTACCTCTGTGGGGTGAAGGCCAACGCCAGGACTCTGGGACTGAGCGGGGCAGCCGTCTATGGAAAATGCCGCACCACCTTTGGCAACGAGGTGGACTCCGTCCTGCACCGGGCCAGGCTGGCAGGTACGGGGTAGCAGGAAACACTGTGGGAAAGCCTGGCATGGCCATCCAGTGCCGTGCAGGTTTGGATGGACTCACTGTAAACCCTTGCCCACGCTGCAGGCAAGTCTGTGGGCATCGTGACGACCACGCGGGTGCAGCACGCGTCCCCCGGGGCAGCCTATGCGCACTCGGCCAGCCGGGGCTGGTATGCTGACGCCAACATGCCCAAGGAGGCCCTGCGGGAGGGCTGCAAGGACATCGCCTACCAGCTGGTGCACAACACTGACATCAACGTGAGCTGGGGAGCGGGACTGGGAGGGAGGGGGCACCAGGAACGCTGGGAGGGTCTGCTGAGCTCCCTGGCAGGTGATCCTGGGCGGCGGAAGGATGTACATGACCCCCAAGAAGACTCCAGACCCCGAGTACCCGGAGGACCCAGATCAAAATGGCACCAGGAAGGACGGCCGGGACTTGATTGCTGAGTGGCTGAGTGCCAAGCAGGTAGTGTGCAGGGCGGAAGAAGGAATGTTCCTCCAGGCACAGGGTGTGTGCCATTGGCACTGGCTCTGCTCTCGCTGGCAGGGTGCCCGCTACGTCTGGGACAAGAAGGGCCTGGATGCAGTTGAAGATGACTCTGTGAGCCACCTTCTGGGTAGGAGCATCACTGCCTGCACCAATGGCAATGCTTCCTCCTCCTCCCCTCTCTGGAGGTGTTGGTAGGGGCACAAAGCAGCCCCAGCATGGACCCCCTTGCCCTCCTCCCCCAGGCCTCTTCGAGCCCAAGGACATGAAGTATGAACTGAACCGCAACACATCCACAGACCCCTCCATTGTGGAGATGACGGAAAAGGCCATCCACATCCTGAGCAGGAACCCCAATGGCTTCTTCCTCTTTGTGGAAGATGAGTAGCTCCAGGAGGGCAATGTGGCTGGGGCTGAGGTGGGATGTGGGTCCTGGGAGCAGGTGGCCATCCAAGGGAACCAGGGAGAGGGTGACAACCACATTCCCCGTGCAGGTGGCAGAATCGACCATGGCCACCACAGTGGCCGGGCCAAGCAGGCACTGATGGAGGCCGTGATGCTGGACCGGGTGGTGGCACGGGCGGGCGAGCTCACCTCCCCCGCTGACACCCTGACCGTGGTGACAGCCGATCACTCCCACGTCTTCACTTTTGGGGGCAGCACACCACGTGGCAACTCCATCTTTGGTGGGTCCTGCAGAGAGGCAGTGAGTGCCTCTCTTTCCACCTCACCCTGTTGCTCCCATAGGAGGCTGAGCTTGCCCAGGCAGGGAGCTGGGGAGAAGTACCCAGCTGGGACAGAGGGTGACAATGTTTTCCCCTTTTGCCAGGGCTGGCCCCCAAGAAAGCCAAGGACAAGCGAGCCTACACCAGCATCCTCTATGGCAATGGTCCTGGCTACAGCATCCGTGATGGGGCCCGTCCAGCTGCCAGCCTGCCTGCTGCAGGTATGAGTCTGCTGGGGATGTGGCAGAGCCATGGGGTGGCTGGGGACAGATTCCCAGTGAGTCTGCTGGGGATTGGGTGGAGGCACAAGGTGGCTGGGGACAGCATCCCACTTGCATAGCCACGGGTGCCACACAAGGTCCTGGTGCCACTGTGAGGCTCAGGAGTCACTTGGGCAGAAATCAAGCTGATGAAGGAGTGATGGGAACTGTGATGGGAGTGATGGGAACCCCACCCCTGTGACATGTCAGGGAGCCAGACCTTCAGTCTCATTTCTCCTCTCCCCCCTGCAGAGGACAAGGACTACAGACAGCAGGCAGCTGTGCCCCTGGAGACAGAGACTCACAGTGGGGAAGACGTGGTGGTGCTGGCCCAGGGCCCCATGGCCCACCTCTTCCACGGGGTGCAGGAGCAGCACTACATTGCCCATGCCATGGCCTACGCTGCCTGCCTCGAGCCCTATGCCACAGAGCCTGGGTGCAGGGCAGCCCGCAGGGCCTCCCATGGCACACAGTGCTCCCCACAGCCCCTGCTCGCCCTCCTGGCCCTCTGCGTGGCTGCCCTCATAGTGAGGGGCTGAGACTCACAGCTCTGGCTGAGTCCCACTATGGAAAGGAGCAAGGGGTGCAATAAAGCACAGGTTGTTTGTCTCCATCCGCCGTGCAAAGGTTCACAGTGGTGATCACCTCCTGACGTACTGCCCCGTGCCTGCCTCCCCAGTTGGCTGTGGCTCCTGGTTCTCCCCTGGCACCAGCACTGGAGGCACTGGGGTGAAGGAGATGATAAAATTGGGTGAGGGGAAGCAATGTCCTCCCCAGCTTTGCCCGGTTGTGGCACAGTACACAAGGGTTGGTACGTTCCTGTGAAGGGCTGAGCAAGGAGCAGAGTTTCAGTCAGCATCCGTGGATTTATTGCTCAAGAAAGCCTGGGCAGAGAGCAGGGTGCTTGGTGCACGCGTGACCCCAGGTGTTCCCTATACCCACCCTTTTCCCAGGTCCAATGCTCAGAGCTGCCCATGGCACCCTGGGACAGGGCATTGTGCTTCCTGGCACCACTGCACCGTGGACAGGGCAGGATTTCCTGCCCGCACTGCACATCTTCTTGTCCTTGTATCTGTCTGTGCCCCAAGTCAGTCTGTGCCCAGCAGGCAGAGGGTGTTGTGCCAAGGAGGTACCATCAGCCCAACCCAGCAGCCTTTGCTCGAGCTGCTCGGCAGAAACGTGCTGAACCCCTCCCCCCACTCTGCTAGACCTGATCCCTGTCCAAAGTCCTTCCCCAGATCTGCTGGATTTACAGACACTGCCAGCAGCGTTGGCCTGTCAGATCTCACCATGCAGCTCCTGGCATCCCTCACCCTCTGCCTCTGCGCAGGGCTCAGCACCGCTGTCATCCCAGGTGGGGACAAGGATGGGGATGGGTGCCCGGCTGGCTGCACTGGGTGTCCAGGGAAGCAGAGCGTCAGCCTGGCTGGCCACAAGGAGGGCTTGGGGAGGTGAGCTGGGGCTGCCCGGCTGAACAAGGATTAATGGGTGTTAGTTACCCCTGCTCTTCTGGGGTTTTTGAACCAGTTTTCCCCCAGGTTTTCACTTGCTTCTGTGCTGGGGGCTGATCTGGGGGAAGTGCCCGTATACTTTATCACCACTCCCTAGTATAGATTTGGCCCCATCCCACTCGCCAGATAACTCCCCATCATGTCTGGTTTTGCTGTGCCACCTTGTTCCCTGGGGCCAGGCAGTCAGTGCAAGCCTGCATGGTCTCCCCCCACCCCAAATAGCCCCCTGAACCACTTGGTTCACGTTTTTCCTGGGAGTGCCCAGGGAACAAGTATCCCTGGGATGTGGGTACCCTGTCCCGGGGATGCAGGTGCTGGTGAGCTGGGGCTGATGGGTGTTTGCACTGTCCCAGTGGAGGAGGAGAATCCATCCTTCTGGAACAAGCAGGCAGCTGCAGCCATCGAAGCCTCCTTCAAAATCCAGCCCAGGATACGCCAAGCCAAAAACCTCATCCTTTTCCTTGGGGATGGTGAGTCCCACTGGCACCCATAGCAGGCAGGCTGCCATGGCCAGTACTCTGCTGAGTGGGATGTGTGGAGGGTACCTGGTCCGGAGGGTGACCAGGACCCTCTCTCTGCCCAGGATTCGGGATCCCTACCATCACAGCCACCCGCATCCTAAAGGGGCAGCAGCAGGGGAAGCTGGGCCCTGAGACCCCTCTTGCCCTGGATGCTTTCCCCTACGTGGCTCTCTCTAAGGTAAATTCCAGCATGCTGGAAAGGGGCCATGGTGATCCTGGGCATGGGGCCATGGTTATCCCAGGCATGGGGCTGCTGGCACCCCAGGGCTGCACATATGCTTTGCATGGGGTCCCTCCCCATCCCACACGAGTCCATGGATGAGTGAATGAGCATGGCAGGGGGTACTGGGGGGACATGCCACTGGGGACCCCTGCCCTGAGCCCCTCTGTCCTCGGCAGACCTACAATGTGGACAGGCAGGTCCCCGACAGCGCGGGGACAGCCACAGCTTATCTCTGCGGGGTGAAGGGCAACTACCAGACCGTGGGGTTGAGTGCGGCCGCCCGCCACTCGCAGTGCAACACCACGGCCGGCAACGAGGTGATCTCAGTGCTGGAGCGAGCCCGCAAGGCTGGTAATGAGGGATGCAGGGCTGGGGGGATCCTGTGGGGACAAGGGGTGCCACACCGGGGGCTTTCCCCCCATGAGCATCCCATAGCTTGGTGGTGGGGACTCTGTGTTGCCCTTGGTGGGGCCTGATGGGCGGGGTTTGGCAGGAAAGGCGGTGGGCATCGTGACCACGACGCGGGTGCAGCATGCATCGCCCTCGGGCACCTACGCGCACGTGGTGAACCGGGAGTGGTACGCGGACGCCAGCATGCCCCAGGACGCGCGGCTGCAGGGCTGCAAGGACATCGCCTGGCAGCTGGTCCACAACGTCGACATCAACGTGAGCGCCCACGCACGGGAGGAGGAGAGCAGGGACTGACCCCTCTCAGGGCACCCCCACTAACACTTCATCCACCCCATCCCCTCCAGGTGATCCTGGGTGGTGGTCGGAAGTACATGACCCCCGTGGGGACACCAGACCCTGAGTACCCCACCAACAGCAAGCAGAATGGGATACGTGAGGATGGGAAAAACCTCATCAACATGTGGCTGGAGGCACGGCCGGTGGGTGACGCATCGGGGACAGTCCTCTGCCCACTGCCCCTGGCATAGGGCCAGGCACCCACTCACCCCCTGAGGGATTTGCCCACAGGGTGCCCGCTATGTCTGGAACAGGACAGAGATGCTGGCTGCTGCCGCCAACTCCAGCGTGAATTATTTGATGGGTAACAAATGACCCCTGTGCCAGGACCCGACAGGTGCTGGGACACTCAGGCACTGATGCTGTCCCCAACACATTCCCTCATAGGTCTCTTTGAACCCGGGGACATGAAGTACAACCTGGTGCGTAACACTACCCTGGACCCATCACTCACCGAGATGATGGAGGCAGCCATCAGCATTCTGAGCAGGAACCCCAAAGGCTTCTACCTCTTTGTGGAAGATAAGTTGGGGCTCGTGCCCTTGGGGCCAGTGAGAGGGGGCTGTAGGTTGGGGGTAGGAGTTGGCATGCTGTTGTCGGTCCCCAGCCTACTGTGGGTGCCCATTTGCAGGTGGCAGAATTGACCACGGCCACCATGATGGTGCAGCCCATAAGGCACTGACAGAGGCAGTGGAGTTTGACCAGGCCATCAAGCGGGCAGGTGCCCTGACAGACGAGGCTGAGACCCTCACCGTCGTCACCGCTGACCACTCGCACGTCTTCTCCTTCGGTGGCTACACCCTGCGCGGCTCCTCCATCTTCGGTGGGGCTCTGCCAGGCCTGTGGCACCCTGACTGTGGCCAGAGGGGTGATATGGGTGTTCCTTGGCTGATCCTCCTCCTCCTCCATTGCCCCTTCCCCAGATGTGGCACCCAAGACAGCCACTGACAAGAAGAACTACACATCCATCCTCTATGGGAATGGCCCGGGATACCCAGGCTCCGACCGGCCCAACGTGGACTCGGACACAGCCAGTGAGGGCTCAGAGACCACGGCTGGGTGGTGGGGTGGGGCTGGGAGCCATCACTGCCACCCCTCACTCCCTTCTCTCCCCCTCCCAGTGCAGTTCGAGTACCAGGCCCAGGCGGCTGTGCCCCTCGACTCGGAGACCCATGGCGGTGAGGACGTGGCCATCCTGGCCAAGGGCCCCATGGCCCACCTCTTCCACGGGGTGCAGGAGCAGACCTATGTAGCCCATGTCATGGCCTACGCCGCCTGCATTGAGCCCTACACTGACTGCCTCCAACGGGACTCTGCCCCTGGCATCCGCGCCACGCCCCTGGCCCTGCTCCTGCCTGCCCTCCTCCTGCCCCTCTTCCACTGATCCCGTGTCCCTAGGGCACTCCATGGGACAGACTCACATTCCCCTCCTCCTCCCAGTGTGGCACCTGCAGGCAGATGGCATCTTTCTGAAGCATCCCTGGTCTGAATGCAGCAGCCATGGGGACACCAAATCCCGGGCAGTGGGGTGTTAAATAAACACGGGGTGTGACACTGGTGGGACAGGTATTTTCGTGGGGTGGGGGTACCTGTGCCATGTGGGCAGGGCTAGGGGTGCTGCCCACTGCTCCCATCCCTGGCCATGGCCTCTGGCAATCACCCAGCATATCCAGTGCTTTATTGACCAGAAACAGCAGCAAAAAATACAGCAGTGTCCATGTGCCCACGCTCCCAGGCAGGCTGGCATCGCCCGGCCCCAGCTCCGCTGCTGTGCTCCACCCCAGCAGGGCTGGTGCATGGACAGGATGGGGCTGGCATGGGGAATGCTGGGGAGGGCACCGTGCACTGGAGGCTTTTGGCATGGGGCAGCCCCATGGTATCTCTGGAGTCCTCCCCCTGCTTTGACTGGTGCTGGGATGGGTGTGGTAGGGCTGGGTGAAGGGTTTGGGATGGGTGGACAGGAAAGGGGGTACAGGGGTGCCTGGGCATGCCCTTGTTCCTCCATGGGGAATGAAGACCCCTCAGTGAGCAGGGCAGTGGGTAGGAGGGGGATGAACAGGAGGCAGCTACCCAACCCAAGTGTCTCTGCTGCCTACACCCCTATGGCAGGTGCCTGCCTTTGGGGTGACCCCCTGTGACACCCAAGGGTGCCCCCTTTACATGGAGAATAGGAAGGGGAGATGGGAGGTTGGGGAGTGGGCACAGGGTGTCACTTAGGCAGGGGCGGGGATGGAGGGTCCCAGCCTGCTGGAGGGGGATCAGCCTCACCACACCGAGCACTTGTGCACCGGGTTCATGGGCGAGTTCTTGGGGCAGTGGAAGACCCGTCCAAACTCCTCAAACTGCGAGACACTGCCCAGGACCCTGCCGAGAGAGGGGAGGACCTCAGAGCTGGCCACCCCCTGCCCCCCACACTGCTGCCTTGCACCCCACTCAGGGCACGTGCTCACCCCAGCAGCACCCTGACCCCTGCCCCAGGGATATCACCCAAAATCTGCTGGCACCAGCACTCCTAAGGATGCTCATCCCACTTTGCACAGCACTGACATCTGTGGGGAAGGCTGGCACACACCATACCCCCAGCCTGCCCCGTTTTGGGAGCACCCAGTACCTGTAGTGCTCCGGGGCGTGCTTGTCTGTCAGCACCTGCAGGTAGATGGACTGAGATCGCCGCTTGATGCACCAGTTCTGCAGGGGAGAAAGGTTCCATGGACAAGCCACATGGGGCACCCTGGGTCCTGGCAACCACCAGGACACAATGGCCCTTCTGGCTGCTAGGGATTGAGGGCAGTGATGCCGCGGTTGAATTTGTTATTGTAGGGTCTCCCAGGAGCCTGTGTACATGGTATAAGTAGGCTAGGAGAGCTTGGAGTCATGTTTGTTATTGTAGGGTCTCGGGGGTTGTAAGCTGCCTGGCTGCAGGGTTTCCTAGAATTTTATGATCCTATGTATTTGTTACTGTGGAGCCTCTGGAAGTCATGGGGGACACACTAATTTATTATTGTAGGGTCCAGAGGAGCAACAGGACAGTGTGAGGTGCTGCTTCAGGGCTGAGCTCTGTACCCTGAGCCCAGGACCTGCTGATGCAGCCAAGCCCAGCCCCTGGCCATGGGCCCTCCCCATCCCTTTGGGCTCCTGGCCCTACACGAGGTCCCACACACCCTCCTGCCCCAATACCTATTACATGTGAGGAAGACAGGGGCTCACCTGGGCAAAGGCGATGAAGAAGAGCTGGTCATGTGTGTATTTCATGTGGTGCAGGGGGTGCTCGGGGCCATGCTCCCGCACCCACTTCTGGTAGGCCTGGAGAACAAGGGGTGCCCTCAGCATGGCCTGGGCACTCCCCCAAACCCACCCTGAACCTACCCCCTAGCCCCCAGCAACCAGCAATCAGGATCGTCACCCTTTGCTGCAGGGAGTAAGGAGGGGCTGGGGGGTCTCCTGCCCACTCAATAGGGATGGCATAAGCAGCTGCCCCATGGCTGTGACACCCAGGGTGGGGGGACACTTACGTAGTAGGCGAGTTTGAGCCCCCCCATGTCAGCGATGTTCTCCCCCAGTGTGTGTTTGCCATTCACCTGCCAAGAGAGGAGAAATGACAGCGCGAACAGAGGTGTCCCCATCCCCACCCTGACACCGAGGCTGCACTCAGTGCCCTGAGGTATTTCCTAGCTAATGTGATGAATTGTTGGGTCCCAGAGCTGGGCAGGGCAGAGTCAGTTCTCCTTCAGGCACCTAGCCCTAAGCAATGGAGCAGCAGGGACCCCACCATGGGACAGTTGTGCCCTGCTGGGCATTGCCTGGCAGGAGATGGGGGGG
>WAAE01025719.1:432612-454436 GCA_013400495.1 Nicator chloris
CCCAGGGCAAGGGGATACCCACACAGACTTGTCCACCTCCTGCCGGATCTTCTTCACTGAGAGTCTGATGCCAAAGGCGATGCTGTTGAGGATGTTCTTGAAGTAGGTCTTCTCATCCACCTCAAACTGGGGGGGCACAGGCACGTCAGGGGAGATGCCAGCCCCAAGAGTGTGGAGGGCAGGCCTGTGGTGTCCTCCCACCCCTATGAGCCTTGCGTGTGGATGTGTCACAAGTGTGTTCTCTGTCCCATGCTGTGTGCCCACAGGGGCAGCTGCTTCACTGTCAGCTCTCTGAGGTCCCTGGGCCATGCCAGCACCGCCAGCCCTTGCAGAGGATGGGGCTGAGCTCTGGGGGCTGCAATGTGGGGAAGGAGACACCATCCCAGGCCCCAGGGACTGTATGGCACTGCCGGTGTGGGGCACCCCGCCAGCAGTGAGCACAGTGAGCACCAGGAGGGGGCTTGTTTTGGAGTGGCATCCCCACTGACCCTGATGCGGATGTGGGGACCATCTTCCCCCACCATGTGCCCATGCCCTCACATGCTCCTGGGCTATCTCTTGCCTCATATTCCTTGTCGATGGCCTCTGGCTTCAGGAGGAAATCGGGGTACCCAATCATCACCATCATATACCTGAGCTGTGGGCAAAATGAGTGGTGGGTTCAGGCCCCTATCACATGTGCCCCCATGCTGCTGATGGAGCCAAACAGAGGAGTGCATGCTAGGGGCCACTACCTTGGCCCTGGCTGCTCTCCGTGTCTCCTCGTCCATCCAGTCCAACTCATCCAGGCGCTGGTCAAGGATGTATTTGATGTCCTCCACCAGCTGCTGCACCTATGGTGGGTCACCATGGTGCTGGCACAGCATCCCCACCATCCGTCACCGGCCAGACAGCCCGTGGTGGGGGCAGTAAGCACTTTGGCAAGGTGATGGGAGATCATGATGGCTTCATGCCCATAGGCAGCATCACCTACCTTGGCTTTGCTGGCAGAGGAGAAGTGCTCCTCAACGAAGAGAGCTCCCAGGGCCATGCCGAAGTGCTTGTTGGCCTGGCTCAGGCAGATCTTGCCCGGCTCAAGCTGCTTCTCATTGCCCTCCATCTCCTTGGAGAGCTCGTGGATGGCATCGCGGAAGGGGGTGGAGAGGTGCTCGCTCAGCACCACCACGATGCGCCACAGCATGTAGTTGTGAAGGATCCTGTGACAGGGACAGGATCAGCCCTCAGCATGTCCCCAGACACAGGGGAGGGTGAGAGCATACACCAGGATGGGGACACCCCTGCCTGGGAACACTTCAGGGACACAGGGGGGGCCATGGCTGGTGGGGGCACAGGGACAGTCTGGCACCATGTCCCTCCCTGATGTGTGATGAGTCTGGTGACCTCTAGCATGAGAGGCTCACCAGGTGTCCAGGCACGACCAGGATGCTGTGGGGCTCACAACAGTGCCTTTTCCTACAAGCTTTCCCAGATTTTCTGTGCCCAGCCCGGCCTTCCCAGGAGGAGGTTCCAGCCACAGCTGTCCTGTGCCCCCTGCCAGGCTGGGAAAGGTGCCAGGGGCACTGGGGGTGCCAGCCCCCCTCACCTGCTGGGTGTCACGCGGATGAGGTCGGACACCTTGTGCATGTAGTCGGTGGCCAGCAGCACCACCTCCTCCTCCTCTGAGAAGTTGTCATGGAAGATGCGGTCCAGCAAGCGCTTCCACTTGAGCTGCCAGGGCAGGCACTGTCAGGGGGCACAGGGAGCCCCACTCCATGCCACCCTGGAGGGGACCCCCTTGAGGCTTTCCAGCCTCCTGTCAGAGGAGCCTATTATCCTCAAGTGGTGGGCATTGAGGGCATGGAGCAGGGGGACAGGGACAAGTGTGGGGCACAGGCAGATGGGGGACAGGGGGACAGGCTGGCACCAGGGGTACTCACTGTGGGAGTGATGCGCTGCAGCTCGGCCAGGGTCACTTTGTGGTACATGCTGCCAACGTCCCTCCGCACGTCGTCATAGTCGGACACAGTGATCTGCACAGGGTGGGCATGGCTGTCACCATCCCACTGCCCACCTTGAGGGTGACACAGGGATAGTACACTGGGATGGGGCACAGCTCTGGGGCAACAGGGCATCTCTGATGTGGGTACTGACACACATCCTTCCCACTCCCTGCCCCAGGAACCCTCTGCTGACAGTGGGACCCTGACGGCTGGTCAAAAGGTCCCCAAGGAATTGATTTATCTGAGGAATGGGCACACACATCCCCCCAAGGCCCAGACTGAGGTCCCCAAGGCCTGGGTATGGAGTCTACAAAGGCCCAGAGTGACCTCACAAGGAGTTGATGCAGGGCTGGAGTGGTTGTCCCAAGGGCTCAGACTGGGGGTTCTCAGGACGTGGGACTGGGTCCCTGAAGCTCTGGCATGGGGTCCTCAAGTGGCTGAGATCCCCAAGTTCCAGGTATGAAGGTCCTCAAGGGCTGGGAGTGGAAGTCCCAAGGGATTGGAATGGGATTGCTAAGGAGCAGATATAGATATCCCCAAAAATCTGTGACTGGGTTGTCCAAGGGCTGGACAAGAGCACCCCAAAGTTGATGGCATGCATCCCCCTCACATTGGCGAGGTGCTGCTCCAGCTGCAGGATCTCCTGGGCTTTCTGCTCCACGTGCTCAGCTCCCAGGAGAGTGAGCAGTCGCTCCATGAACACTCGGTACGCAGCCAGGATCTGTTCAGAGGGAAGGCATGCTCAGTGCCACCCCCCACTGTCCTGTGGCACCCCAGTCACCAGTACTGCTGGCAGTGGGGTGCCCTCTGTCTGCCAACCATATTGCATGCTGGTCCCTCTCCTGGTGTCCCCAAGGCACTGCTGTGCCCCCTCACCTTCTCGCTCTCCTCATCCTGCCCCAGGTAGAGGGTCCGTTCGGGCAGGGTCAGCCCGTCCTGGTCGATCTGGGGGCAAGAGATGGGCAGTGGGTGAGCAGAAGGAGCGCAGGCTGTGCTGAGCCAGGCACCCCTTGCCTTCCCCATATCGCAGAGTGCCCCTGGTGTCCCTGGAGGCAAAGGATGGCAGTGTGCTGGACCAGCCTCAGGAATGGGCACACCGGTGCCTCAGTTTCCCTCTTGCTAGAGGCTGCAGGAGCTGCAACAGGCAGCATGCAACAGGCTGGGAGTGCTGGGCAGAGAACAAGCCCCTGCTCCATGGCCTGAATGGCACAAAGGCTGCCTCATAGCCTGCCCTATGCTGCCACCACTCTCTGCCCCATCCCTGCTCCCTGGTGTCCGCCCACCTGCCCCGTGGCCAGCCCCACTCCTATGCTGCAGCCTGCATGGCAAGCTGCATGGACATCCCCGCTCCTCATACACACCCCTGCTGTGCTGTAACCACAGGCACAGCCTCCAACCCATACACACACCTGAGCACGCTTGCCCGTATGTGCACACTCACACACACACAAGCACAGAGGTAACTCGCCCCTCTGGACACACACCTATGCATGCTCACATCCCTATACACGCACCATCCATTTTACCTCTGTTCTATGCACACACATACACAGAGAAACACCCATCCTCTCTCTCCGTCTCAGCTCCCCGCAACTCACTTCACTACCTCCCCTCCACTCACACAGCCGCAGGGCTGCCCGCACAACCACGGGACCTCCAGCCTTCCTCCCCCATCTCCCTCATAACCCCTGCCCCCTTTGCTTTCCCAGACGGGTGCTGAACCCTGCAGCCCTCACATACATCCCTCCATACACCCTGTCCTCACATACCCATCGCACACCCACCCCAATCACACCCCCCCCCGACTCCCCAAGCCCTGACTCCCAGCCCTGGCTGTCACACCCATCTCCCCCGCACGCCCACGGTGTCCCACCCCGCGCACTCCCGGTCCCCGCTCAGCCCGCCCACCCTTTCCCTGTGACAGACGCTCCCTCTAGTGTTACACACGCGCGGCCCGGAGCAGGCAGCGCGCCGCCCGGCCCCGCACACTCACTCACACTCATATCCCACACGCCCACTCACAGGGAACGGGGCGGCTCGTCCCCACTACTGTGTCCCCACAATGCCTTCGCCATCACCACCACCTCATCCTCACCAAGCCATCACCATGTGCACCCGTGCCCACCCTGTCCCTGCTGTGCCCACCTCCACGCCCATCACCGAGCCCACCACGACATCCCTGCTGTGGCATTGCTGTGTTCCCACCATGCTCACCACTGCATCCCCACACCCACCAAGAGACTTTGCCAGCCAGAGAAAGACCACCTGTACTCTGGTGGCACTCTGGTGGCAGGAGGGACATGGCCTGGCACGGTGGGAAAGACTGAGGAAGCCATGGGAAAATGCCCTGCCACAGTGCTGAGGGGTTGGTGGGCATCTCCCTGCCCCTGCCTGGGGCTTGCTTCCTGTGTACAGATGGCAGCCACAATGCCAAGGTGAGGGGCTTGGCTGCCAGCACTCTGGAGATCCTGGTACCCCTCTGGGCTGTCCTCACCACCCAGGCAGGTGGCACTGCCTCACTCGTACATCACCCTGTCCATGCCCCCAGCCCTGTCCTGGAAGTGTCACCCACACCCCAGGGTAGCCTGTCACAGGGGTCCCATGCTGGGAAGTCAGGAGGGTCCCAAGGACAGGAGGGGACCCCACCCCAGCCATCTGCTATAGCCAAGCCCACACACTGCAGAGGCAGCCAGAGCCACTGCAACAAGGACAGTGACATCAGGCAGGTGTCAGCGGCAGTGGTGGGTGGCTGGGGCAGGGGGCAGCCACAGGGGGACGGTGCCCTCACCCGGATGACATAGCGGGAAGTGTTCCTCTCGTCCAGGCTGACGGTGAGGGAGAAGAGCACGGCAGCACTGTAGACCCCCTGTGTCTTGTAGAGCAGCTCATTGATGTCCCTGCGGTCCGGAGGGGCATCCCAGCCACCACACTCCGCAATGACCTCCAGCATGGGCCGAGGGCCGAGCCGATCGATCTCAGCCCGGTCCAGGCATGAGCGGAAAAACTCCTTGACCTTCCTCTCTGCCGAGGCGCGGGCTCGGCGCCGCACGGGGCGGCTCAGCAGCGCCCGCAGCTTGGCCTCATTCTGCTCAGCGATGGCCCCGATGGTGCCGTACACCAGCTTGTCCTCAGGGATGCCGTGTCGCCGGAGCCAGCCGCCACAGGCGAAGGAGTAGAAGTCCTGGCAAGGGTCGATGGTAGCATCCATGTTGGCGCTTAGGAAGCGGGATGCCCGCAGGAAGGCCTTCTTCTCCTGGCACCCCTCCAGGCAGTAGCTGTCCCCTTCAGCCGCCAGGTACTTGAGGACCAACATGCACGTCAAGATGACGCAGAGCCCCGCAGCAAAGACCAGCCCTGAGAGCAGACAGACCTCCCGGCGGGTCCAGCGCGGCAGCCCCCCACGGCGCTTCTTAGCCCCTGCGCCCAGCTGGAGGGCGAAGCCATTGGGCAGGGTCCCACTCTGGTACTTGCTCACATACTTCACCTCCTGAAATTCATCATAGTGTGCTGTCAACGAGTAGGTCTTCTCCATGGCCAGGGATGGGGCTCCCCGCCAGCAGCAGTGGTGCAGGGGGCTCAGGGCAGGGAGAGAGCAGGCTCAGGCAGCCCACAGTTCATGCTGGAGCCGTGCCTGCCACGGGGAAGTGGTGATGTCCGGGTGAGTCAGGAACCTCCTGGAAAAGGCAGAGGAGATGGATGAGGAGGAGTTTGGGAGGAGCAAGGGCAAGGGGGTTGCTTCTTGTCGTCATTGCTGCCTGTATATCCATCCCCATGTGTGCCCCACTGCTGGCACTGGGACTGTCCATAGTGCCAGGAGCTTGGTGGCACCTCTACCCCATGGCTGTCCCCTCTGCCAGTTCCTTTGGTGACAGGGCAGGGTCCTGCTTGCATGATGGCAGGCTTCAGTCCCCGGCACAGCTAATCCAATACCCCCACACACACCGACACAGCGCTCCAGCCAGTGCACCCATGCTGGGTGGACGTCCAGGGTGTTCCAGTGAACCCAAACTTAGCACCATGAGACCCTTCCCAACCAGAGAGAGCACAGGGCTGCCAGCCCCTCTCAGTGGGGTATGGATGGGGTGAGCAGCTTGGGGAAGAGGGGCTTCGGGGAGAATTGTGAGGGGAGGCATTGGGTTGGGGTGCTGTGGGCTGGGTCAGGTTGTGTAGCCCCATGTTGGGTTGCATGGATGGTGCTGTGCCGTGGTGGGTGGTGTTGCATTGTGCTGTGTAGGGTGGTGGTGCACCGTGTTGCATTGCGTTGTGTCAAATCATGGCGCGGTGCGTGATGTGTGACCAAAGTTATTTCCAGTCTGGGGGGAGCCCTGGACCCCGTGGACACCTCACAGCATTCCCCCACAATCACCACCACCATCCACCCAACCCCTCTCCCTCCACTGGCTGGTGCCCGACAGGCAGGGGTGTCTGTCAGGGGTGACATGCTGGGGAGGACGGGGTCTGCCCATGGGGAAAGGAGGGTGGGGACATAGATGGGTTGGGGGGTGCTTCTAAAGGAGATCCCACTTCTTGGTTGGTGTAGAATGGTATCCGGATTTGCAGGTGAGGGAGGACGGGTTGGGGACAAAGAGCTGCTCGGGAGGTGGCCACTATCCCCACAGCAGGGTTCCCCCACGCCCCATTCCTTCCGCAACTTGGGCAAAGTTGTGCCCCGGCGCAGCAGCCCGGCAGTGCCCGTGCCAGGGAGCTGCTGCCGTCGGAGTTAGAGGGGACGGCAGCCGGCACGGCAAAGCGTGGAGGGACCAGGGGGCTGCCCAGGAATCTGGAGGGATGCTGCTCAGTGCGCTGCCCGAGATGATCAGAGGATGCTCGGGGGTTCCCGGAGGATGCTGCCCGCGATACTCGGGGGATGCTGCCTGCCCAGGATGTTCAGGAAGGTGTTTGCCGGGATGGTAGGGAAATGCTCGGGAGGTGCTAGGGAGATGCCGGCTGGGATGATGCCTTTGGTGCTCGGGGGGATGCTCGAGGGTTGCTCGAGGGGTGCTCGGGAAGTGCTCCCCGGGATGATGCCCGGGATATTCGGGGGATGCCCGCGGAGTGCTCGCCGGCAGGAACGGGGACTGCTCCCGGGGTTGCTCGAGGGGTGCTCACCGAGGTACTCGAGGGATGCTGGGGGGATGATCTTCGTTCTGCTGCCCGGGAAATACACGGGTGCTCGGGGGTCGCTCGTCGTTTGCTCACCGAGATACTTGGAGGATGCTCCCGGGATGCTGGGGCGACGCTGCCGGGATGCTCGGGGACGCTGTCCGGGATGCTCGGGGGACCCTGGGGGTGCTCACCGGCTCTCTCTCGAGGGGTGTCAGGGGGCTGCCGGGGGCTGGCCGGCCCCGCGCCACCCGTCCGGCCGCGCGCCCCGCGCTCGGCTCCGCGCACCGCGCCGCGGCTGGCGGAGCGGCGGGGCCGGAGGGAGGCGGCGGGGCGGGGAGGGGGTGGTGTCTCCAGCCCGGCTCTCCCGCAGGCCAGGCTCCATTAACGAGATTATTATGCAAATGAAGCAGCCCTGTGCCACTCGCCAGCCTTACCTCATCCCCGCCGGCGGGGTGGTAGGGCAGAGGGGTCCCTGGGCTCGTGTACCCCGGGGGGGCTGGCACAGGGCTGGCAGTGCCAGTCCGCCTGGCATTCCCCGTCCAGGGACACTGCCGCCACCCCCCGGCAGCCGGACATTCAGGAGAGGGACGGGTGGGCACGGCCGATGGCCTGTGCCAGGAGCATCTCGGCGGCGCGGCACCTGCCCCCCTGCCCGGGCACCCTGGGGGGCCCGTCCCGTCCCGGTCCCGTTCTGTCAGGGTGGATGCAGGGGGCCAGGACTGTGGGTGGCCAGGAAACAGAGCCTGGAAGGCTCCGGGTGAGAGGGTGGGTACGGGGTGGCACGGGATGGCACGAGGAGGAAGCCGTGCATTCAAACACACGCGAAGGTCCGGGAATATTAAACTGCATTGCAGATAAATCCCCAACATAAATATCGTGAGCTGCTCTGCCACGGGGGGGCCCAGCAAGGAGATTTATAGCCCAGCAATTCCCACGGTGGCCCCCTGCAGTGCCTGGGTACTCTGGCCCCCCGCGGCCGTCCTGCCTGTCATGCTCAGGGGTGCCCTGCTACCCTCACCCTCCTGTGCCACTACATCCCTGGGTGCTCAGAGGGGGCTCTAGGTCTCCTGGGTGCTGGGGACGGACAGCACATACTGGGTGCTGTGCTGTGGCATGGGCCCTGCTTGTCATGTCACAGGTGGCTCAGTGATGTGGGACCTACTGTCTTGTCCTGTGGGCACTGTGGGCTGGCCCTAGGCACAGCTCTCAATGCCTGGGGCAACTGAGGCTGCACTTTCTTGTGCTGGGGTGCTGGGCATGGCCCGGGCACAGGGCCTTCTGCAGCAGTGAGACACAGCATCACCGGCACAGGCAGGGGCACACATGTACATCACATGCACACCCACATACACTGACATGCACCAGCACAGACACACACTCTGTGCCTCCTCACATATTCTCACATTCAAGCATACACTGCCATCCACAAGTACCCTGGCACACTAAACACAAGCTCAGGTGTTGCAGCTCAGCTTTCATGGGGCACAGGCCAAGGCAGAGACAATCAAGGATCCCACGAGAGAGACGCCCCAGGCTTGGGCATTCCAACCAGCCAGGTATCACCAACCCCAGTGGGATGCAAGGACACCCAGTCAGGCTGCTTCATGGGTGGGCACAGGGAATCCAACCCTGCTCATGAGGCTGCTGGCGGGAAGATAGGGGCATGGGACTGGGTGCCACGCACCAGCCTCCTCATGCCTGCTCAGCCCCAAGACACACTTGGTACCTTGGCTGGAGCATGATGGATGCACATGGGGTGCGGGGGAGGGCCTGGTGTTATTAACAGCCCTGGGTATTGCTCCAACAGGGCTGTAAAAATTAAAGGCGTGTGGATATAAAATAATGGATAAATCTGAGCTGGCCGCAGAGCACTGCAGTGTCCCACAGGTGTTGGCATCTCAAAAAGCCAGGGTACAGCAGGTGTGGCACAGGCACCTGTGTGTAAGTATGGGGCATCAGGCAGTGCCTGCACTCACTTCCAAATGCTGACTTTCCCCAGAAAAGTCCACTGAGTGCCTTGAGAGGATACGCAGGCAGTGGCAACCTGTGGAACTGGTACTGTGAGGCAAGCAGCTACTGTTGGAGCTGGGATGGAAGAAAAGAGTTTACTCCTTTGCAGTCTGGGCTGGGGGACCAGGCACCTGGTTCTGGATGCCCAAGCACTGCCCAGCCCACGCACACCCAACAACAGGATCAGTGCCATGGGGCCAACACACCCAGAGATCACCAGGTGGGTGTGACCATCCCGTGGCCCAGTGCCCTGATCCCGGGCAGACCCCAGACAGCACACAGCTCGCCAGCCCCACTCCACCCTGCCCATCCTGCGGGCCACCCCGCCGGCATCCTCATTTTCCCCAAGATTAGCCGCGGCGCGGGAGCCTCCGCACATCGCCAGCAGGTGACAAATAAGATTTTTCCACTCTCCCGAGCACCCGGCATGGGTCTGTCATTGAAAATGTAAAGCAGCGCGGTGCCAACCTCCGCCACCCGCCCTCACCTCTGTCAGCCCCTCAGTGCTGAGCACCCAGCCAGACGAATCCCCCCCTACCATCACTGCTAGACCCCCGCTGCACCCGCTGCGCTCACTCAGCAGTCCTGGGGTGCAGGGCATGGTGCCTTCACGCTCAATAAAACAGGGCAGGTTCCTGGGGGGTTTCCATAGAGGGGTGCTAGTTTGGGAGTGTCAGCCTGGGTGGGCAACACGGCCTCATAGTGTCCTTTGGGTGCACCTAGATCCCTGGTGGAGGTTGGCACCAGTGAAGGGCTGTCCCTTATAGGAAACACTGGCCCAAGACTTGCCTGTTTAGGATGGGCAATCACCCCATAAATCCCACCCCAAGGAGCCCCATCCCCAGCACTCAATGCGGGAGTATGAGAGTGGTCCACCCCACAGCTGGGTACATCCATCCATAACCCACAACCCTCACCCATGGACTCACCTTTCCCAAACACCTCAGTGCCGCCCCAACCCACCCCAAAACCCCTCAGTTTCCCCCAGCTCCAAACCTGGCATCCCATTACTGCCATGCCCCCAGCCCAGAGCAAGGCACTCCCCCAGCCCTACTCCCCGCTGCCGCCGCCACGTCTCCCCTCTGCTATTGTCAGAGGGTTGCCTCTGCCTCTGTCTGCGAAATTAATTCGGAGGTGGAGAGGGAGAATTATGTAAAGTGTGGTTATTCTGGAGCAGCGGGGGAAGTGCGGCTGATGGCAAAGTGCCTTTTTGTGTGTTTAATATGCATTTTTTTCCAGCGGTGCATTTTCAGGCGGGTAATTTGCTGTCTTTTCAGACCCCGATCAGTATCATTTCTCCGGCAATGACAGCTTTTATTTGCACTGAAATGAATGCTGCAAAATTTCCAAGAAATAGCCGAGGCCCTGTTGGCTGCCCACCCCCGCAGGGCCGGGGCATGGGCACCCACCCCCGCAGCCCTCTGCCCACGGCCTCGCTTGGCAGTGGAGTCCTGGGCAGATGCGTGAGCCAGTTTGCACACCCCGAGTTCACAAGGGTGTGTTCTCCCCTGGCTCCCCCTTCCTGGAGCCCTGTGTGCACATCAACACGTCACACCTAGGGATGGGTATGTACACCCATACCAACGTGTGTGCACGTACAGACTCCCCTTGTGCACGTGCACAGCCCCCAGCACAGCACCCCCTCCCATGTGCACTTGCACGCACACTGTCAGAGACATGCATATCCCTGCCTGTACACACACACACACACACACATTCTTCATTCTGTGCTGGTGGGCCCCCACCCCACTTTGTATCCCCCTCAGACCTTGGCATAGCACCCCTGATCCAGAGCACTCAGCCAGCAGGAGGGTTTGCGGGTCCCCCATTCACCCCGCTCTACCCCAGCACAGCCCAGCGCTCGGGGAAATCAAGGCACAGAGGTGGCAGGCACAGACAGGTGCTCTCCTCACAGCCCATTCCCTCTGGGCACACACAATGGGTGGGAGTCTGGAGGAGGTGCAGGGGTGTGAGTGTGGCTGTTTGTCTGCACCTCTGGATGCTGGGAAAGAGGAAAAATGCTGTTTGTGTAGGTGTGTGCTGCATGGGCGTTACGTGCCAGAGCTGCGACACAGGTGTGCGGTGCTGCCTTTGCAGCGGCCGTGATGCTGCATGTACACACCTGGCTGTGCATGTGCGTGCCCGTGTCAGCCCCCTGCCCATCCCACGGTGTGTGTGACGGTGTGTCTGCAGTGGAGCCATGGGCACACGGGTCCATGTCTGTGTGTGGGCATCTCTGACTGGGACAGCAGCCCTGGATGTCCCCAGGCACAGCTGGCTCAGGTGTGACATGAATGGTGTCACATGCAATGGTGCACCCTCCTACAATGCTGTGGGGGGCTGCACAGTCCTAAGCCTGGGGTCCCATATACCCCAAGCCCTGGGTCCCCAGCTGCATAGGTGCTGGTGCCCGGCGTGGCCAAGGTTAACTCTGCTGGAGCCCATGGGCACAGTGAGGGGAAGCTTTAATTTAATGAAGTGTGAGGCTTTTTATGGGCTTTTAATTACATGGTGATAATTAACATTATAGGCCTCTGGGTCCCGCTGGTGCCAGGCTGCCCTGTGCCAGCTTCCAACTGTTTGTAAATAAATCCCGCCGGATGTGTGGTGCCCACCCCAGGGCACCCAGCTCCTGCAGCAGGGAACAAAGCTAGCTCCAGCACCCTCCTCCCCAGCCAGGGCACAATCCACTGCAAAATGTGGGTCTCCATTATTTTTTCCCCCCAGCTGCACCCATCCACCTGGGTTTTTCCAGCCCTCTGTCTAACCAGAGCTGCCAGCCAGCAGTGCCAAATTTGGTGAGAGCAGGCACAGGCAGCAGCACCACACTTGTCACCCCTGCTGGAGCCCAGCCTGGCCAGGAGCAGCCCCCCATGCTGGGGCTAATAGGAAGCAATCCATCAGGCAGCACTGGGCACACTGCCCACCCGCCAGGCACCTGATGGATTTACTGTCCAGCACCCAGGCAATTTCCGGCCCTCCTCTAATCAATAAGGGAGGGCAGGGGGCAAGGCCAGCTTCCCCCTGCAGGTCATGATGTGTGTGGGGAAATAACAATGCCCCAAGAAACAAGTCAGGAGACTCAGGTGTGTGGGTAAGGACCCCACCACAAATCATTTCCCCATTTCCTGCCAGGACCAGGGGATCAGCAGCCATAGGGGTGGGGGGACTATAGGTTAAAGCATTTGAATGGCCCCCATCCAACAGCACTGGGGGTAGTGAGCAAGATCCAGGGTACCATACACTGCAGCCATTAGGGCCAGCATCCAGCTACCTCCACTACCCACCCAGCCTCACACAGGGAGCTCAGGCTTCCGGGCTCCCCTCCCCCACCCTTTCCCATTTAATTTTTCCTAATGAAAGGCAGGAGGATGGCGGGGAGCTGGGGCACCAAGGTCGAGGCTGTCTTTAATCAATCCCCGCTGCTGGCTGGGTGCCCGGAGGAGCTGGCGGAGGAGAGGATGGGGGCTGCGGCAGGGGAGGAAGTACAGAGGGGGTTGCAGGGTGCAACTAAGAGACTCCCAGCAGACAACTGGAGCACCCAGTGCTTGCCCCCCCACCAGGACCCTGCTATGCCCTACCCCAAAGAAAAGGCACCGTGAATGCACCGTGCTGCCCATCTGGCCCCAGAGTTGTGCCAGGATCCTGCCAGGGCAGCTTTAATCCTCTGCAGGAGACATCCCCAAAAATTAAACCCCCTTCCCTGCACCCACCTCTCACTGTGGGGTACCCTCTTTGCCCACCAGGATGGAGACACTGGTGCCATCCTCAGGCTCAGGCTGCTGAAGGCACTGGACAAAGGAATGTGCAGGGAGCCACGGGGGACCTAGGGGTCACCTAGAGCTGGGTGCTGGTGACAGCACTCACCCCGTGCACCAGCACGGTGGGGCCCAGCCCACGGGTGAGCAGTTCCAGCTGGTGCAGGTAGAGCGGGTAGAGGCTGGTGTCGGCCGGCGGCCGCGGCAAATACAGGAAGCGCACGGCTGGCGCGGGGCTCTGCTCCAGGACCAGTTTGTTGGCAGCACACACGTACTCATCCGACAGTTGGGTGGTGTTGGTCGGGAAGTTCACAACCCCTTCCTCCTCTTCTTCCTCCTCCGCTGGCCCTCCTGGGGGTTGCTGGCAGGTTTGCCAGTGCAGGCGGGTGATGGCATCCCAGGGCACCAGCTGGATCTGGGCCTGGATGCGCAGGTCCTTGAGGAGCTGGCGCAGCTTCTCCTCCTGGGCATGGGGCATGGTGCCTGCCTCCACGCAGAGGAAGAGGCGCAGGCGGGCCCGGCGCCAGGCCCGCGCCATGTTGAGCACACAGGCCATCTGCAGCAGGAACAGGCTGCAGGTGTCGGCGTAGCGGGCGCTGTCGGGCCGCAGCAGGTTGACAGGCCAGACGTGGATGGTGGGCGGGGGGTTGGCGGCCCGCCGCAGCTCCCAGGCCTTGTCCAGGCTCTCCAGCTGCCGGGCCAGCAGGACATTACGAAGCATTTTCAGGGCGTCGGCCACAATGCCCACGTACTCCCGGGCTGACAGCAGTTTGGGAGTGGTGGGTGCCCGCAGTGGGGGGAAGCCCAGAGGGACCTCCTCACGGGCACTGGTGAAGGCAGGGTGCCGGGCCAGACTATCCTGCGGTGCCTCATCGTCGTAGAAACCCAGCACCAGGGTGTTGGGGCGCATCCCACCTGCCAGAGAGACCACACCAGCCCAGATGAGCAGAGGCAGAGGGCTCCACCAGCCCTCCTGGCACTACAAGTGTCAACAAGCCCCAGCTTGACTTTGGCATTGCCCTGCTGATTTCAGAGCCCTCAGGATCACACCTAGATACCTCCAAGACCTGACTCGATTTTCGCACTGCCCACCCAATGCCTCTCCCACTTGGCTTTGGGACTGCCCAGACTGGGTGCTTCCAAACCCCTTGGCATACCTTATCCAGGTGTTCTCAAGTGCCTCAATACTGCCAACAGTGACATTTCCAAACACCAACCTGCCTACAGCATCGCTCACCCCAGATGTCTCCAAGAGCAAACTTGGCTCTGGCATTGACTGTCCAGGTGCCTCCAAATTCCTTGGCACTTCTTAGCCCAGAGGAACAGCAGGATGGACCCTCACCCATGTCCAGACCAGGCACCACTTACCAAGGCCAGAGGTGAAGAGGAGCTGCCGGACACCATGCCGCACTGAGGGTGCAAGGGTGAGGCTGACAAAGGCCTTGACATTCAGTTTGTCCACCAAGCTCAGCCACGAGTCCTGCTGGGGCTGCAGCGGGTCCGAGGGCAGCATGTCTGGGTGGGGGACAAAACCAGCATCAGTGGAACAGATATCCCTCCAGATTACTGGGGCTAACCCTGGCGTCCACCCCTGCTGTAAAACCCTGTGCCCACCCTAGCACCCATAAGATGCAGATGCTTACAGAGAGAGATAAAAAATTATACATAAACGTATTAAAAAACCCCAGGCAACCCCATCCCCACTCCCCAATTTCAGGCCATTAGTCACCACAGCAACAGCAGGGAAGGGGGAACAGAGCCTGTGCATCAGCCATGACGTGTGCCAGGGAGAACACACGTGTGCAAACCAATACACACGAGGGTGCAAACACCCCCAAGGCACCTGGACACACAGCAGCAGGCATGAGGTGAGGATGGACACAGGCACACACGTATGCCTGGCTGTGCCGAGTGTGTGCTGGGTGTGTGCAGGCACTAACCTGGCTGGCACATGCCTCATGTGCACACCAACTCCAACACACACAGGACACTTGTGGGCACGTGTAGGCACGGACATTTGTGCACACAGATGTACATAAGTGTGTGTGCACAGGAAGCATGGGACAGACACAACTCACTGATGTTCCCCAGACCAGCCACACCCAACGTGCCACATGTGTGCCCAAAACCCTGACATTCCCCAGCCATCAACTGGGCCGCAGTGTCAACCCAAGAAGCTCGGGAGTCCTGTGGCACTACAGCAAAGTGCAGAGGCCATTAGCACAGGAGACAGCACAGATCCTCACCCAAGTCCTGCAGCTCCACATGGCCCAGGACATAGAGGCCACTCTTCTTGAGATCATTGACAAAGTCGATGAGGCGGGCGCTGCCTCGTGGGTTCTGCACCATCAGCAGCATCTGTGGGCGCCAGAACTTGACATGGTCCTTCCGCACATCCAGCATCAGCAGGTACTTCCGCACCTGGAGGACGGAGGGAGGGAAACAGGTGAGGAACCCTTTTTTTTTTTTAGCAAACCACCCCCTGGGGATGCCAGTCCTGAGGACATGCTGCCCAGGACACAGCTGAGCTGCCACGGGGACACCAGCTTTCTACCCCATAATGGGAGAACAGGAGGACAGGGCTTACCTGATGAAAGATGAGGGCCTGGCTGATGTAGCCCCAGGTGCTGCTGGGTGACAGGTAGTGAAGGGCAAGGAGGAGGAGGAGGAGGAAGCCCAGGCTCGCCGAGGCTGACACGGGGCTGATGAGGAACATCATGACGCAGCAGCCTGCAATGCCCAGCAGGCACGTGTGCCACGTGAAGTACCGGAATGTGGGCCTGCAGCAGGGAGGAGGGGACACCTGCTATCATGTGGTGCCCATGCTGCCTGTAGGGAGGGCACAGCAAGGGGAGCTGTGCCAAAGGGCTACACCAGCGACCCCCAGTGATTCTGCTGTGCCAGCCCAGGGCATGTCAGGCACCCCATGCACCTGGAGAAGTTATGGAGAGGAGATGGTATCTCCCAGGGCACTGGGCAGCCTGTGCTGCCAGCCCTGGGCAAACAGGGCAGTGATGGCCAAGGGGCTGGCACTGTCCTGGCACACCCAGGTAGTACTGGGCAGCGCATGGCAGCGCCAGCAGCCATGGTGCCTGCTGCTTCTGGTGCGGGGAGGCAGAGGCAGGGAGGCGAGAAGCTGTTATTTTCTCTAATTGCTGTTTTTCCTGAAAGGTAATTAAAAACCTTTTCCGCTGCGCTTGATGGAGACCTCAGTGAGGGGAGAGGGGAGGCACCAGATGTGGGGTGGGCGAGGGGCCTGTTGCTACCCATCCCAGCAGGCTCCCCCCAGGCACTGATCCAGCCCCATTCTGTGCCAAGTCAAGGAAGCAGCTGGGCAGGGCGGATGGGGACCAAGCCACAGCCTGGCACAGGCATCAGCTCTCCCTTGGGAATGGGGTCTCTAGGGGACGCCCAGGCAGTGCCACCCAGCCCTACTTGTACAACACCTCTGCCCACCTGGGAGACCTCCCTGGTCAGCATCCTGCACTGAGGGTAGTGGGCATCACCCAGGAGGGAGATCAGGCTCCTCCCAGCTATTCCCTGCACCCTAGTTTTGGGCAGCCCTACCAGCCCAGGCTCACACCAGAGTACCCTACACCCTGCACCCCAGGCTGAGGCTGCCTGCCACACACACTCCTTCCTGGAAGATATTTTCTCCTCCTCCCACCCAGAATCCCCATTCCTCCCTCCCCCTTCTCTGTTAGTTTAATTAGCACTAATGGAAAGTGGGCTCCATCACTGCTTGGCAAACTGCCCGGGGGATGCCGGCCGGGCACAGGCTATAAATTACCTCTGGAAAGCCTAAGGGGAGGGGGCGGGTGGTCCCCAGTGGTGCTGGATTTATCTGTACCCACTCAGCAAAGCAGTGCCAGTGCACGAAAACTGTGCCAAGCCAGTGCCATTCCAGGACCTGTCCCCTTCTCCCTCCTCAGGGATAGGGGTGTCTCTGCCCCTCTAGTGCCCAGGAGAGGGGTGTTCATCATCTCTGCCCACTATCTCATCATAAATCTCAGGCACAGGGGATGGCAGGGGAATCACAGATAGAAGACTGGAGGGATGGGTGCCTGCCAAGCATATCAGCACATCCTCTCTCCTCTATACCAGTGGGTACCTGAAGTTGGGGGCTGAGGCCCATTCCAGTGCCAGGCAGGCCAGGTTGACAGTGGCATAAACCAGGAGGAAGAAGGTTGTCACAACACTTGCAATGGTGTTGAGCTTCCCAGAAAAGAGCACAACCTGCAAAGAGCACAGAGTGAATGCACACCAAATGCATGTGCCCAAGCCATCTCTGTCCACTTGGGGTGTATCCCAGGGGTATGATGGGTAAGGGTACAGACAGGAATCTCTTTCCCTTTTTGTGATTTATCCTTAATTTATGGGATACCTCCCACCTCAGGGAGGGAAGGGCACAACTGCAGCAGGATATCCAGGGCAGGGGGGCTGGGGGAGGAATCCCAAGGGGCAGGGGGATGTGCCAGGCTCCACAACACCCAGCCCAGGTGACAACCAACCTTCACCCAATGAGGCCAGGAAAGAAGCATCACTGACAAACTCACCTGCACCACCAGCCAGGAGAGGATCACTGCCATCACTGGGTTCCCACTGGCAGATGTCTTCTTGGCCAGCGCCAGTGCCCGGCCTGCAAGGCAGAGCAAGGAGGTTGGGCTGGGACACCCCAGTAGGTAGCCACAGGTTCAACCACCAGCCAGGAGTCCTGTCCCCACCCTGAGTGCTGGGGCGGGGGCAAATTCCAGGGCACGCAGGTGACCCAAATGGGCACACACCAACCCACAAATCATCACCTCCGCACCAAGAAGGGAGTTCCCCGGTGTCAGGGCTGATCCCCAGCAGGGACAACCTGCTGAGTGGGCTCCAACAAGGGCCAGTGCACTCTGGGGACTCACCAAAGAGATCATCCCGGGCCAGAGCGTACAGGATGCGGGATGCCCCAATGAGGTTGCTCATGGCTGCAGAGAGAGTGGCAGCATAGATGCCCACAGTGACCAGCGGGGGGAAGATACTGATGTCACGCAAGAAGCCATAGTCTTTCTGCAGGAGGATCCTGGAGAGGGACACAGACACACTGGCATCCGTCTCGGCCCAGGCCAGCATGCTCTGGCACCAGGCACACCCTGACATGTGGACAGGTACCTGTTGCAGGTGGCACACATGAGGAAAGCCAGCAGGTTGTAGACGAGGTAGGTAAAGAGCACAGCAGAGATGGTGCCCCGCGGGATGGAGTAGCTCGGGCGCTTCAGGTCCCCTGTGGGCAGGAGCAGGCAGCATTAGTGCCCACAGGCACAGCTCACCCCTGATCTCTCCCAGCCTCAGCTCCTGTTCCCAGTGCCAGCCTGCCAGGCACCTCCTGTCCATACCTGACATGTTGGAGCCTGCCATGATGCCAGTGCAGCCGTTGAACATCACTGCGAACACGGAGCTGAAGCTCATCATCTGCCCGGTGGTGTAGTCCACTCTATACTCACCTGCAGGACACAGGAGCACGGGCTGTGACAGGGTGTCCAGGGTGGCACAGCCCCACCACATGCCCTCTCCTCTATGTCCCGACACACAAACTGCAGGAGAAACCACCCCACTGCACCTGCTTTGTGCCCACAAGCTGCCCCCACTGTCCAGCAAGCCCCAGGTGATGCGGCAGTGCCAGTGGGCACGGCAGACAGGGTGGGGGAAGCCTCTCCTCACCGCCCAGGTTGTCTCGCAGGGTGTTGAGGGAGAAGCCGGTGAAGAAGCCATCATCAGTCTCGGTGCCATTGATGTTGGGCAGGCGGATGGGCACCTTCAGGGGCCGTGTGGCGAAGAAGCTGACAAGGATGGTGCCCAGGACAGCTGCGACAATGAGGAAGATGAGGAAGGTGGCTTTGGCGTAGATGGAGGCACCCACAAGGCACACGAGGAGGCAGAGTGCCAGCAGTATGGTGCCGTAGAGCAGCTCGTACCAGTAGCTCTGGGGCAGGACGTGGATGCCTGTGCCTGTTTCTTGCCCTGGGCAGAGACAAGTCAGGATCAGCAAGGCTTGGAGGGGCCATCACTGGGAGCTGAGAGCTACCAGCGTTGTGTCAGGCATGATGGGCACCAACTCACTGGCCAGAGGGCTGAATGAGCCACAGTTGGCTATGCTGGGCATGGTGCTTAGCTTGCCTGGCACAGCACTCCAGCTGATCAGGCAAGGGACACCTGCTGTCCCCTGGCACCATGCAGGGCAGTACTCACCAGGCGGGATCCCAAAGCTGTCCACGACTGCCTCCACCAGCCCTAGCACATAGAGGGCACTGCCACACACATTGGCCAGGAAAAACATGATCCCAATGCTGCCCCCAAACTCTGGGCCCAAGGCACGGCTGATCATATCTTGCTTGAGTCAAGGGAAGATGTCAACAACACCAACCACCATTAGATGCTCCCATCCCTCTCTCCCCGGCCAACAGGGTTCCAGCCTCACCGTGGCACCCCAAGGCCACTGGGCAGTCACTTAGCTTTGTCCCACATGCCCTGTCCCAGCAGCACCCACAGCAAAGGATACAGTAGGCTCCTCCAGCATCCAGTGCTCCGTTGGTGGCAATGGCACACACAGATAGCACCGTCATGCCAATGATGAAATATGCCACTGCAAACATGGCCAGGGCCTGGTACAATCCAGCATGACCCACCACGAACCCTGCCAAGGATGGGAGAGGCCAGTATGCCCATTAGCTGAGCATGGACAACCTGCAGGACAGAGTCCTTGGGCACTGCCACCATACAGATCTCACCCACTGAGGCACGCAGCCACTCTCATCCCTGTGCCCACAGCTTCCCTCAGGAGCTGCCAGCCCCCTCCATTCCAGGATGAGGATGCTCCCACCCATAGCAGCACCCACCAGTGTCCCCCTCCCTCAGGGTATCTCCATCTTCCACCAGGTCTGGCCCAGGTGTACGCAAACACCGAACAAACAGGGAAGGGGCTCTGCTCTGGGACCCCTGTGCCCTGCTGCCACCCTTGTTCCCCAGAGCGGGGAGTCAGGAGCTCCGCACAGGGGTCCCGTTGCTGCCCTGCTTGCCTACAACACAGCAGAAGTAGAAGCAGTCTGGGTGTCCCTGCCAACCACGGCACCGCTCCTAGGGGTTGTGGGTGGGTGTTCCCGAAGAGAGTGGGCCCAGAGCCCCCCCGGCCCTGCCTGGGGTTACAGAAGCTATCCCGGCTGGCGACACTGCGGGCAGGAAGGGGATGCCCGCGGCTGTGGGCGATGCCCTATCTCAGCCACAAGCCAAGCCGCGGATGTGCCCGCGGGAGAGGCAAGGCGGGGTGACCGGGGCACCGGCACCACAAGGAGCCCTTGGGGCAACAGGCTGAGTTTGGGGGCAGCTGCCGTGGTCCCCAGAGAGCCGGAGGGCATCCGAGTGCCAACTGTAAGGGTGGGTGGGAGTGTTGGTGGAAATAAAGGGATGCCCCAAAAGCACTGTGGGCATAAATAGGAGGGGCTGCTAACCCAGGAGATCTGGGGAGCGTGTGAGGTGTGGGGAAAGTGGGGAGCTGACAGGGAGAGCCTTGGGCCACCAGAGTGGGGAAGTTCCTCTTCCTGGCAGCTTTCCTTCCCCTCCACCCGACACCTCCCCTACAGCCCCACGGTCCCTGGGTTAACACAGCCCCGGGCGAGGGGGCCAGGTCAGGCAGGGAGACGCTGGTGTCCGCTGTGGGGTTGGGGGGGATCAGAGCCTGTATGAAGACCCCAAGCAGGCGAGTGGGAAAAGGTGAATGATTACAGGGGAGCACCGTGCCCCCAGCTTGGGGGTTCTCCCAGACAGGGGAATGCTCTCAAGGCCCCCCCCCCACGGCCCAGCGGGGCCCCCCGGGCACGCAGCCAACTCCCGCCCTGGGCTTTTCGTGGGCGGAAAGTGAAAGAGGAAAAGCTTTTCCCGTTCCCGGCCCAGGGCAAACACTGCCCGCCCCCGCCTGCCCCGGGCTATAGTGGAGCACCCATCCCCTCCAGGGCCCCCCAAAAGGCTGCCAGCTGCCCCAGTCCATGCCCATCCTGCCCCCTACGGCTCCCAGGGGTCACTCATAACATAAACTGGGGGCAGACCGGGAAACAATGTATGCCCTCTGCACACACACAGAGGAACACCAGGGTTCTACCCTTGGGACGCTGGGTGGGATGTGGGAGACAACGGGGGTGCTGGAGCCTGGCACTGAAGGATGCCTGGGAAGCAGCGGCGTCCCAGCACTAAGGGACAGGTGGACATGAGGGCACTGAAATCCTGTTTAGGGAAGGTACTGGGAAGACACAGGAGTCCCACTCCAGGAACACCAGGGTTTTGAACTAGGGTCCCTTATGGGGGTCCCTAAAGGTCCTAACTGGGTTCCTGTCCCTGGGTCCTGAGTCCCGAGCCCCCAGCCTAGTGGGTTCAGCTGTGGACACACAGCTCTGGGACCCCAGCCCGAGGTGGAACTGAACAGGCAGGGGAAGAGCACGGGGGCCCCAGACTGTGGGCACTGGGGTACGCACTGGAGGGGAGCACTGGGACTGCAGCAGAGAAGGAGGCTCAGGAGAGGGCACTGGGAGGGCACTGGAGACCCAGATTAGGTGGCTCGGGGTTCCAGACGTGAGGGGCCCGGGATTAGACGGGGGCCGGGCTGGAGGTACCAGGCAGAGCTGGTGACTCTCGAGGGGCCCCGGGCCACGGCCAGGAGCAGGGGCGCCCCGGGGGCGGCGGCACTCACCGAGGCGCAGGAAGAGGACGACGCTGAACATGGAGAGCAGCGTGGGCACCACAACGCCCAGGAATGTGGGCAGCTTGCGGGAGGCGGCGGCGGCCCGGCCGCGCTCCCGGCCCCGCTCCTCCTCAGCCGAGCCGCCGCACAGGCGATACGTGAGCAGCGCGCTCCGCTCCGAGCTCGCCATGGCCAGGCCCGGCTCGGCTCGAGCCCCGCCGACCCCGAAAACCGCCCGGCCCCGGCCCCGGCCCCGGCGGCCCC
>WAAE01025720.1:0-65731 GCA_013400495.1 Nicator chloris
GCCCCTCCGAGTTATCCCCATTCTGGTACCTGGCACTGTCACCCTACTCGCGTCCTTCGAACTCGTCCCACTCCTCCCCGCACCCCAAAACCCGCCCCTGCATCGCCACGCGCCCCCCGTTCCCGACCCCCCAGTGCCCAACACTCTGATACCGACCGCAGCAGCCCCGGGAACTTCGGTACAGCCCCCGCCGGTGCCCGCTCCCCCGCCCCGGGGCGCTGCCGGCCGAGCTCGGCTACCCGCGCCAATTACCGGACAATCGGGGCCCCGAGGGCACCGTGCCCCCCTGCCTGCCGCCAGGGCTGGGATCTGCCCGGGCCTCGGGGTCCCACTGCCGCCGCCCGGGGCGGCCGAGCGCCTCGCCAATTAGGTTAATGGGGTTGGCACCGGCACCGGGAGCGGGGGGCACGCTGTGGCCGGGGGCGAACACCACTCCGGCCTCAAGTGCCCACGTGGGCGACGGTTGCGGTCAGCAGAGCGATTGGACCCCCGCGTGTCACTGGTGGGGGGATCCGTGCGGGACACCGGGACGGGGCGGGAGAGCTCTCCCGTATGCCGTGGTGTTGTGTCCCCCCACACTCGGCCCCGCCGTCTCCCTTAGGGCGGAGGCACATCGTGCCCCCGCGGCCGAGGTGGGAGCCCGCGGGGCCGGGGCTTTCATCTACGGCGGGCCTGTCGCCGTGCCAGCCGCGGGCAGCCTGCGCCTTTGATGTGTCACTGAAGCGGCATTGTCCGCGCCCCGCTGGCACCATCGCGACCGGGAGGGCTGCGGGGAGCGCGGGCACGGAGCCGCTCCTGCCCCTAATGCGGACGAGCAGCCCCCCAACTTGAAATGTTGATGGGGACACGGGCACCTGCTGCACTTAATGGGGACGGAGAGCGGGGCGTGGGCACCCCTACGGCGTACAGATTTGATCACGGCCACCCCCTGTTCCCCAGTGCATGTGAGGACACGGACACCCCCTACACCTAGAGAGGACAGAGGTCTGGACACAGGCAGCCATCTCTTCCCCCTTGGAAAGATGGGCACCCCACAAATGGACATGGGACCCAGAAACCGCAGTCCCTTTTACTGGGACAGAGGTGCGGGCACGGGCATCTGCTGCACCCCGAAGAGGTGATGGAGATGCAGCTGCACTCTTTCACCAAAGGAGCTGAGGGTGAACTCGTGGGCATCGGAGGGTGGCAATGGGGGCAGGACGGTGGCATCCCAAAATGTGGTGCCAATGACCAGCCGAGCGGCAGGCACAGATCAGATCGTCCAGCTGGACTCGTGAATAGCCCCCCCACCCCTGAGGCCAAAGCTGCCCCCAACCCGGGCCTGCTGCTGAAGAAGAAAACAAGCAAGGACAGCCGGTGACACGGTCCCACCTGCCCCTCGCCGAGGCACGTCCTCCTTCCTGCACCCTAAGCAGGACAGGGGGTACTGCGGCGGGGGGCATCGGAGGGGTATCCCCGGGACAGCCGCTGCTCAGCACGGGAGTGCAGTGTCCTTGCGCGGGGCGACTCGTTCAGCCAGGGCTGGCTGGCACAGAGAGCGGGGACCCCCCGCCCCGGACACCCCCGCCTTCTTTTCCCCCGCCTTGTCCGCTCGGCCGCTCCCGGCCCGCTGCCCGCCTTTGAAACGGCCGGCGGGGCTCCCACGCCCAGCCCGGGCCCCCCGCGCCCGCAGCCGCCGGTGCGTTCCCACCCGCCCGGGGCCCGCAGGAGGGAGGGTGGCGCGGCCAGAGCTTGGCGTGAAAATGATCAAGGGCCGCGGGCAGCGCCGGAGCGCAGCGCCCGTCTGATGCTGCCCGCCCGGAGGCCTCGTCGAACAAAGACGGCATTGAGGCCCCGGCTGCGCCCCCCCCCCCCCCCCCCCNAAGCAGGACAGGGGGTACTGCGGCGGGGGGCATCAGAGGGGTATCCCCGGGACAGCCGCTGCTCAGCACGGGAGTGCAGTGTCCTTGCGCGGGGCGACTCGTTCAGCCAGGGCTGGCTGGCACAGAGAGCGGGGACCCCCCGCCCCGGACACCCCCGCCTTCTTTTCCCCCGCCTTGTCCGCTCGGCCGCTCCCGGCCCGCTGCCCGCCTTTGAAACGGCCGGCGGGGCTCCCACGCCCAGCCCGGGCCCCCCGCGCCCGCAGCCGCCGGTGCGTTCCCACCCGCCCGGGGCCCGCAGGAGGGAGGGTGGCGCGGCCAGAGCTTGGCGTGAAAATGATCAAGGGCCGCGGGCAGCGCCGGAGCGCAGCGCCCGTCTGATGCTGCCCGCCCGGAGGCCTCGTCGAACAAAGACGGCATTGAGGCCCCGGCTGCGCCCCCCCCCGCGCCCCCCGCCCCGAGCTGGCATCTTGGCGCGACATTAATGAACTCGCCTGTTTGTATTCCCCCGGCCCCTCTCTCCTCCCACCGCCCGGGGGGCACCGTATATATCCATCCCTCCTTGCCTGCCTCGGGCATTTCGGGGGTTCCCCCCACCTGCCCCCCTTTGCCCGCCCGGGGATGGAGCAAAGAGGGAAGAAGACACGGGACGCTCTTCTCGGGGTCCGGCTGCCCCCCCCAGTGCTTTTGCTGTGGCTGCTGCAGCTGGTGGGGGGGGCTCCCCTGGGCCAGAGGCTGTACCCCATGCCGGCCAGCATCCTGCAAGGTCAGTGGGGCACAGGGACGGGGGCATCTTTGCGGGAGAGTTTGGCTGCAGATGGGGTGGCTGTAGGAGACAGCACCCTTGGGTTCACTCTGAGGTAGGCTGGCAGCACAAGCAGGATGGCCAGGTCCCTGTTGAAACTCCCTAGAACCTGGGGCATGCCTGTGCGGCCTGGACTGGGTGTCAAATGCTGCCAGTGGCAGTATGGAACACAGGGGATGCCAGGAGTGCTGTGGTTTATGCCCTGCGGCAGCAACACTCCCTCTGGCCCTAGTACTTGTGCCAATCCCAGGGGATGCTCTGCTAGGGCATGGCCAGCAGGAAGGTGGCTCTGCATGGGTACAGGTGACCACAGGTAGGGCCACACGGGGATGCACACATAAGGCTGGCACTGGACACACATTGACACATGCAGGGACATGCAGATATGGGCACATGGACCCTGGTACACACAAGTGTGCACTCAAAAGTGTGCACAGAGGTACACATCCGGGCACACCTGCCTGGGCTCACACCCTGTCTCCATGTACAATAGGCACACAGAGACCTGGGCAAACACCCAGGTGAGCCTGTGCCAGCCTCAGCAGGGAGGTGACATTGGTGGCTGTCACTCTAGGCAATGTCAAGTGGTGACAGGTCATGCCTAGCCTGACACCACGGCAATATCAGGGCACAAGCACCATGTGGGCTGGGTGCACCACATGGCTGTGGTGGGGGGCAGTGGTGGGGGGCAGCGGTGGGGGCTCTGGGGGTCTGAGCACCCTGTGTGTACCCATCAGCACTGTCAAACCGGGGGACGCTGGTGCTGGAGGCGGCACTGAGGAGCGCCTTGCTGGCACTGGAGCGGGCACTGTCTGAGCAGCAGCGGCAGTGGGGTGCCTGCGGGCTCTGTGCCCCTTGCCTCTTCCCACCCTGCGCCAACATCACTGACCACTGTCCACGTGAGTCATGACCCCATTACCCCTCCACCCTGTCCCCAGGAGACCCTACCCAAATAGAACCCAGGACCCCCAGCCAAACACAGCCCAGGGGTCCTATCCAAACACCTTCCCATGCCCAAAAGATCCTACCAAAACCTGCACCCATGATTGGAGACTCTACCTAAATATTTATTTGGATCCCTACATCATCCCCTAGAAATCCTATCAAAATGATACCCTGAGATTTTACCCAAACCAAACCAAACCCAAACCAAGGCTTAACCTACAGGCTTTTACCAAAACAGTGCCCAGACTCCTGAAACATATTCCTAACTGCTAACGACCCTGACCAAGCAGTTTTCATCGTATCTAGACCTTACCCAATCACCTGGAGCCCTATCCAAATCATTGACTGATCCCTTGTGAACTTTTCAGATATTCACCCCAAAACATACCCCAGTACCCAGAAGACCCTACCGAAACATGCTAACTCCATAGCCTGTCATGCGCCCTTCCCACCCATCCCAAAGCAGAGACTGCCTCCCTGGGCAGAGGAGCACAGGGAGGACATGGTGATGTCCACAGCTCTGCTGTCCTTGCAGCGCCAGCTGTGCCCCCTGCCATGCCCCCCAGCTGCCAGGCCCTGCTGGATGCCCAGGCGCTGCCCGAGCTGTCCCAGCGCAACTGGGCGCTGAGCCAGGCCTGTGCCCCCTACCAGCGCCTGTGCCTGCCTGAAGGGGCCCTGCTCACCTGTGCCCCACTCAGCGCCCAGCTCTGCAGCCGCCGCCTCCAGGAGTGCCGTGAGTGGGCACCCGCACCCCCCCGGCTCCTCCCAGAGATGGGAGATCCTACAATAACAAATGGGGTATTCCCAGGGGATGCTCAGAAGGGATATGGGGTGTTGGGGTGACAGAGGATGTTGGGATGGAGTGAGGAGGTGGTGGAGGTGGGGGTATGATAGAGTGATAAGGGATCTCTGATGGGATGAAAGGCTGGGAGATTGACCTGGGGAGGGAATTGGAGATTTGGGGAATGGAGGCATTTGGAGCGATAAGCAAATTGGGCTTGGCTGGGACACTGAGGGGGCAATGAACAATCTGGGTTGCAGAAGTGGGCGAGAGGAGATTGGGGACACTGACTCACTGAGGGTGTTACACTGGGATGTTGTGTGTGTATGTGCACTCCCTGGGGTGGTTACAGGGGTGTTTTTCGGGCTGATGGGGGTCTGAGGGCACTGAAAGGAACTGGGGCGACTTGAGGACAGCAGGGATGTGGTGGTGACATCGGGGAGGAGTGTCCCCACATGCTATGACAGACTGTCCCTGCAGAGACAGTGGCCGCAGCTCCGAGTCCTGACGCAGCAGCGGAGGCGGCAATGCCAGGTGAGCCGGGGCGGCCTTGCCGTGCCCACGCCACCCCCCCATCACGCCGGCGGGCGCCCCCAGCCCCCGGCTGCCTGCTGGGCCGGGGGCCAGAGGTTAGCGTCGGCAGCTGCCGGGCTGCGGGGTGCCCCCGGCCCTCCGCCCGCTCGCCTCCGTGAGCACGATGAGGCTTGACAGCGCGCCCGACGCGCCTCATCTCCCGCCACCCCCTCCACCTGCCACGGCCATCCCCGGCCACCCGAGCCCACCTGGGAGACGGCATGTCCAGCAGTCGGCCCGAAGGACCGCCCCCCTTATCCCGACTTTGTCCCCCAGGGAGCTGTGGGCGCCGCAGGGTTCCACAAGCCAACGCCACAGTTCCCCGAGGACGCATCATGGGCGGCAGCGTGGCCCCGCGGGGCGCCTGGCCCTGGCTGGTGTCGGTGCGGCTGCACGGGGAGCTGATGTGCGGAGGGGTGCTGGTGGGGCGCTCCTGGGTCCTCACGGCGGCACACTGCTTTGGCGGGTACGGTGGGGGCACGGCAGTGCGGGGATGATATCCCTGCAGTGGCGGGCACGGAGAAGTACCATCACCTCTGTAACTGGCTGCCCCTCACCCCGCCAGGAATCGGAACGAGCTGGCGTGGACAGTGGTGGTGGGCGACTACGAGCTGGGCAAGCCGGGAGCGGGCAAGCGGGCAGTGCCCGTCCGGCGCATCCTGCCCCACCCTAAGGTCGGTGGAGGTGTGCACCACCCCCACCTCCCTGTGCATGCCCCAGGGGCCCCCACTGACATCCCCACATCTCCTTCCAGTTTAACCCCAAGACGTTTCACGGGGACCTGGCGTTGCTGGAGCTGGCGGTGCCGCTGGCCCCATCACCCACCGTCAGCCCCGTGTGCCTTCCCAGCGGCCCCGCGGAGCCCAGCCCCGGCACCCCCTGCTACATCGCGGGCTGGGGCTCCCTCTACGAAGGTAAGAGACACCGTGGGGTGTTCCACTCTGTGCCCCCTGTGCCCTAGATCACAGGGCAGGGGGATGTGAAAGAGAGGGAGATGTCCGGGCACAGGGGACCCTGTAATGGGTGTCTTGTCTTGCAGAGGGACCAGCAGCCGACGTGGTGATGGAGGCACAGGTGCCCCTGCTCAGCCAGGAGACGTGTCGGGGTGCCCTGGGCAAGGACCTTCTCACCAGTGCCATGTTCTGTGCTGGGTATTTGTCTGGAGGCATCGACTCCTGCCAGGTAACACCGTTCCTGAGGGACTGTTGGTACCCCACTTCAAAAATCCCTCACACAGTGCCAGGCACGTACCACAGCCCATCAGTATGGCTGGGGTGCCAGCCCAGCCCAGTGCACAGGCATTTTCCCTGCAGGGTGACTCAGGGGGCCCGCTGGCATGCGAGGACCCCACTTCACACCACTTTGTCCTCTATGGTATCACCTCGTGGGGTGATGGCTGCGGTGAGCAGGGCAAACCAGGAGTCTACACCCGTGTCACTGCCTTCACGGACTGGCTGAGTCTCCAGATGGACTGTGAGTGCTACTGGCTGCACCGCGGGGTCACAGAGATGTCCAGGGGGTTTTCAGCACTCATGGCAGCCCCGGTTCCCTTACAGCTGCCCCTGGCAGCCGAGAACCGAGCTGCTTCGACCTGCTGGCCTTGGCGCAGCTGCCCCCCGAGCAGCAGTCCCCGGAGCGCGCCCGCCTCTGCTCCTTCTATGCCGGGTCCTGTCGGGCACCTCAGGGCCGGGCCACCTGTGCCCGCCTGGCCGAGGAGACCTGCCATGCCAGGATGAGACGATGTGGTGAGCTGGGGGTCATGCCAGGGCAAGGGCGTAGGGAGGGACCCCATTTCTGGTGTGGGGCCAAGGCCACATCTCTCCCTCTGTGCCCACAGAGCTGCACTCCTATGCTCAGACCTTGGTGGATCTCCTGCGCCGGGCTGGGGACTTCATCCGAAACCAGTTTGATTTCTCCTTCCTCACCCGCACTCTGCCCCAGCTCCTGGGCAAGATCTACGGGCATTTCTTCCCTCCCCGTGTCCGCAGGGATGCTCCAGGTACTCTCCCAGGCTGGACCACCCCATGCCCACATGGGGTCCCCTCAGTCTCCCCAATGCTGGTGGTTGGAGCACGAGCACCCTGCCCTGGCTTCCAATTGGGCTCCTCTATCCCTTATCCCTGCAGGCCTGGCTGTGGCAGGGGGACAATCCAGCCCCACAGCAGTGGGACCCCAGAGACTGCCAAGCAGGTGAGGCATGGTGGGCCACAGGATGAGGGGCTAAAGAGGTTAGGGAGATGTTTAGGATACTAGTGGGCACTGACATGCCATTTTGGGGACAGCCTGAAGCATTGGGATCCTGTTCTAATGCAACCAGAGCATCCTCCCAGGGTGCCCAGGTGGGGTGCAGAGGGCAGCACTGCCCACCCAGTCTGAGCTTGCCCCATTGTGCTTCCAGGTGGGGACCTTTTGCAGAGCTTTTTGGGGTAGTGGGACCCCAGTTGCAGGACTGGGTGGAGGCTCTGAGGACCATGGCAGGGGGCAGCCACTTGGTGACAACACGAGACAGGGAGCAGCTCCCCGGGGAGATGCAGCTCTTCCTGCAGGTATGTGGGGAGGGACAGGCTGGGGGACCCCCTGTCCTCTTGTGACTGGGCCACCAGGGACCAACCCCCTTCAGTTCCCCTGTGTCTCCTCCTGACATCCTTTGGGTCCATTGTCCTCTGTGCAGCCACAGAAGTGGCATCTCTCACTTTGCCACCACAGAAGGGGCATCTCACCCTCCCCAGCTGAAACCAGTGCTCCCAAGTCCAACCAGTGCAGAGCCAGCCATGGGTCTGACCCTGCAGCTTAGGATCTGACCCAACAAAGCCACAAAGTGGTTGCATGTCACCAGTGCCCTGCCTGACATCAGCACACCCATGCCTTGCACTCTGCCACCGTGCATGTGGCTGTGCCCATGGATGCCCTGTGCATGCTCCATCACCCATCCTGTGCCCCTCTTCCCTTCGTCAGGATGAGGATGTGGTCAAGGAGATGGTGACACAGGGACGAGCCTTCCTTACCCAGCTGCGGGCAGAGTTGGACCTTGGAACCACCCTGGAAGCCATGGAGCCACAATGGGCATCTGAAAAGCTGGCAGGGACCCCCGTGCCAAGCCATGAACCCCGTGAGCCTGGAGGGACTGGGGGCAATGGGGCAGCAGGGTGTCCATCCACTAGCCAGCTCTGTGTCCAGGCAGTGCCCACCAGGGTTTTACACCTCTCTCGGTGGCAGGGTTTGCACTGAGGGAGAAACGTGAACTGGTGCCCACGGAGCTCCCCAGGGTGGAGGAGGAAGAGGAGAAGGAGACAGGCATGGGCAGAGGTAAGCTCCCACAGACCCTATGGGGTGCTGGGTATCACCATGGGAATGGTGACAAGCCCAGTCTTGCACCCCTGTCTCAGGGCTGTCCCATTTCAGTGGGACAGACTTTTGCTATATTCCCCCCGTCTGCTCCCCTGGTGTCCCCAGAGCAAGGGTGCTCCTCCCTGTGGTGGGCAGCAGCACGGTGCCCCCACGATTGATCCCTGATGTCCCTTCCATGTCTCTCCTGCCTGTCCCGGGGGTTGCAGCCTGCCCTGGCCTCAACGAGTCGGCAGTGCGGGTGGGCGCGGTGCGGGACATGTACGCCTGGGTGCTGCGGGTGCCCGAGGCAGACCTGGCCATGACCTTCCAAGAGGTGAGTGCCCCATCCAGCCACTCTGAGCCACACACCCTGGCAGCCAGGCAGTGCCATCCCCCAGCCCGCCGCTGTCCCACTCTGCCCATGGCTCTCCTGGGACTCACGGTGCTGTTGTCTCCCCACAGATCCTGGTGGACTTGGGCTCCAAAAACACCCAGGGACTGTACCGGGCACAGGTTCGGGCCACTGTAGGGGGCCGCTCCACAGCCTTCACTGGCCTCGTGGGGCTGGAGAGTGACTCACTGGCCCGTAGCATGCCTGGCCTCGTCGCTCTGGCGCTTGAAGTGCTGAAAACCTAATGGTGCCCCTGGGGCAGTGTGCCAGCATGGGGAGAGGGGACTGGGGCTGGTGTCTCTTTTGTCCTTCAAACACACTCCACTCCCTGTCTCAGGCTCTTCCATCCTTTTGTCCCCAGTTGTACCTCAGTCTCTCTTCCCACCAGCACTTCCTTCCCCAGGGTGATGGGGCCCTGCTGGGCACCTGAAGCACCTCAGCCAGGAATCACAATCCTCCTCTCCCCTGGGACTCCACCTTGGCAAACCCACTCTCACCTCATCTTCCCCAGAGGCACCTGAGCTGTTATTTATTTGTACAGAGAAGGTTTATTTTTCAATAAAGAAGGGTTCTATTTTCCGTAGCTGGCGAATGTGAAGCGAGTGCTGTGTCACACAGTGCTGGCAAAGTGGGTGACAATGGAGGCACTTTCCAGGGGAGCTATGACATCCCATTGTGTCCCCCTTCCCATCCCCCCTGTACTCTGAAGTGATGCCTCCAGCCTTGGTTCCTGCTGTGTCCACCCTGGCACAGACTCCCCAGCCCCCTCCCCAGGGGTCAGACTCCCCTCCTGCCCATGCAGCACCCACAGCACAGCATTGGTGCTCACCCCAGTGACACGCCTCAGGGACCAACATGAAACCTCCTGATGCAGGGGCCGAGTGTGCCCAGCGTCAGTGGTGGGTGCCACCCCTGTGCTTGGGCACCAGTGGGTACCCCGGAGACCCTGCTGTGGGGACCCTGTGTCACCCTGCCTCTCTGAGCAGCATCACTGGGACTGCTGAGCAGCAGGGAAGGGACAGCTGCTCCCTGTGCCCAGCAGTGCCTGTGGTGGGGTGCCCAGGCTCAGGGTGATGGGCGGACACCCGTGGGGCCGGCAAGACCAGCTGTGCCTGCCCATCTCCCCTTCCTTGCACGTGGGGATGCCGGAAGAGAGGAGTTGGAGCAGCTCCCTGGTGCTGGCACCCTTCCCCCTCAGCACCTGGCACCATCCATCTTCCACTCCCTCCGGCAGCCGGACATCCGCTCAGCCAGACCAGGCAGGGAAGCAGCCAGGGCCTGGCACGGCGTGAGGGCACCACGGGCACCGCATGGGGAGCCTGCTGCAGCAGCTGGCCCTGCTCGGGGCACTGATGCTGTCGGGTGAGCAGGGTCTGGGGTTTGGGGTGCCCTGTTGCTCTGCTGCATGGGGTGCCCATAGGGTTATGGGTCCCCTTGACGGGGTTGGTGGGGGGATGATGGTGGCAGGGTCCAATCTGGGCACCAGGGTCTCCAGGGCTGTATTTTGGATATTACCTGGCAGAGTCCGCTCACTGCATGTCCTTTGTGCTTCTTTCGTGGCTGTGCCACCCAGAGCCATGTCCCTGCCCAGGCTATATGCTGTCAGTGCACAAAGTCATTGTATCCGTGTGTCCCTGTAAGTGCCTGTCTGTGCCGAATCTATGACCACGTGTCCCTGCACTGGGTCCATGTCCATGAGCCCATGTGTGTTCTCTGTGTGCAGCCACCTATATGCACAGTTTCACCCTGTCTGTATCCAAATGTCTCATGTCTGTGTCCCTCTCTGTGCTGGGTTTGTATCTGTGTGTCCCTCTGTGTCTGTGCCCAAGTTCTTGTCCTGTGACCATTTGTGACCATGTGCCCCCACGTGTTGGTCATTCCTGCATGTCCATGTCTGTTCTCCTGTGCAGCACAGACATGCAGTGTCTTGGCCTGTTTCTCTCCCCTCCATTCTTATACCACCCTGCCCTTGCCGAGCAAAGCTAGGGGGTGGCACTGGGCCCAGCAACCCCTGACCCCCCTGGTTTGCCTGACCCCACACCCCCAGGTGGGCTCTGCGTGAACCATGAGGAACGGCTCATCCACTACCTGTTTGAGGAGAAGGGCTATGACAAAGAGTTGCGCCCTGTGGTCTCCACTGACGAGGTTGTGGATGTCTACCTGGCCCTCACTCTCTCCAACCTAATCTCACTGGTGAGCCCCAGTGGGCAGGGGCCACTCTGGGGTGCCCCCCAGCCATGCCTCACCCCTAGGGCTGGTTGCGTGGGGGGGAACCCTGCAGCTGCTGTCCCAACTGTGGCTGGTGAGGGTTGGGGGTCCTGGGCTGGGGGGACACCCTGGCATCTCACTGCCCCATGTTGCTGTTTGCAGAAAGAGGTGGACGAGACGCTCACCACCAATGTATGGCTCGAGCATGTGAGTAGGGACAGGTGTCATAGCATGAGTTATGCCACCATGGGGTGGCCCAGCATGATGAGGGGGTGACCTGAGGATCCTCCCCTCCAGGGCTGGACTGATTACCGCCTGCAATGGAACAAGTCTGAGTTTGGGGACATCGAGGTGCTCCGCCTGCCGCCAGACATGCTGTGGTTGCCAGAGATAGTCCTGGAGAACAAGTGAGCTGCGCCTTAGTTTCCCCTCCCGATCCTTCTGAATTGTTCCCAGTGTATGTCCAGAACTCCCCTTGCCCCATTCCCAGCCGTGCCATAACCTTGTCTCCCTCCTGGCACAGCAATGATGGGCTCTTCGAGGTCGCCTACTACTGCAACGTCCTTGTCTACTCCACGGGCTACGTCTCCTGGCTGCCACCTGCCATCTTCCGCAGCACCTGCCTCATCAATGTTGACTACTTCCCCTTCGACTGGCAGAACTGCTCCCTCAGATTCAGGTGCTGGGTGGCTGGGTCAGGGCAGCAGGCTCGCCATGTCATGCCTGTGTGCCTGCTGCTGCCAGCACCTCCCCTTGCTGTCGAGGTGCAGCAAGGTGGGGGTCTGTAGGTGACCTGATGGCCTAAGTCCATCATGCTGGAGGTCAGGGTGGGTTGGGTGGTGGGTACCCGGCAGCCCCTCACTGTCTGTCCCCCTGGCTGTGGTCCAGGTCGCTGGCATACAGTGCCCTGGAGATCAAAATGCACTTGAAGACAGACAGTGACCCAGACACAGAGAAGTCTTACCCAGTGGAGTGGATCATCATTGACCCCGAAGGCTTCACAGGTAATGCTGGTGCTCTCTGCCATGTCCTGTGGCAGCAAGACACCGTGTAAAGAGTGTGTGTGTGTGTGTGGGCACTCTGGAACTGGGGCACCCTGCCATGGAGAAACTTCACTACCTGGGGCTTTGGCATCCTGGCACTCATTCCACCTTGGAATGCTGCCCACACCCTGGCGAGAGGAGACTGGTGCTAGTGGACCTTGTGCAGATGGTCATGGCAGGTGTCCCCCATGCTGTATGCTGTCTCCTGTGCCCTGGCAGAGAATGGGGAATGGGAAATCATCCACCGCCCAGCCCGCAGGAACATCTACCCTGACATTCCCCCAGACACCAGTGAGCACCAGGACATCACCTTCTACCTCATCATCAAGCGCAAGCCACTCTTCTATGTCATCAACATCGTCATACCCTGCATCCTCATCGCCTTCATGGTCATCCTTGTCTTCTACCTTCCTGCCGACAGTGAGTGAGCCCTGTGGCATGTGTGACAGTAATGGGAGTCACATCCATGGGGCACCTCTGTGTCCAACACCCACACCAGGTCCTGGGGCACAGCAACACCCCGATGCTCAGCATGAGGACATCCTGGAACCGGAATATCCCCATGCAGAACACCCTCACCCCAGCCAGGCATCCTCGCAGAGGTGCACTTGAGCACAGGACATCCCATGTGGGACCCCAGGGTACTCCCATAACAGAAAATCCCTCTATGGGGCACTGTATCATGGGACACTGGAAGGGCAACCTTGACACTGGGGACTCTGCTAGAGGTACCTGGGGCAAGGTTTGCCCTGAGCTCACCTGTTCTCCAGGTGGTGAGAAGATGACCCTGGTAATCTCAGTGCTCCTGGCCCAGTCTGTTTTCCTCCTGCTGATCTCCCAGCGCCTGCCTGCCACTTCCCATGCCATCCCCCTCATTGGCAAGTGAGTCCTGGGCACCACTGAGTGCAATGAGGACATTGTGGAGTCCCTTGGTGCCAGAGGGCAGCTCTGCCTGTGCCCAGTCCTTGTGGCAATGCTGGCTCCAAGACCACGCTCCCTACCAGGTATCTGCTCTTTATCATGCTTCTGGTGACAGCCGTGGTGATCATATCTGTTGTGGTCCTCAACTTCCACTTCCGCACCCCCAGCACCCACATCATGTCTGACTGGGTCAGAGAGGTGAGCGGGGTGTGTGCTGGGGTGGGTGCCCTGGTGGGTACAAGGGTCACACTGTACCCCTCAGAGGGCATGGGACAGCACAGCCCTGGCATTGCATCTGTGCCAGATGGAGTTTGTGGGCAGAAAGTGGGGACAAGGCAGCAACACATTGGGGAGGTGGCCAAGGGACATGACACTCCCTCTTGCATCCCAGGTCTTCCTGGAGAGCCTGCCCCGGATGCTGGGCATGACACAGTCATCCGAGAGCCCGGCGGGCACCCCGTGCATCCGGCGGTGCAGCTCGGCCGGCTACATCGCTAAGGCAGAGGAATATTTCAGTGTCAAGTCCCGCAGCGAGCTCATGTTCGAGAAGCAGTCGGAGCGGCATGGGCTGACCAGCCGCATCACCCCTGCCCGTGAGCCACAGCCCCTGCACAGGGACAGGGGGAAGGGTGGCCGGGCTGGGGTCCCCAGGGTTGGCTGCCCTTCGGAGCCCATCTCAGTGCCCCCTCTCATCCCCAGGTTTGGCACCGCTGGGCATGGACTCAGGCGAGGAGCAGCCCTATGAGCACATCAAACCTGTCATTGACAATGCCAACTACATTGTCAAGCACATGAGGGATGAAAACAGCTACAATGAGGTGGGGCCATGGGCACTGGGAGGGCAGGGGGGGCTCCCTGTGCCCACTGTGCCCCCACACTTCCTGGCTCCTGGCTCTCTCCACAGGAAATCGACAACTGGAACCTCGTGGCCCGGACCCTGGACCGCCTGTGCTTCTTCCTCATCACCCCCACACTGGTGGTGGGCACCCTCTGGATCTTCCTCATGGGCATCTACAACCACCCGCCACCACTGCCCTTTGCTGGAGACCCCTACGACTACCGGGAGGAGAACAAGCGCTTCATCTAGGGGGGTGTGGGGATCCCATGTGCCAGCCTCTTCCCCACCTGTCTTGGTTTGGGAAAATAAAGCTGGGTACTTCTTGCCATGGGGAACTGAAATGGTGGCTGCCCTCAATGTCCCCCACTGGGCACAATGCCCAACCTGAACACTGTGTGTGTCCTGAGGAGGGTGATGCCCACCCAGGAAACGGGTGTTGTTGGATGTCCTGAGTGTGGTGGACCCCAGCTGTGGCTGGAAGGGGTGATTGTGGAGAGGGGATGTGGTAGTACCAGCCCTGCTACCCCTGTGAGCTGGGCACTTGGGGCAGGATGGGCTGGGGAAGGAGCTGCCTCCCCCAGCATGGCACCATCCCCTGCAGGCCCAGTGCAGTTGACAGAGATGCCATCATTGCCCACATTTCCCCTCTGCCCCATGATCCCCCAGCCGGACCCACAGTGTTCCCCCAGCACATCCCATCCCACAGTGCAAGGCTGGGGGCCCAGAGAGGTGTCTCCTTTCCCAGCTCAGCAGTGGGATGCCAGGGCTCTGGTTTCAGGGGACACAGCTGACATCCCCCCATCGGTGGTGGCGCAGGACAGCTGTCCACTCCTCTCCACTGAGCCAGGAATCTCACCACACCTCCACACCCCCATCCCCTCCTCCCTGTGACCCTCCTACACAGGGGCTGGAAGGATTTGAACCCCCGGGGGGCATCACTCCCCAGGCTGATGTGATGGGACTCGCCTGCCCCTTCCCCACCCTATAACCTGGGGGCAGCCACTGCCACGGCAGGGACAGGATGTGCTGGCAGAGGGACATCCCTTTCCCACAACCGGCAAGGAGATGCACCCCTTTATGCGAGACATGGGGAACCCAAGACACAGAGTGCATTTTGCCCCTTGCCCCAGTTCCAACCTCTCTGGCACAAAATGCCGGAGGAGCTTCCCAGCAAACTGGCACGGCCCCACCAGCAGGGGAAGTGGGTGGTCACGCATCCCCCCCGGGCCCCCGTGGCTGTCGGGAACAGCTGACGGTGGCAGGGGACAGCTGTCCTGTCCCAGCGGGCGCCAAGCCCAGAACGCGTCGGCGCAGGCGGCCGAGAGGAGCCCCAGCCCCTGCGACCCACCGCACCGCCATGCGTGGCCACGGCCTCCTCCTCATCCTCTGCACCCTGGCAGGTAAGATCTGACCATCCAGGGAGAGGCCTGGAGGACAACTGACTACCCCTCATCTTTGCACTTAGGGGTTTGTCACCCCTGGGAATACCGCGCCAGGCACCGCCCCACCGGGCTGTCCCTGTGCTGGCAGCCCACTGCCTCCGTGTCCTGCCCTGGAGAGGTCCCCGGGTGAGCTGGGTGAGGGCGTGGTGGGGACACCCCCCTGCTTGCACGCGGGGCACTGACGGGACTGTCAGGATCATGGAGCAGAGCGCACACACCCCCCGGAACACACGCCCGGGCATGCCTTTCCCATGCACACACCCCTGTGCGTCTCCCCTCAACATATAAGGTCTGGGGGCCATCAGTGACCCCACTGCCTTCTCCCCGGGGTGTTCCCATGGCATGTGCCCCCCAGATGTGAGCTGCAGGAACCAGGAGGACAAGCTGTTCCAGGACCTAATGTCCAACTACAATCGACAACTGCGTCCGGCCAGGGGGGATGAGATCATCGATGTCTCCCTCAAGCTCACCCTCACCAACCTCATCTCCCTGGTGAGAGACTCCCCCAGGTACCCCCAGTGGGACAGAATTTGCTCCCACATGTGGGGCAGAAGGCAGGGCACTAAAGCCATCTCCCTCCTTCCTTCCCTGCCAGAATGAACGGGAAGAGACCCTCACCACCAATGTCTGGATCGAGATGGTAAGACTACACCCCTCTAGGCAGGATCACGCCCAGCTATGTTTGCATATCAGAGTGGCACCCCATGAAGGGCTGGCACTGTAACCTGCACCCTCTTTTGTTGGCACCGCCAAATGACCCCATTTTGTGGGCAGCATAGCACAGGCAGCTCACAGTCTCCTTCGTCTTGTGGGGCTCCATGACCCCTCCTCCTTATCTCTCCTTCTCCCAGCAATGGATTGATTATCGCCTGAGCTGGGACCCTAAGAAATACGACAACATCGATCTGCTGCGGTTGCCCTCCACCATGGTCTGGCTGCCAGACATTGTCCTGGAGAACAAGTAGGTGACAGGGCAATGGGGACACGTCTCCAGATAGGGCTGGCAGCTGCCCCCCGGGCATAGTTTGAGGCTGAACCCATCCTTTTCCCCCCAGCATCGACGGGACATTTGAAATCACCCTCTATACCAATGTGCTGGTGTCCCCTGATGGCAGCATCTACTGGCTGCCTCCTGCCATCTACCGCAGCGTCTGTGTCATCCACGTCACCTACTTCCCCTTCGACTGGCAGAACTGCACCATGGTCTTCCAGTGAGCATGGGCACCGTGGCACCTCCTCCTGGGACACAGGGATTAGCATGGGATGCCCACCTTTGCCCCTAGGCAGATAAGTCCCACCTGCCTATCCCCTGCCACTTGGCAGGAGGCACCATGGACAAGACAGGCACCCCAATGGAGAGCTGGAGGTGGCCAGCATGACCTGGTGCCACACTGGCATCCTTTGCCCATCCAGCTTGCTGCATGCCAGCCTGTGCCACCACCTCGTCTCTTCCCAGGTCGCAGACATACAGTGCCAATGAAATCAACCTGCTGCTGACAGTGGAGGATGGCCAGACCGTGGAGTGGATTTTCATCGACCCCGAGGCTTTCACAGGTAACACTGCAGCCACAGCCATGGCACAAGAGTGTCCCACCACAGAGGACATCTAGCAGGTCTGCTGCTACACTAGTGGCTGCCAAAAGCAGGGCTGCAGGGTCTATTAGCAGCTCCCACCATTACATGGGCACTTAAGTTATTAGTGGAAGCGGGAGTGTGGGAGAGATTTGTTTTTCTAACCCCCCCGGCTCGGGGCTCTTGCAGCCTGGCAGCTACTGCCGGAGAGCACCGCTCCTGCAAGCTTGATTGATGCTGGGAACGTAGCTGTCATGGCCAAACAATGACGTTTTCCATCACATTTTAATTGCATATTGAAGGAACAAAATGCTTTTCAGGCAGCGAGATTTATTTTTTCATTACCGGCCTGAGTTGCGCTCTTGACTGGGAAAAAAATCTATCGCTCCCATGGAGAGCAGGGGAGAGCAGTGCGCTGTCACCCAGTGTCATGCTTGCCTTCCCTCTGTGGCACTGTGGAAATGGGGAGATAGGGGGACCCCAGCCCCACAGCTGTAGCCCTGGGAGCCCCCAGGGAGTTAAAGGTACCCCATATGCACCCGGCTGCCCCATCCAACTGCTTTTTGGGGCATTTTGCCCAGGCACCATGGCCCATTCCATAGTGCTCATCTCCCTCATGAGCGGCTCTAGCACTGTGAGCGGCCTGGGAGCCCTGTGGGGCCCATGCCAATCACCAGTCCTCCCCTTCCTCCCTGGACTGGGGGGCTGGGAGCCCAGTGCCCCGTGGGGACAGTGGGACTCACCTGGCACCATCACAATGCAGAGAATGGCGAATGGGCCATCAAGCACCGCCCCGCTCGGAAGATCATCAACTCGGAGCACTTCACCCCAGATGACATCCAGTACCAGCAGGTCATCTTCTACCTCATCATCCAGCGCAAGCCACTCTTCTACGTCATCAACATCATCGTGCCCTGTGTTCTCATCTCTGCCATGGCTGTGCTCGTCTACTTCCTGCCTGCTAAAGGTACACCGGGACTGTGCCCACTGAGGGCATGGGGATGTGCAAGGGGACAGCAACACTCCAGGAAGGCTCTTCATCTCCTCTATGCTTGGGGACCATCAGTATCAACTCTCATCCACTCCTGTAGTATTTGGATTGGGGGGGGTGTGTAAATTTCTAGGTATCCCATAGTTAATGCCTCAAGGCAGGACTTGTCGAATTCGGTTTTTGGGTTGGGGTTTTTTGCTTGGAAGGGCAATGCCCACAGCACTGCCCTGTACCAAACTCTGCCTTTGCCCCTCCTTGGCAGCGGGTGGGCAGAAATGCACCGTCTCCATCAATGTTCTCCTGGCCCAGACTGTCTTCCTCTTCCTCATTGCCCAGAAGGTGCCTGAGACCTCCCAGGCTGTGCCTCTCATTGGGAAGTAAGTGACACATTGGGATAGGGGTGCCAGCCCTCTTGTCCCACTGTGCCAGCAGGGTCTCAGGTGCTGTGGAGCAGCCAGTGCCCAGGGACAGGACCCTGGTACAGAAATAACCCTCAGCCCAGATGGTGCTGACACAGGGGCTACCACTTGCCCGTGTTTCACTGCCAGTCACCAGCTTCCAGCCCAGGAGCGCACAGAGAAGGACCTTGAATGACCATAGCTTGTGACCTCGCAGCCCCACTGAGGCTCTGTGCCCCCTCCCCAGATACCTGACCTTCCTCATGGTGGTGACAGTGGTGATTGTGGTGAACGCTGTCATTGTCCTCAACGTCTCCCTGAGAACGCCCAACACTCACTCCATGTCCCAGAGAGTGCGCCAGGTACCTGCCCATCATCCCCCTACCCTTTAAACAGCAGGAATGGGATGGCTATTTGGGGATCAAAGCCATGTCCCTTGCAGAGTAAGGTGGCAGGCATGCCTTCATCTGAGTGCAAGTCCTGGCACAAAGAGAAGGCCTCAGATGTCCCCAATGGACCACACTGTGCCACCAAGCTACTACCAACCTGCTGGGGAGCAGCAGGTGCCAACATCCCAATAGCATCATGCTCCAAAGCAATGCCAGGGAAACCAGTCACACCCATCGGGTGCTCTGGGCGGTGTGAGGGGGACAGATCCCCACAGGTGACATTGTGCCCAGGTGTTCCTGCACCTCCTGCCCCGCTACCTGGGCATGGCCATGCCAGAGGAGACCCCAGGGCCTCCGCGAGCCATCCGCAGACGCAGCTCCCTGGGGCTTATGGTGAAAGCTGATGAGTACATGCTCTGGAAAGCCAGGACTGAGCTGCTCTTTGAGAAGCAGAAGGAAAGAGATGGGCTGATGAAAACCGTGCTGGACAAGATTGGTGAGTGATCCCGGGGGGTTGGCACCTCCGTGTGAAGTTGGGCTTTGTGCCAGCTGACTGAGCACTTGCTGGCGCCCGCTGTGCTGGCTCTCCTGCTCATAGGACGTGGTCTGGAAAGTGGCAGTACGCAGGACTTCTGCCAGAGCCTGGAGGAGGCAGGTCCTGAGATCCGCGCCTGTGTGGATGCCTGCAATTACATTGCCAATGCCACACGGGAGCAGAACGACTTCAGCAGCGTGAGTCAGGGCTGGGGGGAGAGGGATCTGCATGGCAGACAGTGGGTGCAGCCCTCACCCTTCTTGTGCCACTGGCAGGCGAGTGAAGAGTGGATGATGGTGGGACAGGTGATCGACCGTGTCTGCTTCTTCATCATGGCCTCTCTCTTTGTGTGTGGCACCGTTGGAATCTTCCTCGTGGCTCACTTCAATCAGGCACCTGCCCTGCCCTTCCCTGGGGACCCCAAGCAGTACCTGCCACAGTGATGCTCACAGGTGCCCACCAGCCAAGTGGTGGAGATGGGAGAAGGAGGAACATGGGGTGCTCATGCTGTGCTGAATTGGAAATAAAGCGCCCAAGTCTTACAAGACTCCATGGCATCTCTGCCCCGTGCCCACCCACCTCAGAGGCTGGATGTGGACCCCATGCAGGCTGGCCACAGATCTCTAAGCTGCACAGTCCTGTGAGATGAGACACGGGGAAATGGAGCAGAGTCAGACATCTAATGGGCCATGCAGCAGTGGCTGGCAGCAAGAGCCACATCACCCCACTGCAAATTTACAAATTCAAGCCCAGAACAAATGGCAATACTGTCATCCCTGTCATGGCAGTGGGGCAGGAATCACAGCTGCCCATTCTGGGGCAACAATGGAGCCATGGATGGGATTGGGGGCAGACAATTCTTCCCTCTGAGCTGACTGTGGGTGTTGGGGACTGCTAAAGTGCTGTCCTTGATCCCTAGCAAGCAGCTTGAGGTGGAAAGAGTCTGGGCCACCTGGCACCCAAACACCCTCAGGGATGTGTGCCCCGTGGCATCCATCCTGCTGGGAGCATCAGCACGACTCCCTCCCCCACCAGCCTTCCTTGCCCTATGGGATCATCTCTGTCAAGCACAGACCCTTCCCCCATCCCAGCAATGCTGCATCCCCCTGTGCCCCTCAGTGACCTCTGGGGCCCCCTGGCTTTGTCCCTGCTGGTAGGGGAGATGAGAGAGGTCAGCTGGGAATGGTGGCAAGCACCATCTGCTCCTCTGTGATCCAGCTCATGCCACCTATGCCTGGCTCCAGGACATGCATAAGTCCCAACTCTGGCTGCCTCTGCTGCTGCTTGGAGAAAACCAGTTGGTTACTGCCCACACCTGCCCCTGGCACTGCCTGAGAGGGGTGAGGGCACTGTGGGCACAGATGGAGGAAGGAGGAAAACACACAGCAGCTGAGACATCACTTATTGGACATCTGCAGCCTGGTCATGGCTCAGAACCACTCGGGGCTGTGCCAGCCTGCCCCTGCTTTCTGCCCTATCCCTACAAGATACATAGTGCCCACAGCACCAACACCAGGTGAATACAGAGCTCCCAGCTGGCACCTTGAAGGAGGTGGGAATGGTGCTCACCGGTGCAGGCAGGGGTTCTTAGAGAACCTTAGCTGGGTCCTGCCCCCTGCCTGGGTCACCTCTCATGGCCATGACCCAGGTGAGTTAACCAGGTCCTGGGGAACTGTACTCCTGGCCACAGTCTTGCAAGTAAGCAAGGTGACGGCACTGTGCAGTACTCCTGTTCTGCCACAGCCATGTCCTCTCAGGGGCTGAAGGGACAGACCCTCCTGGCCCAGTGTCCCCAGCCCTGTGAGAGCCAGGAGCTGCCATAAGCTGCCCAAACCAGAGCATGAGGCATGTCCACAGTTCCTAGGCTCTCTGTCCCCAAGAAGATGCATAAAATTAATGAGCTTTGGACTGTCTTTGCCTGGCTATTTCCCATCAACTACTGGGTCCCTATTGCCCTGCTGTCAGTCTCCAGGGTCGGGTACTGCCACCTACTTCTTACCACTCCAGGGACGCTGTTTCTTCCAGGCTCCAGCATGTCCATACAGCACAAGTGGAAAGGGATGAGCTCTTCCAGCCTGTCAGGAGCACATGACCAAGATCACACTCTCCACTATCTCCTAGTAGTGGTTTTACAAGCCCTCAGGAGATCTCTGTGGTTTATCATTCCAGAGACAAGAACAAAAGCAAGAGCTGTATGTCACAGATCTTGGGCAGCAGATGTGCCCTGCAGGATCTGGTGGTGGGACACCTTGCAGGTCACCCTCTGAGGTGATGGGGGGAGTGCAGTGAGAGAAAAAGCTTCCTCAGCTCAGTATCAACCTCATGTGCCCAACACTCCACCAAGAAGCACTAAGACAAGGCAACATCATCCTCCAACTGCTCCCCTTCACAGAGAGAACTCCTTTCTCTCTTTGGGCTGAGAAGAGCCATCAGCCCCCATCAGACAGACCAGCTGTAGCCAGAGAAACCCAGGGCCCATGAGCCCAGCACAGCTCAGCATCCCCATGGGAAAGAAGAACTCAGGGGAATGCTCTTCTTTGGGCTCCAGGGCTCAAAGCTCTTCCAGTTTCCCCAAAAGCCACTTTGCAGGGATTTAAAGTTCAAGGGTGTTCAAAGCCTTTGGGATAAGGAGAGCAGGAAAGGTCTTGACTCATCGCAGATTTGGGGCTCCCATGGCTAGAGGCTTCCTTCCTGAATGAAGAGGATCTGAAACCTGTTTGTAGAGCACAAAAGAAGCTCCTCCCCTTCCCAAAGAACCTCATGCCTGTGTTTTCACCATTCTTATTAGCAGGTCCAGCTCAAAAGCCAGTCTGGCTCCATCCCTCTCCAGGCTATAGAAGGCACCTGGTGCTTGGCACTGATTAACCACTACTTTTCTCCTGACCTCAGGAAAAGTAGCCTTAAAGAGGACAAACTCCACACCCAGCCAGCTCACTCTCTTCGAGGCTGAGCAAGAGGAACCTCTGCTGAGTTCCTCTAAATCTCAACCACGGGGCAGTGGGAGGAGAGGAAACAGCACCCCCAGGAAGGGCTCTTCCACAGCTCACTCACAAAATGTATTTGAGGGCGAGCACAGCACGACCGCAGCATTTTCAGATTTAATAGCAAGCCTGCACTCATCAGATTAGACAAGGGGCATCAGAGGCGAGAAGTGGGCGAGTACACAAAATAACAGAGGTGGACATGACACACAGTTGGGTACAACAACAGAAGCAAAGCCCTAAGTGATGTAATCTGCAAAAAGCTAAATGTGCTGTGAATAAAAGGACCTGCAGCTAGTATTTCAGCCCTGCCTTGTAAGGCTATTTTTGCTTAGATTGCCCAAATGTAATTACAGCTAAATCCCCTCTAACAAATACTGGAGAGCAGCAGGGGAGAGTTGTATTTAAAAGGAATCTTAAATAGCAGCCGTAGTAGTACCTGATCACAGCAGGAAAAACAAACCATGTCTGGAAAAAAACATTTGGTTGAGAGCTGGTGACAAGTGCCAAAAGCAGGAAGAGGGCCACGGGTCTCAAGAAACACAGAGACGGATGCCAGTACAGCTTGCAGAACAGCCCTGCTCCCTGCCCAGCCAGGTGCTAACTGCCTGACCATAGGGAGCACTTAGTCATTGCTGTCAGTGCAAGGAATCTCTCTAGAGACAGCCTAGAACTCACACTCTCAATGAAGAAAACAAACCTTTGAGAAGACTGAATATTTTAAACTGTTTTCTCTGCCAGTCCTGGCTGCTTTCAATCTAGACTTCAATAGTAAGACAAGGAATTTGCAATTGGAGTCATGAGGCTGAAGGTCTCCCAGGCCCCAAGGCTGGTAATTGTCCCAGACACGGGCTGCTGGTTCTGCAGTCACGAGCAGATTGGCCCAAGCAGCCCCTTCTCCTGGGGGACTGCACAGAGCACATGAGGCAGGAGATGTGCCCCATCACTGGCCACAGCCTCCCCTCCTGGGTGCAAGGCAAAGACTCCATTAAAAATAAAAAGCAATTGTGCGATTCCCCAAGGAAAAGGAGAAAAGGCTGGAGCTGTTAATGAGTACAATTAGTGTTGTAGTCAAGCAGAATCAGAGGAAATAATTAGCTCCTATTGTTTCCGTGGCATCCAAATTGCAGCCATGCTGGTTTTCCAGGCAACAACCCGTCATTTGAGGCTCACCCCGGAGGACAGGGGGTCACTCCCAGCCCCTCTTCTGGTCACAGCTGTCACGCAGCTATGAGCAGCAGGCTGGCCCATCACCTTCTTCTGCTACATCCACTGGGGGCCCAGTTTCCCAGGTGGCCAGAGACTTGCAAACCCCAGTGCACACCAGAAGCAGGCTTGGCCCTGAATTCAGCCAGTGCTGCTGGCTCTCCACCAAGACAGACAGAGTGAAGGCAACTGACACCAAACATCTCTTTGTCCTGGTTTAAGGGAAGCTCACATACCTCTCCATAACAAATAGGAGTGGGTACAAGGCACTACTAACCTGGGAGTATAAAGAAGAGGCAAAGACAAAGGAAGCAGCCTAGAGAATTACCACTCCACTGAATTTCAGACAGAGCCAAAAAATGAGAGACTGAAAGAAACAAAGAGACCCAATAATTTATTGGCAGAACTGAAAAGGGGCATTTGAAAACCACAGGGCTGACTCTCAACTGGGATGCTCCTCCCAGCTGCAGAGAGATTTATAATACTGGTATCCCTCAGCAAAAGGCTCTGATGTTGAGGCAGAATCCCAGAAATCCTGCGTGCCATGTAGAGAAAGACAGGAAAGTGCTGCAAGATGCGGCCCCAAGGGCCCGCTGCTAATTGAAAGGCTGCCTCCCGCCCCACTGCTAAAAAAAAGTTTGTGTAAGACAAAATCGGCCTCTACTGTCACCGCTGCTGGAGGGCTTCAGATGGATCCTTCCCCCAGGGAGGAGTGCGAGAGTGGCCCATGAGTCCCTTCAGAGGTCGGAGGGCACTCTCAGTGCTTTCAACACGGAGAGAGGAGCTTAGTGCCAACTCTTGTTCTCACAACGTGATTTTTGTGTTTCGAAAGCTTGAATTATCCCTGGAAAACAGAGGGAAGAAAAAAACTGGTTAAAGATGTGCATTTCTTCATATCACAACACCTCCCCATTCTCCCCACCACAGCTACCAGTGTTGCCATCCCAGTACATCACTCAAAATCAACGCTTGTTAAATCTCCCATGCAGATCTTCCTAACTACAGACTTGTCACACAAGTCAGCTTTCACTCCAGAACACTCGTAACAGAGGGAGATCCTGGTTCATCCCTATTCAATGAGAAGAAAAACTAGTCATCTCTTGTGAGCAAAGCACATGATAGAATGTGGAAACCTCCCTGATGTATTCTGGTGTTTAAACAACTTGCAAGGTCTCCTCCTTACCAAACTTTTATCTTGGGGATTCTGCTTGGAGCACAAATATACTATCAGACCAACCTCCCCCTGCCTCTGTCCCTCGTATTTAGTCATACTGTCAACAAGTTTAGCTCTCTGATCTCTCCTACCTTAAACGAGTATCTAATCTGAAAAGGGTGTTTCCCTCAAGTTTCAATAGAAGAGTTTCTTCAGCAGCTTCAACTCACTCATGAGTACAGCCACAAGCCTCAGGGGCTATTGACCAAGGAAGGAGTGCTGGTCTACAACCTCCCTCAGTACAGTCTCATGGCACTGTAGCAATTGAAGATGGGGCAGGTTACAGAAATCTGTTATTGCTTACTGCCAGCCTGTGAGCAGCAGCAGCAGGCAAAGCATATTTCCACATTAATAGGTAATGTGTTGGAAGCAAAGGAGGTAACAATTACTTTGAGAGGATAGGTTTGGCAGCTCTTCCCATAAACAGGGACGGGGCTATAAGTTGCCCAAGTCAAAACATTTAGGGATGCCCCAGGACATACCACACCAAATAGCTGAAGAGCAAAGGCAGCGACTTCAGCAGCAAGGTGCTGTGCAGCACTATGAAACTCCACTCAAACCCTTGAGCTATCATTGTGTGCTGCCAGGAGCTGCATGGCAGCTGTACCAGCACAGGCTGGAACATCTCCAGGAGATGGGCTGGAGAACTGCAAGAGCAGAAGGAAGTAAAAACCACTTTTAAGAGTTAAAAAAGTTACTCTGCTATGACATGACAGCAAAAACCATGCTGGAGGCCATCTGCAGAAGACTGGGGTTCACCTTTGCACTTGCCAGAAGAGCAGGCTGGGCTGCTGTTTGGGAACATGATTCAGGATTCATTAACTGGATTCTGGTTAATTTGCAACAATGGTTTGGCTTTCTGTCCCATACTGAACTTTCACCTGTGCCACCTACCTCAGGAGGACAGCACACTTCAGGTAGCTCTTTAGTGGACATTTTCCCTACATTTTCCCTCCTTTTGCCTTTACTGGGGTCCCCCAGGCCCTCTGCTCATCCCTGCTCAGAACAGGCCACCCAGAACAGCTGAGAGCTAAATGAACTCTGCCACTGTTTTCCTGTACCCTTGGCACATTTGCTGCCTTCAGAACCTGGTATGTCATGAATTGAGCTGGTTTCCTCTTCCAGAAGGACATGTGAATATCATCTAACAATAACAACACTATCATGTGCCTGTGTAGTATTTTGTAAACACTGATCCTCACAAAAAGCCAAATCTGTGAGGAGAGAGAGGTATAATTTTCATCCATGACTTCAGAGCAAGAACACTTGCTTGCCCAATGCTGTTGAGGGAGGTTTTGGGATCCCCAGCAGCTCCTCAGAGCTCAGCTGTGTTGGAGCAGCTACATTCCCCTGCCCAGTTATGGGAACTGGGCAATGCAAATGCTTCCTTCCAGTAGATTCCTTTGCTCTGGCACTCAGCAATCCAGTGATCCCACTTGTCTACAGTCAACCCAACTCTCATGGCCAGGCCTCTTGTGGGCCCTTCTTAAGGGCCTGCTATCAGGGAAGTGGACACTGTGGGGGAAAACAATCTGAGCTGTGAGGCTCCCAGCAGCCCTGGGCTCACCTTGGCTATCTTCTCTGCACATCTTGGCTGACACTACCAGCAGTAGAGGGTGGTTGTCTCATTAGCCACAACATTATTATTTCTACCTACAGTAGCTACTGGGTGTCCTTCCCAAACAAGCTTTTATTGACCAATTAATTTATTCTGTTTCTTCTGTTAAAGACCTGTGTGTCAGGCCCCAGGAGTCTCTCTCAGTGTCCATCACCAGGATGTGCTTAGGATTTATTTACCACTCTATACCTGCTTACAGTCAACCCTAGGCAACACACCCAAGCTGAAGACATACCTCTCAGCCTCCTGGGACTAGGTCTGGGATTAAAGTGCCTCATACAGAGGAAGCACACATTAGCAAAACAGCATACAGCACCTCAACAGAAAATTCTGGTTCCTGGTCCAAAAAAAAATTAAAAAATAATTTTGACCTTTGGAAAAGAACGAATAGCAGAATGGGCCCACCATAAGGCCCATAAGGCAAGAGAACATGTCAGCCCATGGGAATAAGGCTGGAAGCTGAGAGGTATGCCATGAAGTCACATAGGAAGAAAGATGAGGCCCTACCCTGGGTGTGACAGAGGGAGGGGGAGCGTTCGATCAGCGGCCACTGCTGTTCACCAGGCCATGAAACTCCTCCCAGGCCCTGGCAAGCCAGAGGGAAAAAAAAAATGAAATAAAAACCAAAAAATAGCACTTCAGATCAAAGGCTTCTTAACTTTTAACGAGAGCAGAAACATTCAATGATGTTTAAAAGGCACTTGTCTTCAGAGAGCAAGACAATATTCTCTGATAGCCCTAGTGGATAGAAGCATCCTTAAAATCCAGCCAAACATCTGACAGCACAAGGCAGCTTTAGCGTTCTGCACAGACATGAAGCGTTCCCACTGGCTGCTGGTGATAAAGCCACATTAATACCCAGAGACAGGTATGACCTTCCTAGTCACAAATGGAATATCCATTTCCTATTGCTCATAAAATAGCCCATGTTACGTCTTTCTAGAGGATTATCACATTCCTTGGCTGCTTAAACTCAGCCAGTTACTGGCCTCATGCTTTGCCACATACTGCATATGCAGGTAATCCCCCCAAAAGTGGCTTCTTTTAATGCCACGCAGCTTAGTTCTTACGAAATTCTTCGATAAGACAGCAGAATCCAATTGTTATTAGCAAGTCTCATTTCCTATTGTAAACCTGCGTTGTTAATGACGACCCAGTAACAACATCACAACTATCTGAAATGAAAATGTCTTTAAATAAGTTAGAGGGACAGGCACAACACTGCATTCTCTGGTGGAGAATGTTACTGATGGACGAAGGCAGCAGACTGAAAAATTGCTGTCGGTTTTACGAAGGCAGCATATCGAAAACCCTCTCAGGGAAAACATGCTGAGGTTAATGTGAGCATTACTATTATCTTCTGGGATCAGAGACATCAAAGAACCTCACAGTTCTCCATGCCCAGCAAAACAGTACTGGTGCCTACAGCATATGCCAAGCCATTTTCTGAAGCCAGAGAGTCCCATGGAGCTGGAGGGATCTTAAAGAGAACCCAGGTCAATCATAAACTCAGACCACCCTCTAGATTTTTTGCTGGTACTTCTCAGCTACTTCACATTTTGTTTTGTGCATTGCCTCATCGGGCCACTGCAACACAAGAGGAAAGTCCAGAAATGGAAACTCTATGTTAGTAAGCACCTGTGCCAAAACCAGACCACCAACCTGGCTCTTATCTGAGCCTCAGAATCAAGCTCCTAAATAGCATTTGTAAAAGCAGCTCAGGTGTCACATGCTCTTTCCCAGAAAGTCAAAGCCCAAATAAACACAGAGACCTCAGGGTTCAACAGCCTCTCTCCAGAAGAAAGCTAGGGAGAAGAGAAACTCTGAATATGAAGCCCTCTTAGTTGTTGGTAATCTTTGCACATTTCCAGACTTGTCAAAAAGTCTCCACCTTCATGTCTTCCCTCCANAATATGAAGCCCTCTTAGTTGTTGGTAATCTTTGCACATTTCCAGACTTGTCAAAAAGTCTCCACCTTCATGTCTTCCCTCCAACCTCCCTTGTATCTCTACCACATTCCCATCACCCACAATCACATCTCTCTTTCCTCTCCCATAGTTCTCCCAAACTTGTAACTTCTCAGCAGAAGGAGCACAGGGGCAGATTACTTGTCAACACAATCAATAATTATATACCCCTTTCACACTAAGGCATTCCTTGTTCCAACATCCCAGTAGCATCATGCACAGTCCTTCATCTCTGTCCTCACAGAGAGAAAAATCTCTTCCAGCCAAGAATTTTTAATTCAAGACCCTCATACATATTACAGTACTAATGACTCCAACTATCTGCTGACTTGACTGAAAAAATCCACCAGGATGCGTCTGCTCTAATGTACCTAAACTACACTAGGAGAGCAAACTGCTCCCATTCTACACTGAACAAGGCTGCCAGTTAATTTCATCTGGCAGAATCTTTATGACCTGTGACATGCCAAAGGCACTGTGCCAGAGAGTCTAAGAGGTTATTTTTATGTATAGACATTTTTAGTACCTTATTGCCATACTGTCTGCACAGCGATCAGATACTCAGTGAATCGATCTCCAACACTTAAGATTATTCCCATTGAACAGATGGGAAATGGAAACGTTAGCAGGCTAAATAAAGCCAGCCAGAGCTGTTCTTCCACACTCATTCCTGACCCACAACTGTCTAAACTTCCTACCCACTTCCCCACATGCCCAGGGTCAGGACCCAGATAGGGCTCCCTTGAGCCCCAGTAAGTAAGTTGGAGGAAAAAAATGAGAAAAGAAGCCACTGTCTCCTCAGAAAGAAAAAAAAAAATTAAAAAAAAGAGGAAGACTCCAGCAAAAAGAGGAAGGACAGCTGCTTCAAGGGGCTTTCTAAATCATCACTGTGGAAGCAACACTAGCTGTTTTCTGCAAACAACTTCAATTAAGTCCTAGCAGTTTGCCTCCAGTATTTCTCTGTGCAACCCTGCTCCTTACCCTCTCCTTCCCCAGCTGAGAAAGGATTCAGAGAGTTCAGAGTGCACTTATGGTACCTTACAAAGGGCACCAAGGTCTGTCTCTTTTGCCAGCCCATGTGGAACCTCCCAGCACAACGACCACTCACTACACTCTGCAGGTGTCCAGAGCAGCACAGCCTCTTTCTGGGTGCTTCCCCCCGGGATTTGTTCACAGCCAGAGAAGAACTTTGTGACTAACAGCTTGAAAAAAAATCTAGGATAGTCTTCTAGCCTGAAATAAATTTTCCACCTCTCTGGCAGTACCTGTAGCAAATGCAATATAACATAACTAAATAAACACAACTAACCTAAGCTCCTTGAAAAAAAACTCCATGAAATAAATAAGTTATAGGCACTTTTTTGGTAAGAGACAGGCCACCAATATAAGGAAGCCTTTCACAAAGTCATGGACAGTTCTGAATAAAGCATATTATGTTGATGGAGAATGAATCAATGAATCCATCAATTCAAAGACCAGGTTTATGCAAGTGCTCTTAGACTTGCAGCACCTGGAAATGTTACTGGAATTGGAAAATGGAGTGATAAATGAATGAAGCCAGTATTGCAGAGACTCAGGAGAAGAGGACACCTATCAGATCTGGAACCTCACTGATTTCCTCTAGATTTTATTCCTGCTCTCAGACTTGAATGGATGAGGGTGAAATAATGTAGCTCTAGAGCTGGCAAAACCCAAGGCAACCTGCCTTTCCCTGACAGACATCAGACAATGTGTGAGGTCACATCAATGAGACAATGCAGAGGTTCCATCTGCAAACCATTTCTCTTTAGGAAAGGTTAACCCTGCCCACTCCACTTATGACACAGTCAAAGGCAAAGGTGACACAAGCAGAAAAGCAGCACTGAGGAGTTCTGTATGGTTTTGGAAATTAGCAAGCAAATGGAAACCAGAGCTATAAAACCACAGCAGTTACAGGATTAGCTGAACTCTGCTGTGACAAGGAAGACCTCACAAGCACTCTACCACCAGCTTACTGACTCATAAACACTGATCTTCTTGCCCAACACCTGTCACTTCCACAGGGATTTCTCTTCCGAATTCCTCACTTTTTTTGCCATTCCTTTTTCTTTGTTCTGAGCAACTCACCCCTGCAGTCTTCTTACAGTGCATTATTCCCTCCATAGGAAATCCTCGTTTCCTACCTACAATATAGTCTGAGGCCATTTCCTCCAACTGCCTGCAGTGAAATGAACCCAGTGCCAGCTCTATTAAGATCAACTATTCTTCTCATTTACTCGAGCCATCCCATTAGTTATCACTGGTGACTTTGAAAGGAAAGGATAGTTTTATACCCTGCTCAGCTCTCACTGCAGCAGGCACTTACGAATAAGCGAAGCTTTGTTTTCAGAAAAAGCAGCCTTGCTTTAGAGCTGACAGGACAATCCATAACATCACACAGCAACCAAAACATTTCCACACCAGCCTGCACAGTGTCAACCTGCTGATGGCCACTGCTCTCATCTCTCCTGGCACTGGAAGCAGTGTTGCTGAATTTGCCTGGGATTCCTGGATGGTATTATGGGTGAGAGCACTCAGCAAAGGAGATGGTCACTGACCACACAGTTATCAGTGTGGAAAAGAAAGGCTGATAAGCCCAGGCAGGGCAAAAGTGTATGCAACGCAGCCATGAACTTCATGCTGCAATGCTCGAAGTCGAACGTAAAAGCGATCACTTCCCCTCCACCCCTCTCCCAACTGCAGATACCTGAATATTTTCAGTGGCTTTGCTGAGACATGGCCAGGCTGCGGTTGGCAACATTCTGCTTTCAAAAAAGTGCACCTGCTATGGCAGCAAAAGAGGCTCGGTTTTTTTCCTTTAATTCCAAGCCCCAGGAAGTACCACTGTCCATAAGCCACTGTCACTTCTGGACCTTGTCACCTCCAAGGTTAACAACACTGATGAACTGAACCTATTAAGTGGTTCACTGCATCCGAGTGTTCCTCTCTCAGTGCACCTCTGAGGGAACAAAGAGAAGCAATTTCTCTCCAGCTACCGAAACAAGGTAGCCCACAAAATGTCACATATGTTCTCTTCAGGTGCTCAGCGCTGTAAGGTCTAAGGTACCATAAATCCCCTGGAATTAAGCAAAGTCCAAGAGATTGTTCTAGCTCTCCTAGCAAGATTGGAAATTCATAGAGACTAGTCTGACCATTCTGCTTGCTGGGATTTAGGCAGCTTGTCAATATCACAAGCAAGAGAAAGGACAAACACAGGAAAACTGCAATGAAAGATCTGCTTATCTAGCTAAATGCACAAGCTCCACCACTGAGAGCAGGAAGGACAGAATGCAGAACAGCTCCTTGGAATAGCTGTGACGCAACAGGTACTTTTCAGATGCAGCTTGGCAGCACCACTGCTTTCTGAAACAAAGGAGGCTGCAGCCTCACTGACAACTCATGAAAAATGGTGTCTAGAAATGATTTAATATGAAATGCATCATCACAAAAGGAATATACAAAACCTTAAACACAGGGCTCAAGTTCAACAGTGAGGCATGCTAGCAATTTCTACAGAAGCATTCATTTACAGTGTGTTAAATCTAATCCAGGTCAATTCACTTCCTAAAAGTCAAGGTTTTGCGAAATGCCTGTTCTTTTCTTGCTAAGCATGCTCCTTTCCCTGAAGCACAATCAATGCCAATCAAACCCCGCACATGAGCAGAGCTCTAGTGGAGAGATGCAGCCCATACAAATGAAAAATGCCGTGAGCCCCCCTCAAAAGGCAGCCCTGACAAAGCCTAGAGCACAGCTCTTCCATTAGAGCTTTTCATGAAACACAGCCAGAGTGTGAATATAGTGCTGGCTAGAAAGCCCTCCTGAGTCATAAATCACATGGTACATGTGCAGCATAAGTGGAGTTTATTCATGACAGACAGTATTTCAACAGGACTTGATAGATGGGCAAGGAAAAGGAGACAGACTTTATGGCGGATAGAACTAGTTACACAAGAGATTCTTTATTAGTGAGAGAACCTTAATGATATGAAGCTAAGCCAAGCAGAGTCTGACTGAAAGCTGGGGCTGTCCCGCTCTTCTCTGTCACAAAGTAATCACCGTCACCTTTCTGCAGCTGCTGCCCCTTGCTGCCTGCTGGTACTAGGCAAGAGAGGCACAAGAAGTTGGTCTGTGCATCACTACACAGAAACTCCACTGACAGCAGCTCTGCTCTGAATTTACACCAGTGCCATTGGAAGGATATGCTGGAGAGCAACGCAATCAGACTGCTGCAGCTCAAGCGAGGCAATGGGAAAAAAAGGGGCTTTCATGATGCCCTACATGGCAGACGGTTAATTGCTTAGACCTACCTGATTGGGACATCATCAAAGCAATTCCTGACTAACCCTCCTATCCAGAGAAGAATGAGTGGGAGACAAGCCAGTTGGCCTCTATTTAAGAATTGCTCCTAGGTGTAATCTGAGCTACTAAACTTGATACCTCCAACACCTGTTATTCTCAGACAAGCTCACTTTGCAACACACGTCATTAGCACAAAATGAAACTTGGATGCTATGCAGGAAGAGAGGGCAGCAAGCACAGCATGTTACACTGGTGTAGGGAAATGAGGCCACACTACTGGATGCACCATCACTCAAGGCCTTACACCTGCCAGAGCAAAACCAAACACTGTTACAGCAGCATTCTCTGTGCTAGGAAGTGCTGGTGGTGACAGCTTACAAGGGAAAGGCCACATCATTCCCATTCTACACTTGCTACACGAACCACCACCACAGCTTAGGACAGCTGGCTCCATACACAGCTTTTACTACAGAGACTGAGAGAAGTCAAACACCTCCCTGCTCTCACCACAAAGCCGCATCACCACAGTCTGCAGTCTGCTGCTGCTGAACAGGAGTAAAACATTCTGTTGTGTGTCCAAATGAGCACGTTGCTATTTCCCTACATGGACAGAGAGTCCACAGTGCCCTCTCCTGGCAAAAAGTGCATGAGAAACGTTAGTGTCAAAATCCCGGGAAAAATCATCCTTCCCTTCTCTTTCCCATGCACGCAGGAGGGAAGGCCACATGGAACACGAGATGCCTACAGGCAGTTTCAACGAGATTTCTGTATAATTACTAGAGACCCACATTTAAAATTGGAAGCTAGCTGTCTGCTAGAAACAGGATTGATCCCATCAAACTGTCTGACAGCAGACTGATGACAGGGTGATTACGTGAAAAGAACAAGCCAGCATGATGAAAGAAAGTCATGAAAGATACTTGCACCTTCATTACAGGCAAGATTAGAAAGCTCTCTGCCCCATCAGTGTTTTATTAATTTGTTTCACTTCTTTTTCTGTGTGCACCTTTTCAAGTATTAATTTAACCAATATGACCTAATCGGTGTATTGGTTTATAATACACTTAAGAAAAAAAGAAAAACAACATATTACTCACCTCTAACTAATACCTATATCTGCAAATTTTTTGTCAGTTTGTGGGAAATAAAAGTCACCCTTCTGAATAGCCTGATATGGTAAGCTATAATACATTTATTTAAAAATACAGCTGTGCTCTCTGTGTACCGTGATCTTCTAGTCTTGTTAAAGAGCCTCTGTCACCAGGGCCTGGAAGACTTAATATACGACGTTTATTATGATTAGAAATCATTTGTACAGCACTGTAAATTCACACTGCACTTTCCCAAGATCATTTATAAGTCTAATGGCACTATAAATCCCTGTTAGCTTCCGCACTTTATTCCCCAGAATCTCTATTTATTCAAATGATTCAACCCCCCCCACTGCAATCTTGTCTTTGAATACATCAAGCCACAGTCCCACTCTGGACTGCCCATTGCCCAAGTGACAGGCTGGGTGGAGTGTTAAAATAATCCTGGATCACAGGTTTAGAAAGAAAAGGATTTTGCTCATGGAACCAAACACCCCCAACAACAGCATGACAACAATACAGGAATTTGGTTTTCAAAGCGTGCTGGCAACAACTGCTGCTGTTTGCACTTCAGTTTGCAGGAACAGCCCTAACGCACACTAGCACTTCTGCCAACGCCTGTGCCGTGCACTGAGCTGCTCAAGCACACATGCAACCTGCTGCACCCCCCTGGCCAGCACACGTACTTGATGCTATCGGTGTGAGTTTTATATTCCATGATGGTGTTGGGAGGTAGGTTGAGCACTCTTCGTAATGTGTCGCGTATCCGGGCTGTCGTGGCCTGGTCGCTGGCTGTCTTGTTCCATATGGAGATGATGTCCTCCTGCGGAACGGCACGGGAGGGAGGGGTAAGCACGGGGCACTTGTTGCAGACCTGCCACATGGAAGCCCATGCCAATTCTCAAAAGCACTCACCTGGAATCGGACAGAGACGACGGCCCCACAGATTTCTTCCCCCACCATGAACTGCTCTCCCAACATGGCCAGAATAAGATTCTCCCAGCACCGTGACGCTAAGCCCTTCCGCAGACGGATAATCCATTTACCACCATTTTTGTTGGCATCATCCTAGGAAGAGGGGAAATAAATTGATTTGTTTTCTCCTAGATATTTTTCTGCTACCCACAAGACAGCAGAGCCACAAACAGGAGCAGATATTGATTAGGTAGGGCAAGGAAGGTATTTTCAAGCAAAAGCATTTTATTTCACTTCTCCCCCATATAAGCAGAGACAGAGGAAAACCACTTACTTTGAATACAAAGTACTTGAAACAATGGCCCTCAGTCTTCCAGACAAAGTTCTATGCTCTGATGACTTGAGTTCTAGTGTTTCGATCCCACTAGCAAAGACTAACACCAGCCTACCAATCTGCCCAAATAGACCCAGAGGCAAGGACTTTAAAACTACTCCTAAACCTGATATTGATTCGCCATTTGTCTAAGCCCCTGTATATGTAGTTCTGCTTGTAAAACAAAACCCCTGTAAAACAGCAGAACTCCCTCATCATAGAGCATGGAAGGCCAGGAAAGAGTTTGCAAAATGGTATTTTAAAAGGAAGTGAAAATTTGATAAACATTTTCCTTCCACATTTCCAGGAATGGGCTCACAAGTTGTGTTAACACTGAAAGGACCACCCTGTTCTCTGGGAACTGCTGACATTATCACACATCGTATAGCTGAATGTCTGCTCCAGACTGTGGTGACCCAGGGAAATAACCAAAAAGAGGGGAGAGAGTAAAAGAAAAATTTTATGCTAAGCACCCAGTCTGTCACCTCAACATTGTGATTCTGTATATTGAAGCTGACAAAGAGCTGGAAACTAGTACAGCCTCCCCTGCTCCCCAAAATGCACAGCTCTGTCAAAGAGCAGCTCCTCCTCTGCGCTAAACACTGTGGCATTCTCTGGTACAACACTGCAGCTGCGAAATCTTACAAGGTGAGAGGGGAACAAATTCCATCCAAAGCTGAAGACAGAGAGGTAGGAACAAGTCAAAGAGGTGGCAGTTAGGAAGGATAAGGGAAGACAGGGCTAGGACAGAAACAGAGAACAAAGGATGACTAAGAGGAGACTGCACAAAACAGGACATCTCTCTCCAAATCCCCAGCAATCCCCTCTGCCAAGCTGGGACACACCTTGAAGATGCCAGGCAAGGCAGCCCAACCCTTCTTAATGAATGAAATAAAGTTAATTTTATTTTCACCTTAAAGCTTCTCTAGGGCTCAGATGAAACTAAACATTTGTCTGCTCTCTCAGAGACAGCAAGTGCTAACGACGCAATCCTGAGAAAACACGGAAGTGTCAGCATAACAGCAGCATTCACCTGACTCCTACTTTTCAGGTATGTGCTGGACTGAAAGGGGAAGGCGTCGGCTCCAGACAAACCTCAAAGCATGACAGGAGCCATCCAAATCAACACAAGTTCTAGGAATGTGGCAGAATCCTGTGAGAAGCAAACTGGTTTCTGTTAAGTACCCTTGTTTTCCAAGTTGTGAACATCACAGCCTTTAGACTGGGAGTTGGGTTTAACTCTTCAAAGTTTCCACAATGACTAATGGGCATCAGAAAAGAGTGATATTGCTAAAAATATCTCAAAGGCGGCTTAAGTAGGTTCAAGGCTACAGAGCGAGCAGTGATTGGGAGGCAGATGCTGTATCATGTGCTTTATGGTTGTTGTTAGTTTTCTTTCAGGTTAAACAAGCTTCAGTTCAGTCAAGCATTTGATTTTCCTTCACCAGAATAATAATGATCTGCAGCCCAGTAAATCACCAGGGAATATTATGCTTAGTGCTTCTGACTTCATCAAAAAAGGCACAGATGGATGCAGAAAAAGATCAGAGTTACACACAGGCACATATGTACCTACAAGAATGACAGTAACTAAGGATTGGTTTGGAAGAGAAAGAAACATAAACAAAGCCCTACAAAGAATGCAGCAATGGAAGGCCAGAAGTGAGACCTCAGGTCCTCTTCTAGAAATATAAGAACCAAATAGGACCAGAAGTAAAAATACCAAACAATCTCTCTACCTCCATCTTAAAATGTGTACTGGGAAATACTTTATAGAAATTCTGGTATCATCAACTTAGGGACTCTCTGGTTGACACATTCTCTGAGGAACTTGCTCACCAGGAGTCCAAAGAGGGTTAAACATTTCATATAAATAGTATTTGCAGTAACTGGCTATAAAACACCTTGCTTAAAATAATTGCTAACAAGGGTCACATAAAAATTTCTCAGGACCAAGCAGTATAATTAGGTACTTCAGAGAAACACATAAAATCCTCATATTGTGAATGCTATTGGTCATTGCTGGAAGCAGGCCAGGAACTGGGAGAATGATTTGCTGGGCAAAATTTTTTTTAAATTTCTTTTAACAGATTTGGATATAAATAGAAGCACGATAAAGCCCTGGAACAAAAACAAAATCCAAACAATCAAACCAAAAACACACACAAAAAAGGAAGAAAAGCAAATAAAAGGCAAAGCTGTTTTTCCACTTCCAGCTCTGTGTGCATGCTTTTAACCATATGTACCTCCTTGACTGAAAAAGGAGGGTTGGTTTTTATAAGCTTTGTTGAATCCTGCTTGGAGAGGTTCAGTCCTTCCAGAGGAAAGTCCTGCACTGCTGTCACTGGAGGCAGCTATAAGGGGCAAGTGCCTGTATCAGAAGGCACAGAGCTTAGATGGGGTACTCCCTCCACTGGCAATGGAAGTTCAGCAACCTTTGTGGGGGTGCAGCCAGCAACTTCCCCATCTTCCCTCTCTGGCAGCAGGACTGTTAGGTTACATGGGACAGAGTTCTGAGGACAAGTTTACAGGAAACCCAGATGAAAGGATTTCACCCAAGAAAATCTAATGGAGTGCCATTTAATGACAAGAGTGCCCCCACTGTAGAAGGTTCCCTCCAAAATGGGAAAATATCAAGGCAGAAATGAGAGCTCCAACTCACCTCCCACATGGGTTTGATGCCCTCTTTGAAAAGATGGAAGTCACTGTGGCCTGTCAGGTCCCCAGGACGTACCATGTGACTGTAAAACCGCCAGAACTGTTCCACCTGCAACAACACCAACCACACAATGAGGCTGCTCAAACTGTTCACAGTCAAGATTTCTACAGAAACATGCTGCCAGTTTTACATCAGCTCTCCAGAGCCACCTTCCCCTCTTCTGTTCTACTCTCTTGTCACCAGGCTGTTGCTTAGGCAACACAAAAGGCAACGGTAGTGTCAAAGCTTGGGTGCCTGTTTCTGACTGGCTCCATTACCAGGTGCCCCCTTGAAACATTCAACAGGTGCCTCTAAAGCCACTCACTGTTTCTCTGAAGAAATCTGTGCTAAGGCAACAGCTGCTCTGGAGAACAGTTCCAAATATATATTTTAACTCCTACTGCCCAAACTTTCAATCGCTGGATATGTGCCAAATGCATCAGGTACAGCCAAGCCTCTTTACCATGCATAACCACTGCTCTCTGTGACCATGGAAACTGCAGAAGCCTTCAAATAAGATATTTTTTGTATTTAATTTTACTGTATGCAGATTTTAAGACAAAATATACATTCTGGTGCTAGTTTAAGATTGGAGGGCACTATTCAGAGTTTTTCTTTAAATACCTCTTACTTCCTTTTACAGTCTGCCATGGTACACTTGGACCACTTCACTTCAACCAGTTCCATTCTGGGACCCCTGTGTCTGCTTGAGACAATCTGACTGTAAGGCAAGGGACCTATTTTTTATAGTTCTTAAAAGTAGCATATTTATCTTTTGAGAATCTCTGGGTAAGAAAGGATTTGAGAGAGGATGTATCTTTAAAACGAAACAAGGCAGCAGCAGAGATTATACTAACTTTCATATTTTAAGAAGACTCTACTCATTAAGACAGCAGCTATTAAGCAGACCAGCAGTGCAGCTGGAGGGGTCAGACATCAAATCAAGCACTTTATCAGACACCTTAATGACTCGGTCAGCACTTGGAATTCCACTCCAATCTGTGACCTCTGCCATCCAAGCTGGAATTTGCTTTTATAGCCAATAAAATTATGAACCAAGACTGAGGAGGGGACAGAAGCAATCTATTTTTGTCAGGCATGTCCAAACATCTGTGGGGAAATCACACTCACACAGTGAGGGCATGTGCCCTCTAGTGGTTCACAGTTCACAGCTTTTAGAGCTTTCCACTGAAAAGCCAAGAATAAACCTGAACCCAGACTTAGCTAGACAATTCTTTCTGAAGTTTGCTCTTCCATATCCTTAAACAGAATTTGGACCCAAACACATTATCAGATATGCTGGTCAGTCTCTCTCCATCCTACCAGAACTGCAGAGAGCAGACAACAGAATATTCAACACGATGTTTTTCCTCTAAGGAGCTAAAAATCAATGCTAAGTCTACACTGATTTATCAGACTGAAAAGTTATTGCCAGATCATCAAGCAGCAGCCACATTTTTCATCCCCTGAACTGAAAGTACTTGCTCATACAGGGCAATAGGAGCAGTAACTACTCACAACAACAGACTCTTCTTCCCACCCTTATCCTGTGTGGATGCAGTAACACAACCCAGCTGCTCAGACTGGCTTATTTTTATACAGCCTCCAGAAGGAATAAAGGGCTGTTTTATAAATTCTCATATTACAGAGGATATGTACTGATGGGCAAAATTGACATTTATAAGAGACCCTGGAAAAACTGGGCAAACACCAGATTGAAAAGAAAAAGGAAGAAAACAGCCAACAGACTTCCTGGGCTCTAGAACAGTAATGGGGACTCATCTTGGGCTCTTGAGGGTGGGTTTACTCTGCCAGCACCATACAAAAACCCAGCACTGCCTTTCCAGGACATGCTCAAGTTTATTCCAGGAACAAGCAAACACAGAGTGGAAGGGGAAAGGAAGAGCAATTTGCCTTTTAATGAACTTGACTGCAACATCAAACTGCTTGTCCATTACTTCCAGACAGACAACAGGACACCAGCTGTTGGCAAATACAGCATGCCAGATGCTTTTCCAAACTTTTTTTCTTTGTGATAGGAAGTATGTGGGGGACAGCACAGAAATGGAACAGAAGAGCTGTTCCTTTCTTCTCTTGCTCCAGCCATAAATGAACTACATGGCTGCTCCTTTTTTTTTTTTTTTTCCCTATTATTATACCAGCTACCACCATGCACAGAGGCCTAGCACAGGGCAGAGGAAAAGTGCTGAAGACATATCTGCTGTAATTCAAGAGCTCACTTGCCTTGGAAAATCACTCACTGCCACCATGAGCAGGGCCTGTGTGTGCACAGAGCCAGCACACAGGGGCCGAGCCAGGAGGACCACACTGTGCCCGGGTGACACGGGCACTGCAGGGGGTACTCACGGAGGCAAAGGTGCCAATCTGTTTGATGTTCTGTTCATAACTCTGGGAGCTGGTGGGCCGCCCGGGGGTCCGTCGGGAGTACCAGAAGGTGTAGTTATACTGCAAGGGGTGCTCAGCTGGCCCCGGGACCACAGCCTGCAGAACAGAAACGCTTGTTTACCCCTTGTATGCTCCTCTAAAAAGGGGAATGGGAAAAATTACAGTTACAGCATATAAAAGCAACCATTCAAGCCATCAGAGGCACCATTACTGAATTCTTTTTAGTCTTGTCCTTGTCGCAAAGGACAAAAAAGAAGACAAACTATAAAGGGAAATGTGAGACCTTTAACTTTTTCAAATTAAGGGGGAAAAAAGACATACTTCTGCTCTGGGATGGATATGCCCCACTTACAATGAACCATGATTCAAAGGCAATTAAAACTCTGGTGACATCAATCGCCTTAAGCAATCAACACCCCAGTGCTCTGGGAAGATTAATCTAAGAACTTGTTATGTCAGCTTTGGCAGAACCCACCACCAGCAGTGGGCAGTGATCACTTTTCAATTTCCAAAACCCTGATTTCTGATTAAAAATATTTCTAATGAGCACAGAAGAGGCTAATGAGAGCTCATTAGCCAGGAGTCAAAACTTACAGAGAAAACCCCAATCAAAGCCCTTATCTTGTGTTACTTGATATTGTTACAGGAGTTACCAGGCTTTAAATCTCTACTTTCCTCGACTATGGCAAGTTTACAAGGGCTGCATTACTTCAGACAGAGCAGTTTTCCTAAACACAAGATGAAAAAAAAAAAAAAAAAACCAAACCAGGAGAGATATATGCCTTATGCATTCTTGACGAGGCTACATTACACACAGGGACACATCTTAAAAGTTATTTCAACAGTGTCACAAACACTGCCTGCTAAACCACCTTCAAGCCACTACTGTCCTGTCAGACAGGAGTCCTCTCCCCAGGTCCTCTTCCAAATTTGTTTTTTGATGAAAATAAAGCTTTATTTCTCATTTCCATTCAAAAGCCTAGCAGGGTACCAGCTATGTTAGTGAAGGGAGCATTCAACCCTCAGAAGAGAGACCTCCAAAAGTGACATCAAATTACTGAAATCAAACATAGTCCCTCTGTCTTCACTGCAGCAGTAACAATGCATTGAGACCACAGCCCTCCAAGACATATTTTCCTTACCCCTGAACAAAGGAATGACTCCCTAACTCTGCCACACCATGCCCTGGCAGAGGAGTGCAGATGCTAGCACCATACCTTCCTCTTGGTGGTACTCTGTGGCTTCTCACGATCATTCTTTTCCTTCTCACTGTCTTTCTGTGTGTTATTTTCCTCATTCTGGTCATGGTCTCCACTATCATCATCTTTCAATCTAGTAAAGAAAAATAACAAAGACAGCCATCACACAGGCGAGAAGGTTCCTACCAAGCCCAGGTAATTCTCTGCTCCAACGCTCCTCCGTGGTACAAGGTCCACCAGAGTTTGGAAATCTACTTGACAACCCACACAGTAAAAACTGCTTCAACTTTCATGCCCATCACAGGCATCTTGGGCACGCACTTTTAAGCCGAAGTGAACAATAAAACAGCTTTCTGGAACAAAAACAAGTAGCTCATGCTAGATACTGATCTGCCACAGGAAACCCCAGTTACTTGTTAGGGTTCCCTGCTATTCAGGGGACCCACATGAAGACCGCTCACTGTACCTCTGCTGACTCTTTCCCACCCAGCTCCCCACACCCCGCAGCATAGCAGAGGCAGTGCCCCGGGCGAGCAGACACCGCGCCAGCATCCAGCACCCCACAGGTCTCTCTGCCCGCCCCATTCCCTGCGAAGGGCCGGAAAAGGCGAGAGACAAGCGGGGCCACGAGGTGGCCCGCGACTCCCCGGTGCGGGACTGCCCCCGGCCCACCGCCCACACCTCTCGGTCCCGCGTCTCCTCGAGGCCAGGCCGGGCCCCGGCTGCAGACACGGGGCTGTGCGTAGCCCCGTGACTCATCGCGTCTTGCCCGCCCGGCGCCGGCCAGTGGCGGGAGGCGCCGGCGCGGCTCGGGGCCGTGCGGGCCCCGCACCAGGGGTCGGTCGGGGGGGGCTCGGGGTGACACTCACGCGTCGAATTTGTTGTTCATCGTCGCTCGCTGCCGCCGCCACCCCCGTTCGCCTCAGCGACTTCCGCCCCGCTGGGTCCGCTCGCGCAACCCTTCCGCCGCTTCCGGCGGCTCCGCCATAAACTCCTGCGTTTCCCCCCGGAGCCGTAACACTGCGCACGGCGGGCGGGGAAGGGAACGCGCTGCCGGGAGCGCCCCTCAGGGCAGGGCCGCCATCTTGGGTGTGGCGTTGCTGGTATTACATATCCTCTGCCCTATAGTGAGTGAGTATACTCGTCCTTGTAAAGCATACTAATGTAATGCTGGTATTCCTACCTTACTATTTGAAAGCAAAGGGAATGGGTGTCTCAGCAATATCCCTGAAATCCCAGAAGTATGGCAGAACAGGGAAAAAGGCCCCCCAAGTCCTAGGCTAAATATCCTTACCACTGGCCCTCCCATCCCGTTGTTTTACGGGCTCAAACCTGTGTTCATAACCTTAGATGACATGGAAAAATATTTGGAAATAAATAGCAGCAGAAATAGTTCAAAAACTCATAAAGAATTTCCTGGTTGCTACGAAAAGGGATCCCTAAATGGGATCTGTGTGCTCTGAAAACCAGCAGTTTACCAAAATACTTCTGAAAGAATATGTTACACAAATCACTATGGAGACGTGCTCATACAAAGATCGTTTTCACAGAGTCAAAAACTAATTACTTAAGTTGCCAAGATATCCATCACTCTTGAAATTGTCCAACGCGAGTGCCAAGTAATTACTATGGGATGAGAAACAGGGTGACACTGTTATCTCCTACTTAATAGCTTATTTAGAAATTATTAGGCACTCTTAAAGATTGATTATAGAGCACCAGAGGATGCAGTAATTACAGTTATCAAACCAGAAAGAATACCACTAAACCCCACTGAAGTGAAGGCTTCACACTGATCAAAACCCCTGACTTGGATTTTGATTTTCTCAAAGACATCTTCCCCCAAAGCCACATAGGTCTTACCTATTGGGAATACCACCTACATCAGGCTGGATACAGATTTAAAGTGTTCTGCTGATACAATATGTTGTGTATATAAGGGAGTGTTTTTCTGAAATTTCTGTAGGTTTTATATTTAGCTTTTACCAGTCTAAAAGAAGCCAAAGGTTGTTATACTGGTACCTTTATACACTGACCTAACTCTTGAAACCCTGATGGTAAAAGTAACATCTCTGCAACAAGAGTGGGAAACTGAGTACAGGTTATCTATTATAGCACATAGATAACACCCAGCATCCTATTCCCAGTGAAGATTTCCTCATGAGCTGTTCAAACTCACCTTTGGGTAGTTTTGTAGCCTGGGACAATATATAAACACAAGATGTGATGCCTGACTTTGCTTTGTCTAAGGGTTGTACCCAAAGCTTAGTGACATTAAGAGACCTCAGTGACAGGGAAGCCTTGCAGTGTGGCGTCCTGGGTTCACTCGTGCTGCTGTAACATGCAGTCTCTTGTAAAACTGCTTTTGTATATGGCAGGGTTGTTCAGTCCTTATATTCAATTCCACAGGATGGACAAATGACAGCATCTGACACTGCTTGGGGTCATTCTTAAATTTTTAAAAAGAGGGCTAATAATGAGCATTCAAGAGTTGTTGATGTGCAGACTCTATGAAGAAACTCAAAATTCCCAAGCCACCTTACAGTGGAGGATCAGGGCAGCTGAATCAACATGAGCCATGAACAAGGACCCAATACATCTAAGTGCAGCTACACACATTTCCCACCTTGCACTTCCAAATACGCCATCATGGAGTGCTCAGCATAAAGTGAAGGTGATGTCTGACCCCTCTCTGAAGAGATCTGTGGTCACTGCACTCTGAATGTAGAGAGCGTGTCATCCTCTGCCTGAAGATAGACAAGCAGTGAGATTTAAGACTGTTTTAACAGCGTAGCAAATTCCCAGCAACAGATCTGTTTTTCATCACAGTCTCCACAGTGAGCTGGTGGAGCTGGTAAGACAGCAGCCATGTTGTTCTGTTAAAAAATACGATCTTGCTGAAGAGGAAGACAGCACACAGTAAGCCTGCTTTCAGTCTAGAGTGGAACAACATCACTCTCTTTATGTTTTAGGTTGAATCCAAAGAAAGAAATAGCTCAACAGTCTCTCAGGAAGAAAAGGAGGAGAGGAATGATGAGTGCTGCTGGAAATACTTTAACAAGAAGCATTTGAAATATGTAGCAGCTGCCTAAGAGACAATTACTAGTTACCTTTAACATCTCATTCAGGCATGCAGCAATGAAGTCCTGTGGCTGCGCACGCACCCAGCTGTTAAACAAAACACAAAACACCACCTTAGTAAGAGTTCACACATCCTGCAGGTGTGGCAGTGCCAGCAGCCTTCTCATCAACAAGGTGCCTGAGGACCTCAGCAATGATGGGAAAGTGTCCTGGAGCTGCACCTGGAAATACAAGTAGGGGAATGCCATGAGCATCCTGGCTTCTCAGAGCACTTACAGGCTGAATGTTCACAGCTGAACTGTGCCTAACCATTGCAATGATCCACATTTGTTGCTTGTCTGACTATAGGAAATGCATGACCACTTAATTATTTTAAAAATTGTCTTGTAGGGAAGTGTGTTAAGGATGACCATTACCATACATTTCTAGATTGCCTGCTTTCCACTGGTAGCTTTCAGATCTGGCAGATTTAAATGCCCTTAAATACAATTTTTTTCTTAAGTTTTCTAAATGAAATCTTTCCCAAATGACCTGTTCCTCCCCAAATTTTAAGTCAACACTTGTCTGTAGTTCTCAAAGCCACATTCATGTTAGCTTGTCCTGTTTATTCTGGCTGGTTCTTGCAGCCCAGTCTAACACAGGAAATCAGGGTTATTATAAACACCTCCAAGGCCCAAGCTAAGAGGAAAAACCTGATTCTGGCTCCATGGCAAATTCGATGCTGCATATTATATATGTAAAGTCAGGCCAGTCTCTCTGAAGAGAGCTGTAACAGAAGATTCAAGGGTCCGTAGGCATAGCAAGCCAGGAATGGCTGCAGAGGGATCATTATTGAGAAAGACGGGCACAGCAGTGTATGCTGGCTGCAGCAGAGTTCAGTGTTTATTTAAGAGCCCTTCTTCATCTCTGTGCCTTGGCAAAGAACAACCACTCCATGCCACAGTTCACTGAGGAATGCTGCCAGGTGTTGATACAAGCACAGGGAAGCCCTTGTTCACCTGAGGCCAGGAGGTGCCATGGATTCTGCCATGGCCTGGGATCCTCTGAGCAGCCTGTGGCACATGACAGCCTCTGTAGTAAAGAAATGTCCAAAAAGCACATCCATTTGATGGCAGAAGGCAGAGATCCATGCCTACAAATAAAGCAAGCTGCATAATTAACTTCTTTTATAGGCTCTGACCCTTCGTTACGCTGAGCTCTTGATTTGCATGGGATTACGCAAATAGCTGAGACTGCAGGAATCAAGAAACAAATTGGGGGATTGTTCTTCCAGCAGCTATATAATGAGTGGGGGCAAGACTTCATCCTACAGGCAAGTGGAGAATCAGCACAATTTGGGAACCTCTTATCTGTCACTTCTCCCATAAAGGGTTAGCAGGAGAGCAGTGAGTCTGGTGTGATGTTCTAGGCTCCAGTGTGAAAGCATCAGCTGTGTAAACTTCTTGTCAGACCTACTGCGGAAATTGCAACTTCCTGCTGTCAGGAAAAAAAAGAGGCTGGAATCATGTTTCACTATTAGAATATTAAAAGGCTTTCACAGTTATAATACATTGGATTATTATTTGTGGTGGTCATTATTCATGTATCTGCAGCATGTGTAGCCATCAGTGCAGCAACTGTGACATGTTACCCAGCAACATTTTAGCAGGGTTCCTCCATTCACGTTGCCCACCAGAGGTGATTGATGGATACTGCAAAATCATAAATTCTGCTTTTATTATCTTCCCATGTTTATTTGTTTTCCAATCCTACAGCCTTTTCAGTGTATCTGTACTTAGCCAAGGACCAGCGTTCACCATTAAAGTAGGAATTATAGCTGTAATTAGCAGGTGCAGCCATTAGATGGTAATGTTCACTCACTGCTATGCTGGAGGATCTGGTGAGGCCAGTGGGGCAAACTTTTCAATCAGTCATTGATCTGTATTTTCCCTTTGGAGATGTGTTGAGTACCCTGAACAGTCTGGGAAGTATTTAACTCTTACTGATCCTTCTGATTGCTAGTGGAGTTTGGGTTTTCAGTAGTTCTGCAAATCAAATCTCTCACAACTATAAATTAGAGACCAATTTTAAACTCTTTGGCCTGGGTGGTTGAGAAAGACTTAATTGCACAGACGGATGGAAGATGAGACAGTGTTACCTTGCACAAAGTTTTGTGATTTCAGATAGGAACAACATCAGCTACCTTCTGACTGTATGAGATAGGAGGTAAGGATTTCTGAACATATGTTTTAGGAATTTTAAAGTATAAAACAGAGGAATGAATAAAAATTGTCCCTGCACCCTATGCAACTATATATATATTTATGTAACTATGTATATAAAACATGACCTTTTTCTGAGCACTTGCAGCACTTTGATAATATATGCTGGACACTTCAAAGATGAAAAGGCACCTCTTTGCTCCAGGGATGTTCAGGGAACTGGTGAAAACATGGCATTTGTTAAGCTATTAAAGAGTCTGAGCACAGTTTCAACACGTGTTGAGTTCTCCAGCTTGCTCTTAGGAATCCACTGGTAATGTGTTGCTGAACTCAGAACATCTATAAACAGGACTGCATCTCTCTAGATGCATATGCAGGCCTCCTCCTTTGCAATTTTTGGAAACAAAGATGTAGCCAGGGATTCTGAAATATGCTGACAACACTGAAAATGCATGCAAATACGAACGGGCACCTGGTTGATGTCACTTGTTAAGAGCAATGGCTGTTTTCCATGAGGGACAGTAATTTGAAGGATGGTTTTCACAGCAGTTGGAGTCCAGTCTTTTACCTTAATAGCCCAAGTAAGGTGGAAAGGGAAGAAGAAACAAGTGCCTGAATCCCTGAACAGGATTCCAGTTGGTAGCCAAAGAAACAGCAGAGCCTGTAAAGGGAAGAAGAAACAAGTGCCTGAATCCCTGAACAGGATTCCAGTTGGTAGCCAAAGAAACAGCAGAGCCTGTTTTTTTCTTTTGTACACAGGAAAACAGGGAGCCTTAATAATGCACTTTGTCTCATACATGTCCTAGGCTTAGGGACTTGACTCTTTATCAATATAGGTGTATTTCCCAGGACAGAGAGAGATGAGGGCATAGCCTGAATCCTGAGCAGAAATCCTTCCTGACTCATCTTGGTAGATGCAGTGTGTAGATCATATTAAGGATTGTCTGTAATATTATTAATGTGCCTCTACACTGTCAAACAAAACAAAACAAAACAAAACAAAACACAAAACACCAGAAAAGCAGTGTGTTGATACTGTACCAAAGAGTACAGACAATGTCACCTGGCTGCAGGTCTGTGCAGCTGCTCACTTACGCAGTTAAATGGATTAAGATTTTAATCCATTCACTTGGTTGTTTTGCAGTGCACAGTGGCTCTGGTGATTACTGACACTTGCAACACACTCCCAAAACCAGCAGAACTCTGGGAAAGAGGAAATTTTGTCTCAACACGACCTTCAATATCATAACACTACAGGTAACGTCACTTTTCTTCATCCTTTTCCCTTCATTCCTCTTCTCAACAGGAAGGACTGGCCTGGAGCAGTAACACCTCTGGTGAGCTGCAGTCTCACCTGTTTTGCTGGTTCTACGCTGGCCAGGTCAGGCCACTGCCAAGGAGCATTCCATGGCCTTGTTGTGACAAGACACAGCCAGCAGTATTGCCAAAATAAGGGCTACAGAATTAACTCCTTACGCAAATAAACTTTGCTTTCTGCTTCTCATTGAGAACTATTGCTGATTCTTCCTGTTTCCTTTCCTTCCCCTTTGTAACTTGTGCCATAATAACAGGATTCCTCAGACATTATTTTTGGCCAGGTGACTGTTCAGTGCTTTACACCACTTCCAACTGTTGCTACAGGCCACTTCAACCCAATACTAGTCCTCTCTAAAGGCCATCAAGGAGACACAGGGCTTGAGTTCTGCCTGGAAAGCTCATAGTTCAGACTGGAGACAGGAAGGAGCAAAAAGCTGATTTTACGTTCTAGCCAAGGATACATTAGGAGTCTACAGCTGAAATATTCATGAAACTGTGAAGAGCAGCAATACCTTCAAGAGTGTTTCACAGAGAGTTTGGAACTCCAGCGTCCACAGCTGGTTAAGGAGATAGGTGTCAGTCTTGGAGGAAGTTTCCTTTAGGCCCTCTGGGTGTTCAGGAGTATCAGAGAAATCCAGATACAGAGAAAAGCAAAAACACACACAAAAAGTTAACTTTTAGAAAACGCTGCTGTTCTCATGTCCCTCCTCACTCAGTTGTGACCTGCTAGCCCCAGAACCTGCAGCCCCCAGATCCACACTACCACAGGCATTAGCCATGTTGGAGCACTTGGACAGGCCAGGAAGTTAACCACGTGTAGTCCCAGGCAAAAGCATCTGGGCAGCAATGGAGCATGTCCCTTCCACTGTGCTCAGAGCAGCAGGAGAATGGATCAAGTGAACTGAGGTTCACTTTTCACCCTTTTCAGCTCTCACAGTGAGAACAAGGCTGGTGCCCTGCTCTGGACATTGGCTTGGACTTTAAATACCTGATTCAGTTTCCTGCTGTGCTTCAGATCTCCTCTGTGATCCTGGGCAAGGTGTTTCACGTAGTTTCAAGTTATAGTCATGTATAGCCTGTATTCTACCTGTAGGGAAGATGCCTTGAAAACAAGGAGTCCCATCCTCTCATTTTCTCTTTCACTAGGGTTAGACTCAGCAACACAGAGCTATAAAGTGCCTGGATTCATTTGGCTGATCTGGTGGAAAGCCTTTCAGTTTTAGTTGCAGTAATAGTTTTCTGCTGGCCCAGCAGTCTGAACACACTCACCTGCTGGCTGCTGCCTCACTGAGCAGAGTGAGAACATGGCCAAGGACAAAAGCGGGCAGGACCACCCCTTTTGGCAGACTCACTGATCGTTTTAGCTGCAGCACAGAGCCCTGGGCTGCTGCTGTCACAAATACATTCCCAGTTAACTACTCCAGTGACAGTAAACAGAGAACTACCCTGTACGGAAATTATATTACACTCTCTGGTGATTGTTTCCTTCTAATGTGCTAAAACATCCTCAGCTAATGCTCTAATAAGATTTTGCAGGTATAAAGTGTATAGTCGGCTCAGGAATGGAGAGACATAATAATGGGAGAACTTTATGGAAGTTCGAAAACAAACCTAATGGCTTTGTTATTCCTCAGAAACATTGTGAAAGACAATGAAGCATTACAAAATGCTTCTCAAGCACCCAGGAGTTGCCAGTATTGTCTTCTTCCCCAGATAAAACCTTTCTCTGAGAGACAATCTTCAGCATCAGGAATCTGAAGGACATTCAGGGAGTCTGCCACTGCTTGGAACAGGCTGTACTGGTGAAGGACAGTGGTGGCCTGTAAGGAAGGTATTCCTTTGATCCCATATAGCAGCTGTATGTTAAGAATGGGAGTTTCCCCTCTCTCAGTGAATGTGCAATTTGTCAACGCTGTTGTCCCATCAGGACCACCCTGGGAGAGGCCTACGGAACTGGTTGTGCTCACAGCACAGCTGCAGAGACATTGTAATCTCCAGTTATCTTACATAGGCTTGTTGCATGCCCGGCTCTCTCTGCTTTCATCCTGACTCTCATGGAAAGGAAGAAAGAGTGGTACGTCCTGCCAAGGTGCAAGCCAGCAAGGTGAAGTTAAGGGGCTTGGGTGAGCCCATGATTCTCAATAAATCGGGTGTGTTTGTCAGCTCATAGAGAGTATGAATTTCCATCTGGATGCAGTTTTACGGATGTTTACCTTTGTGTTGACCTTGGTGTGTTCTCTGAGAAAGCACAATCCAAGCAGTTTTGCATGTGACCTCATTAGTCTCACATCTTTTCTGGAATAAGTCAAAATATGGAGCAGTGCCCAGTGCAAAGTGGTTGCTGTGGTTTCTGTTCCTGCCAAAAAAGAGGACGTGGAGGACCCAGACCAGGCTGTCTTCGTCATATTGCAGAGCTGGCGTTGCCTTTAATCTTCAGACAAGAGGGGGGTGAGTTTAGAGTACAGCCAACATTACAACATATACAGTCATCAACTCCAGATGACTTCAGCAAATAATAGTTTGCAGAATCTCTGATTTTCCAAACCAAGTAAATGTGAAGAGCAGTAGAAAGTAGTAGTGTTTTGTAAGTTTCTGTCTCTTCATGTCTGAAAAAGCACCCCGTCTCACAGGCAGTGTTAAAAAGATTCGAATGATAGCAAAAGATCGAGCTGGAAGTTTTTCGATGGTAGATATTTCTTTTAGAGATCTGCTGATCTGCTAAATTCAGTAACACTTAATGCAATTTTCTTATATCAGTGAAAGCTTTAGGACGAGTTCATAGAACTGTATTCCCCCACCACTATCCTCCTGTGCCATCCGGCAAGACAGAGCCCTTGGTGGCACCTAAAAATGCAGCAGTTGTGTGTTCCTTCTTTATCAAAGAATGTGCAAATCATACAAGCTCCTGACAACTGAAAACCTTCCTGTGAAGATCTCAACATATTGAAGTACCCAAGGTATATTTTGGCTGTAAGATCTACCACTTAACTTTATAACATATCTCCCAAGAGATATGTTTTGACATGATGATGACGGTTCAATTTCAGGACACTGATTAGCAGCATTTAGAAATGCACGGCTAAAGCACCATTCCCTCTGAGACTTAGACGTTTCCCCTAAATCCATGCTTTTTCCCATGGGCTCTGGCAGTGATGTTTGTTTTCACAAGAGTATGCTACAGATACAGCATTACTCCACATATAACACCCCTTATTTACATGACACCTTTAGATCATTTTATCATTTATCTGCTAGCGACTTTAAATACCCAAGTTGTATAACTTCCTGCAGATGTCATGTTGGTTGTGGCGCTATCTGAAGTCAGCACAGCCTCTTCCAGTGGTGGCGAGAGGAGCTGGCTTGGGGGGCCTGGTCTCCTTTTCTCAGCACAGCTGTGACACTGCTGCTGAGGAAATTAAAATGGGAGCTGCTGAATGCTCCCTTGACTCCTTGCTGCTCCCTGTCTGTCCTCTGTGCTTATCAGGACAAAAGCTGAACTCCTTTTACTCCAGCAGTAGGAAAGAGATTTTTCTCCTTCCCACCATTTTGCTTCACTCCTTGTAATTTTTCTTTTCTGGAACCTTCAGCAGGGCAGGGGCTGCTGAGATGAAATTTGTTTAATATATGACACTTTCCCACCAGCTATTTCTCACCTAGCGCACTGTAGTCTCTCAGCTCCTACTGAGACTTCCCTCTTTCCCCAAAGGGGAAATTGTAAAAGCTATTTTAAATGGAAATTTCATCTAAATTATTCCCCTCAGTACATGGAGGAAGGGGAAGAAGAAATTTTAAAACCTTTTGGTTCAATCTAAAAGATAGGGTTCATAGCTGCTGTGCTTTTTAAATCTGATTGCCTTATTTCCTATGGATGTCTCTGAAGCAAGGAGAAATCTACAGTGAAACCCACAACTTTTTATTCATTTCTATAAGATATGTTTCCACGTGCATATAAAGCCATTGATTTGCTCCAACTAATATAAGCTCTTTGAATTCACTTTAACAGATCATTCATACAGATTTATAGTGGCTCCTCACAGCATCCAGGAGAACGACCAAGATAATTTAGGACTACTTTTCCTGTGTTTTATTGTGCTCACATTTGTCTAAGCTTTATTCTATGAATTATTTTCTACATTGTGTCTTCATTTTTATGTTCAGTCTGACCCATAAACCTCTTTTTTCCCTCTGAGAGTTCTGAAAGGAGTTTAGAATAATTTTAAAATATCACATTGCAAAGCATGTTCGACTCTTCAATTCTTCTTAATCACCAGTGAGGATGGCAAATCAAGTCGAGCCTAATGCTAGATCCCTTTGTACCATCCCTGCAAATATACCATACCTCGTTCAGCGAGTTTCCAGATGTGGCTGTGAGTTTTACTGAGATAATTTGAAATTAATTTTCCACACATGTACAGAATGTTACGAAATAGCCAGCACAAAGCTGGCCATAGCACTGAACACAGTAAAGGAGGAGGATCTAGATGCCAGGAGGTGCTCTGAAAGCTCCCCAGAGGGAGCACCTCCCGGGTGCTGCTGCCATTCCCTGGACATCACACGGGACACGTGAGAGCCAGGGGAAGACCTGAAACAACATATCCCCCCTTCACCTTCTCTCTTTTCCTGGGTCCAACCAGCCCCTACTGTTTTCTGCTGCTGCTTCACGGGGTTTGGATACACTTCAGCTTGACTCCCAGCATGTGCCTGGAGCCCCACTGCTCCTGCCACCACCTCAGGGCTTTTGGCTACACTTTGTTTGCCACCCCAGGTATGCTCCCCTCTGCTGTTCCAGCTGCCGCTCTGAGGTTCCTGCTCCAGCCCATTTCACCATCCGGAGTGGCACTGAGACCCCCCGCTCCCTGCGAGTTTTGTGAGGGGAGCCCCTTCTCCCTCTCCCGTGCCACCACTGCCACATGGAGAGGTGGCTGAGCTCGCGCCACAGCGCCCCCTGCAGCTGCAGGGGAATCATCGCACCCACCTTGCCCAGCCGGGAGCCAGCAGCGCCCCTGGCGGCTGTGACCGGAACTGCACCAAAGGGGATGGTGCTTGATGACCGAGAGAAGGCTGGCACTGGGTTTGTGGTTTTGTTTGGTGTTGCTGCCAATGGTGTTGTTCGTTTGCTTGTCTTGGTATATAGACAGTCTAGTCAAGAACTGTTATTCATTTCCCCCATATCTTTGCCTGAAAGCCCCATGATTTCAAAGTTATAAGAATGTGGAGAGGAGGGGGTCATATTTTCCACTCCCAGGAAGGTTCTTGACTTCCTTGGCAGACATCTGTCTTTTAAATCAAGACACAGGTTTATTGGAGAGGAGCAGATGTGGGTGGATAGGGTGGAGGAGAAGCATGGGTAAAGCTGGAAAGAGGGCTGAGCAGGAGTGTGTAGACCCTGGAACATTCTTTGATATGCTGCATGGAGTAACAGGCTGGATTTTATTTATTATAGCTGTTGCTTTGTGAAAGCCCTGAATGCCCTCATTCCCCTTCTAGCCCTGCAAGCCTGCCAGTGCTGGGTTGTGCTGCAGCAGACCACTGCCAGAGCTACAAGGCATGCCAGAATCTGGTCAGTTCTCACTTCTCTGTAGTAACATTCTCCTCCATTTTAAGTTCAGGAAGTTCAGATGTACCACAATGATTTAATTATAAATACTTTATATTACAACATAAAAGCACTTTTGGTCCTCCATACAAATTTGATGCTAAGTTTACAGTAGTGTTTACAGGCAGCTCTACTCAACTCCAACATTTCAATCTTTGCCAAAAGTGATTTGCATACAAGAACTCTCCAGCGCTTCACTTTAACAAAGTTACAGATGAACTTGGCTGTCACCTCCAACTGCGTGCTCAAACCATCTACTCTTGAGTTGAATCAGTGCCAAGGAGCAGCTACCTTAAATAACATGTTTTAGAGTTCATGCATTGCATTGTCATTTATGTCTTTTCTTACACTAAATCCCTCCATAGTTAGTGTGCTCTTCTTTCTAAAATCTGTACCCTTAAAGAGCAAATAAGTGAGATTTTCCAAGCTCCCTCCTGAAAACACACTGATGACCAGTTTCAGCTCAGCATGGATTCCTATACTTGTGCAGAAAAAAAAGGTGAGAGAAGCTTGATGTCATCACATCAAGGTAAATCCTGAAATAGAATTTATATGGATAAAGGGTAGGTGGGAACAGGAACTGAAAGAGGGCAAGGGAGAGTTGAATGGAGACCAGGAAGTGTGGTGTGGGTTACAAGGAAAAAAACAAAGGGCACAGAGAAAATGGAGACTATCTGAGAGTTGAGGTAGCCCCTAGAGGCTGCCTTCTAAAGCCTCTACATTCCTCTGTCATGGAATTGCCAGTGAAATTCACAGGCAAAGTGACTCTCTCATCTCACATTCAATGCCTCATCCCAGCAGGATTGATAAAGGGTGTGATTCTACATCATTAAAAATAAAACACTAACTAACAACTTGACAATATAATATAACTATAATTAGCTTTCAAAGTCACACATTCACATCGATTGTAAACAGGAAATTTAAGTTTTTTTCTTCAACTTTAGAATTTCTTTTTACCTAGCATATGGGAGATGCTTATGGTTAAATTCAGATATGAAGGCACTGCATTCTAATGTGTTTCCTGGGATTTGGGTGATGGTTTGGTGTTTTGGTTTGGTTTGGTTTTTTTGCAACCTTTTTATAAAATAAGTGGCTAAGTTCAGGAAAATAAAACCAAAACAGAGCTTTAATAGTGTGCTTTCTGCAGTCAAATTACTTGAGGTCATCAGGACACTCACAGAAATGGCACCTACTCAGCTCTTGCTGAGATACTCTGTTCAATTTTCCTGAGGTTTGCTCAGGACTGAGCATGAGGAGGATTTTGCTTGACTAGGACGAGGAGACACAGCACGGCTTCAGCTGGGAACCACAGCATCTGGCTTCAAGTGCTCTCAGAGAGGAGAATACAGTCAAGATCCCCTTGAGAATATCCATGACTTTCACAAAGACCAGAGCAAAAAAAAATATTGTTAGTCCGGATCTTGGCTTGGATCCACTTTCTGAATAGCCCTGGGATAGACTAATATCAATAGCCAGAATGAGGTTTAAACACTTGAGAAGAAATTCACGGAGGCAAAGGTGGCTGTCTCATGCTGGTCTGTGGCTGCTGCAGCCTAGCGTGGAATGGCACAAACCCTGTAGGGATGGGGCTGCAGAGTGCCCCCCATAACAGGCTCAGTGTTGATCTTTGTCACTCCCTCAGGGAGCTGGAAGGTGAACGCTCGCAGCAGGCTGGCAAAGAAAATGAAGAGCTCGGTCCTCGCCAAGTGCTCCCCCAAACACACCCGGTGCCCTGCAGAGGGTAGAGGAAAGGACAGTGAATATCCAGGAATTTTTCAGTTTCATAATCACTTTGTTCATTCCTGTTGAAAGCAGAGGTGGGTTTTGTTTTGTTTAAGGAGAGCACTATGAAAGCTACATAACTATGTGAATTCCTTCTCAGAAAGATCCCATCCAATATCCTAGTTTAGGGGACACAAAATGAAAATTTCAGTGAAAATCCATGAGGTGGCAACATAATTTCTTTCTTGACCTGACAGAAAAAAAAAACCCTATTTTGCTTTTCCAGAATATCTTGAACTTCAGAACCATGCAAAAAAACATCTGCCAGCTGTTTGCACATGCTTTAGTGAGTTAACATCAACAGAGCAAAATTACTTAGTAGTGGTATTTGCAGTTGAACAGTCTTGGTTACTTTATAGGCAAAGCATGAGGCCTACTGTTCATTTCCCAGGATTCCCATTCCTTGGCACCAATGGTGGGAGCAGAAAAGGTGAATATTACATCCACATTTCCAGATAGCAGAGAAATATAAGGAAAGAAAAATCCATTTGAATTAAGAAACCACTTCTGTATGGACACTTAAGTGACTATCAACAAACTAAGCCAAAACTGCCAGCAGGAACTTTACTGCTAGGTATGATTACTAACTGTCTGTGCATTGTTACCTTGTTTCCTTCTTTTGCAACTGAGTTTTCAGTTCTGTAAGCAAGAACCTAATCCTGTTTTTGTTAGGATGCCTTCTGCTTTTCATTCAACTGGTTTCTTTAAAAGGGATTGCAATTAACTCGAGTACACACAGGACAAATTTCTTCTCAGGAAAATAACTGCATGTAAAGAATATTACAGACAAAACTCGTGTATGAGTGCAGCATGCAGCCAGCCTGAGAGGTTTGGGAGTTTGAGTGGGATTCCTAACACAGTGTCCTATGAACAGTTTTGAGTCATACAGCACAGAACCCTCTCCTTTGGCAGAAACAAGCCAGGAGTGTTCTTTATAAGCAGCAATCAGCAGAGATAGAAGATGTTATCTGAAGAAATACCATAATCTCATACTTCTGTATTCATCATCTTATCTGTCAGGTCATTTCAAACTGTCAGTGCATTTACCTGCTGAGAATGGTAAAAAAGCTTCTCGAGGTATAAAGTTTCCTTCTTTATCCAGAAAATGGCCAGGATTGAACTGTCGAGGTGTCTCCCACTGCTCAGGGTCATACAGAACAGATGCTATATTTGGTATAACAATGGTGCCCTGCAAAGAAGAAACTGTTGTTTCAGTTCCAACTACTAGTGCCTGTCACCCATCAGTTTATGCCTGATGGATAAACCTGTTGCTTGTTGGCATTTGGGCGAGTGCCAAGCTGGGCAGGGATGTCTTAACCAGTGCTTTGGCAAACCAGTTTCTTCTCTCAGTCCATCCCCTGCCAAGCAGAGCTGGTCTCTGCAGTTGTGTTGATGGGCAGGAACTTGAGGCTTCCCTGGCAGAGGTCTTGTCAGCTGTGTGAGCACCTACATGCTAAGTAAAAGACACCTTTCATTCCTGGAGTCACAAATAGTAACTCTTCCCCAGGCACCACATTCCTGAGTTTAATAGAGAGTAGTTTATAGATGGAAAACCGGTTACAAAACTGAAATGTCTCTTTGCCAAAGGAAGAACAGAAGCTGAAAATGTGTCTGTACCTTTTTGACAGGGAATCCCAGTAGTGTTGTGTTCCTCACACAGAGTCTGGGGAAGCCGACAAAGACAATGTTGCTGAAGCGCTGAATCTCATGAACCACAGCATTTGTGTAGGGCAGTCTTCTCCGATCCTCATAACAAATTAACTGGGAAGGACCCAGAACAACATCCAACTCCTTCTGCACTTTTGCTGTGGAGAAATATTCACCACCTCAGAGGAGAAAACTGCATAAAATACTTTAGCTGGTCACTTTTCTTGGAGCAACAGAGAAATGTATTATTTCAACATAGTACATTTGGTTTATACCCTGTGATTTAATATTATTTAATGCCTGAGTTTAGTATAGGATAATAAAAATAAACAGGAAAATCCTACCACTCTCACCTTGGATGTCTGGATTCACCACCATATAGAGCAGTCCCCAGTACAATGTAGTGCTTGAGGTCTCTGACCCACCAAGGAAAAGATCGTTTATGACATATGCCAAATTCTCTTCCTTGAGGTCTCTGACCCACCAAGGAAAAGATCGTTTATGACATATGCCAAATTCTCTTCATCATATTTGGGCTTGGCCTCCTCTTTAGACTGTAGATGGTGATAAAAGTTGAAGTTAAAACATAAAAATTTGATTATTCTCTATGCCCTCTGTGTGAGATCTGTGACACTTCCACAGCTGGCAGGTGCACAAAGAATAGTCAAAATTACAGGTTTTTATGCCTACTAAGAATTTAGTAGTTTCCCAAATAGGCACAATAAGTCTGCGTTGCTGTCTTTCATGAGGTCGGTTATTCTTTCATCACACAAAGGCAATTCTATGCTTGATGACTTAATCACAAAAACTTCAAAGCACACTACAAGTTTTCAGTTAGCCTAGAATATACTTATAAGCAAGTGCCCTACAACGTCACCCCTTGGCCTTGGTATCTAATGGTGCTAGCAAATGCCAAAGGAAAACGTATCCAAATAGAAGAATTTCTACAGATCATTTTGAGAGTATTTTCTTTTCTCAGTTCAGGATAAATGTGAAGTGATGGGCAAGAGGTACCCATGTATTTTGTTCTGAATAATAAGGGAGTAAAATAAAAATACAACTAGAGAAAATACTTTAGGCAAAGACGTTTTCAAACAGAAAAAAAAATTATTGCACAATAAATTGCACCACTGACACCAGAGAAAGCTGCATCTTTGCCTCTAAAATGTTTATTTTAGTAAATCTTGTCATACTTACTAAGGTACTAAGTGTAAGACGATGTATCAGCTCCTTTCAGGGCCCATGAGCCAACACTGTGAGGACACAGCAGCCTGACTAGCTGCCAGCTTGTGACCAGAGGTAGAAACTACATAAACTTCATCTAACTTAGGAAAGAGAGGCTTCTTTTACCTCCTGAAAAGTTTGAAGCAGAGACCATAGTGCTCTTGGCAGAGCTTCTCTGGCTCAGAGTCACCTCCTGCTATGGAAAATAATAGCCTGGGCAGGGAAGAAGATTTATGCTGATTATGGCATTGTTTGTGAAATTGTTTTCTAGGCTGTCCAATTTGATTATAGGGGCCAAGCCAGCCATGCCCCAAACAATGGGGAAATTAGAGGTAACATAGGGATAAAGATTGCCTGCCAAGGAGAAACCAAATTGTTATATGGCACAAGGATAGCCAGTGCTGGAGCACACACACTGGATGCCAAGAAGCATGCCTGCTATTTCAGGACAGTTATTTGTGCATGTGTATTTAATCTCACTGTAAACATGAGCCTTGCTGTAGAAGATGAGGTGGTCTACCAAAGTGATGTAGCCTACAGGAATAAGCTGTCCCATGTTTATTACAGGATCGAAGTATACTCATGGATATTTACAGAAAGCAGATGAGCTCATGGGTTCTCCTCCTATCATACTTGATGGTAATTCATTCATGTAACCAAAATACAAAACTGGATGCCTTTCTGAGACATTTCTGTGAGTTAGTAAGTCCCAAGGTATTATATTCATGTTAAGAAGCTTATGAAATGTAAGAAACTATGGTGGAAGGGTCACATGGAGTGATTTAATGGTCTGTTTGACCTTATACTTCATAACAGCATGATCAGCCAGAATGAACACTTACTTTCTCAATCTCAGCCAGGTAAAAGTCAATGAAATCCTGTGGTTCAGCTGGTATGCCTCTCTCTACATGTCTTCTGATCTCCTTCCTTGCAAAAGAGCTCAGGACATCATAGCAAGCCAACGCCTTCTTATGAGGCCCAGGGAGGCAACACAGCAGCCAGGGCAGCATTTCATACATCTGCAAGAGTGACACACACAAGAGGTACCATGAATTATCTGTCACTGACAAGGCTCTTTTAGACACACCAAAAATCTGAATTGTCCTGCCCAGAAATGTTGGTAGTGGAATAGACAAATTAGCATTGCTTTGAGCAGATTTTTGCTGTCATGCGGGAAAGCTTTAATTGTAATTTGACACAATTCCAGGGGTCAAGGCAATTCTGACAACACTCTGCTCATGCCTCTAAGTTCACTTGGCTAATGAAGATCACTGTATGATCTCACTCCTGCACAGGTGGAGAAGCCAGCTCCCACACACTCAAAATGTAAGGACATCCTTTCTGGATACCATGGGGCTACTAAGATTAACAGGTCTGCAGCCTCAAGTAACTGCTGGAATTTTTGGAGCTCACAAAAAGAGTTATGGTCTGAGTATCACTCTAAGATAAAGGCTAATTTAATTTTCCTAATCAGAGTCCTCATGACTGCTAAGCAGCAATAATTGTTCTGATGGATAACAATATTACATCCTCAGCCTGCTGAGTGTATTTACACATACATTTGTCAGCTCTAAGTGCTGTCCTCCATCTTTTATAGTTCTGTCTGTGCAGCATCTGCCATTCCACCCTGGCCAGCAAAGAGCAGTTCTACCTCCTTTCCTTGTTCTTTCAGACCTAACAAGCAAAGTCTCTCTAATTTTAAGTGACACTTTGCAGGTTATTTCCTTACCATTTCTCCACCTTTGTTTCCCTTCAGAATCACAACAAAAGATGTCCAAGACCCTAGAATATGTCTCACAGATTATTACACTTCAGAACCTACTGTAACACTTCACTGCATTGCAAAGGAAAATATTGCTGGAAATAACCTGAGGTCCTGTTTGCACTTTTCATCCTGTTATCTGTTAGTTTACACCAATCCCTTTCCTCTTAAACTTTGCACATTTAGAAATGTTCTAAACTCATAGTAAGTGAGCTTAGAATAATGAATCTTATTAATTAATCTCATCCATTCCTAAAATGTTTTGTAATTTCATTTTGTACTATTACAATTTTTTCCATTCTTGTGACTCCAATCCACAGTGCTTACAAACTCCTGCAGCAGGATATCCTGAACCTCCTCTGTATCTTAAGGTCTACTGGTTTTGATCATCCACAAATTTAATCTACTTTTGTATTTTTAACTGTGGAAAAGTTGTATAGTGCTAGTATCATATGACAGATTTGTTGAATAGCTTTACTGCCACGTCAGCATTTTAGTTTGCCTTTTCCTATGAAACTCAAATGCCAATTAAATTTGCTATGCCATTCACATTCCCCGTTACACACAGCTTGTCCCTCTTTAAGGGTCTAAACCACAAAGTCTAATTCATGAGGAATACCTCAAGAGCACTTCAAGATGCTTCAAGTGCAATGTTGGTCTTTATGGTGTTTTGTGGGAAGGAGCTACAAAAAATCTCTGACAGAACTTGGATTGTGAGACTGTCAGAGAATGTATGTGTTGTTTTTGCAATGTGTGAATGGTGAGCTATAACACTAAGAAAAAAATTAATAATGAATATTTTATAATTTGTGAGGCAGGGGAAAAAGGAAAACTTTCAGCATATGATTTGTAGAGTGATAAAAAGCAGAAAAGTTCAATAATACCCATTTTTGGAGGAGAGAAATAAATAGAAGTGGGAGGAGCAGCACTGCAGGATTCAAATATATTACCAGCTCCAGTCTCAAATTAAATTTAGAAGTTTCTGTTAATAGTTTCAGAAATACCAAAGGACTTAAAGCCCCTAAGCTTGCAAAAAACCCAAGAGAGTTCCTAAAATTGCCCTTAAAACCAAGGATGCAGTCATAAGGTCCCTCCCCAAGGACACTTAGCTCCCAGCTTACATTTACCTGTTGCTCTGTATTTAGTGAAGACCCATTTTTGCATCTGCTCTTTCACTTTCTACCTATTTCACAAAAAAACAGCATATGATTTACTCACCTGATGAACAAAGCTGCCTGCAAACCTGAATATTTTCTCTGTAGCACAGATCAGTTCATGGAAGGTTTTGTCCTCATCAGAGAAGTGATATCCAAAAACCACAGCACAAATTACATTTGAAATAGAATGAAATAGAGGGAAAGAAGGATCCACAGGTCTTCCTGCAAACACAGTAATTGGAATTCACTCTTAGTGGTTTTTTTCCAGGTGATCCTTATACAGATAGGACTTAAAGATTTACTAAAGTGTTCTCTTTATCCAGCTGGGGTGTGAATGAGGACAGAGATGTGGCACTAATATGAATTAATGAAAATAAAACATAGTCTTAGAACAAAGCACACTGTTAAACTGTTTCCTCACAGCTCTAAAACAATTTCACAACCCTTCCTGTGAAATAATGGCGTACAGCTAAGATCTGTTCTAGGGTATCACATCAAATCTGCTATCCTCAGCTGTGAGGAGGAAGAGAGACTGTGAGAAGGAAGTAGTGCCACTGAAGATGAACTAAGGGAAATCAGTGACAGACGTGTTCAAAAATGTAAAAAACTGATAACAAGGAGATCCTGGAGGAATGTGGGAAGGTTTAAGAAGAAGAATAGACAGACAGGAACTGCAAAGTAAATACAATGAAACTATTACAGTCTCAGCTGTGAGCAGTAGATCATATCTCTATGATATGAGCTGATGATTTTTTTCTGAAGTTATGAAACAGATATTCATAAAAAGTGATTTGGATAGAAATCATCCTGTCATGGACTCTAGGATTAACCTGATAATCCACTGAAGTTCCCTCCCACCTCCTACTTTCTTTGTTTCTCTTGCCAATAGTTACTTAGCCAGGTAGACATTGAAATATGCAGGGAACCCAATGTCATTGAAATTTAAGGAAATTACTAAGCTCTGCAATACTCTTCAGTTCCCCATGGCAGGCAGCCTGAGAATGTTTTGGATGTGGAGTTCAGCAGCATCATGTCATTGTACAATGTATCACAGATAAATTATCAGCCCATGGAGGTGGAATTTCAGAGGTTTCCAGCTTCACTAGATGTATGAAGAGCTATATAAGAAAGAAATACTTATGATTCTAGGCTCTATCTGCTCTTGTGCTTTGGTAAGTTTGGATCACCAAGAAGGGGTAGGTAAGTTTGCATACTGAAGATATGGATCCATATACAGACTAAAATTTCTTAGCAGGCAAGATACCTTTTAGGTTCACAAAAAACTCCACCAGGTGAGAGGCCTCCTCTTGCACTCGATGCTCCAGGCCTTTTTTCCCCATTCCCAAATTGCGTAGAGTCATTATTCCAAAACGTCTCTGCTGCTTCCAGGAGCGACCACTTGCAAGTATAATACCTGAGGGTGTTTCCTGGCATGTTAAGATTTTCTATAGACATGAACAATTCATTTAAATATTAAAAAATACATGGAGTAAATCAGGGAATACACTGTGATACAAGTATCTTTAGGTGAAATTATTGGTAACCAAATATCATAGCCAAACATACCCAAACTATAACTAGACCACTGTTCTTAGTATTGAATGTAGTTAATAATTGAAAAGAGCAATCTAAGGATTTTCTGACTGCTTCATTTCTTGATGTCTTAAACCCCGAAACACCTTAAGATGCCTTTTTAGATCTGCTTTAGCCATACTCAAGTAATCACACTCAAGACAGGAATAACTGGATGAATTTCCACAGGGTAGAGTTCAAGACAGGGTGTGTTTGTGGAGATATAGATCAATTAATTTGATCGTTGTAGGTTGAGGTGATGAAGTTGAAAGAAAAGGGACATTTGGGCTCTGTTTCTATCCTGGAAGAGACACCACTCCATTAATAGTTAGATTGCACTCCTGGTCGTCTGAAGAGCCCTGAACTGCTGCTGTGAAGGTGAGGTTTCACCCAGCTTTAAACAATCTATTTGGTCTAGCAGGGGCAGGAAAAAAAGACTGCAAAATGCTGGAATACTCTAAGAGGTGGGTTTTCCTGTGTTGGAGACCCACTCACAATAAAAGGGTATTCACAACAGGTTTGGGAGTGTCCACAAGTACAGAAATGCGAATTCTGAAGTAGGGTTTTATAGGTCTCTTTCTCATGATGGAAAATGTTTGGCAACCATAATGTATACCGTTACCAAATGAGTATTGCATTCATCATTTACAGCACAGTCATGTGTACCACAATGGATTAGTCTATGATGAGGACAAGATTGCTGGGTTCTGGGTTGGATCATATACAAACATCTTGAATACAGCAAAACAGTCAAATAGAAACAACCTGGAGTGCTTCCTTGGCTATGGAAAGCTCAGTGCAAAAGGCACCATGGCAAACATTAAGATATTCTCAAAAGCCAGTGGAGGACTTGAACAGTATCTGATGGAAGATCATTCTGAATGGGAGGGCAGAGTAGTTTTCAAGTCAACATTCATTTACACTTAATGGCAGGAAAATCTCACCTTTTCCTTTGGCCAATGCTCTGAGGAAAGGTGACACCATCCTCCCAGAAACATCGTCAGGGTGTGTGGTCATGCCATCCTTCACTGCTTGAAATCCATTCAGTATAATCACTGGGACCCACCCAAACCACAGAGTGTACATGTTACCGTGAGTTTTTGCCAGCTGTAAGTGGAAAAGGTGCCAGAAAAAAAACAAGTGAATCCCCATATGCAGCTCTCAAACAAACACTGCAGCTGCTATTCACCAGCCCAGTGGACAGTTTACTGCTGAAAACATTATCCCTATGCATATAGTTGTAGCTAGAAGCAGGAAGAAGCTGCTGTTTTGCTGAGAATAAGGCTTTCAGGAGCCAATTTTATTTATCTTGGGGAGAAGTTATTTTCTTTTCAAAGCACATTCTGCAGCAACTCTGCAGCAAAAGAAAACTTTGTACTTAATGTTGCATCGCCTCCAACCCCAACATTTTGTACCCTGTTTATTAACAGCCACACTCTGCACCACCCTGGGGCTCTGTGCCTCCAGTGAGTCCTGCTTTTGCAAAAAAAAAAAAGAAAAAGCTGATAAAACCTGCACCATCTGCATGCTCCAGGACAGGACATGGACACAGAAATTAGCCAACAGCCATGAAGTGCCAGTGGGCTGCATTTGAGTCCAGGGTTTCCTCACAGTATTGAGGAGAGCGCTTACCATTGGACACAGCAGAGGTATCCAAGCAGGGATGGGTGTATGGCAGAGGAACTCCAATCATGCATGAAAAAAGCTTTGTGTTAGTATGGACTCTGCTCCAGCACACCCACTATGATACAAAAAAGGTGGCGGACAATGTTTAAGGTGCCACGAAAATTATGTCCAATTGATCACACCAGACACTTGCTTCTCCTCATATTTATTTAGATTCTGGCTTTCCTCTCCCTGCTAGGGCATCACAGACTGAGTCTACTCTGCACTCATTGGCCTGTGTATGCTCTCAGGCATCCACTTGAACTAAAGGTCACCTGCAAGCCATTAGAGGAGTTGCTGCAGCTGTCATTAACAAGTGGCAAACTGTTTTCAGGAGCTGTTGGGGAAGATGGGGAGCAAATGCCCTTCCTGTGCTACAAGCATACATGCACTATATTATTCACTTTGTGATCAAATTAGGAAATGCCAGTGAGAATTTTAAAAAGTATCACGTAGTGATACAGCTATCACTACAGTGGACACAGCTTCACACTTAGCAATGCAGAAGCACCTTTTGGTTATTTTGGTTATTGGTATTCTCCAACTTTAATAACAAATCACAAACTCTGTCCCCAAGTTGACTTGATTCTTAAGGGCATTAAGTTTCTCATGAAGACAACATATTCCACATAAGAAGTTGACTCAAATGTAGGAATCAATTGATCTTTATATGTCCACACCTTGTCTGTAACTTTCACAGACTTAAAACCTTCAATTAATCACACTTTTAAAAGTCTGAGCTAAAAATAACAAATTAGGAGCCATTACCTCCATCAGAAGATCCCGATGAAACTGAAAGTTCAAGTGCACCAAGTTTCCAAGCAACGGGAGAGGAGTTGGTCCAGGAGGGAATTGCTTGCAAGCTTTTCGCAGTCTGAAAAACTCAACAATTAACAAAAACATGATAAGGACTATAAAACCTTGAGTTACTGTTAGCATTTCTGAGATAATTTATCAGCTGATTTATAGCTGTCTCTATCAAAAAGGAGGTACTGGATCTGGGAAAAAGTAATCTTGCTTCTTGTTCCACCAGTTTTGTCTGCAGACTGAGTTCTACAAAGTCACAGTTCCTTTCCCTCCCTCTGTCCCTCCCTCTTCATCAATGCCTGCCCTTTTCCTGCACCCCATTTATTTGCCATACTGAGATGTATCAAACTGATCTCTGATCAAAAGCACATCTCTGCTTACAGCAAGCATCATTTTCAGAACACGGAATCACTTGTACTCAAGGTATTTTTCCTGAAGCTTGTGTCAGGGAACTGCTGGTGTCCATTGGGAGGTCTGGATTGGAGTGACACCAGGTGAGAGCCTTTGCAGAACACTGGACATGAGATGACTGAAATTCAGTTTCAGTTTGAAATCTGCCTCGGGAACTATAAAAGTGTATTAAGTGATTCACCTTATAATGGCTTAATTCAGATTATGAGTGTTACATATAGTTTAGACTACACAGTTACATAGAATATAGTTACAATAGTATAGAGTATATATTTACAATAGGTTAGATTGGATATATGGCATGTACTTACAATAGGTAAGATGTTCCAGGCATTTTAGTCACAAGCATTATTTAAATGTGGTTGTAAATTCAAATTTGCCTGCCAGTGCACACAGTTTACACAGGCAAAAACAAGTGTCATTACAGACTAAGGATGCAATTAGAAGATGAGATTGCTACATGTGATTTTTGAAAAAATTGGCCTTGAGCGTTCAAATTTTTTT